>JAWUZG010000050.1:600000-1140000 GCA_036785705.1 Acanthornis magna
CTGCCGGCGGGAGGCGGTGGCGCGGGGCAGCACCACGGACAGCGCCGGGACCCCGCGGAAGTGTCGCCGACCCCGCGCAAGTGTCACCGACTCCGTGCCGCTGTCACCCACTCCGTGAACGTGTGATCATCCCCCCGCCGGTGTCAACGACCCCGTGCCAGTGCCACCCTCCATGTGAAACTGTCACCGACCCCGTGCCAGTGTCACCCTCCATGCGAAACTGTCACCGACCCCATGAAAGTGTCACTGACCCCGCACAAGCATTATAATTTTTGTGCCAATGTCACCGACCCCGCGCCCAGGGTCTCTCCCCATGCAAGTATGATCATTCCCATGCCAGTGTCACTGGCCCCACGCCAGTGTCACCAGCCCCGTGCAAGTGTCACTCTCCCGTTGGCAATGTGACCATCCTCGTGCAAACGCCACTGTCCCCATGCAAATGCCACCGTCCCAATCAAACACAGCCCTGGTGCAGACACAGCCCCGGTGCCAACGTAACCCGGCCCTGTGCAAACACAATGACGTGCAAGTGCGTCCCTGGTGCAAAGGGGACCCTCGTGCAAATGTCACCGGCCCTGTGCAAACGCGACACTGGTGCAAATGAGCCCCGTCCCTGTGCAAAGACAAGCCCAGTGCAGGTGTGACCCATCCCTGTGCAAACACGGCGCTGGTGCAAACACAACCGCAGCCAAGCACAGCCCTGGTGCAGGTGTGACCTGTCCCCGTGCAAGCACGACCCCGGTGTCCCCGTGCCAATGCGACATTGCCTCCCGTCCCCGCGCAAACACGACCCTCGTGCAAAAGCGACCCTTCCCCGGGCACCCCCTGGGCCACAGCGTGACCCTACCGGGCTGGGGGCGACCCTGGTGGGGGTCCCCTACCGCACCCCACCGCCCCAGCATCCAGGGTTGGGGGGGGGGCTGTCCAGGGAGGGTGGGGGGAGCACCGGGGGGGGATGGAATGTCCTAAATGTGAGGGCCAGACTGGGGGAAGGGTGGGGGGGAAGGTTGGGTTTGGGGGAACACGGGAGGCAAACTGGGGAGACTGGGATAGGGGGAGCAGATGATGGGGGAAAGGATGATGGGGGGCAGAAGGGGGGGGCAGGTTTTGGGTAGCCGAGGGGGGGAGAGGTTTGGTGGGGGGCAAGTTGTAGGGTGTAATTATGGAGGAGATATTTGTGGGAGACAGCTCGGGGGGCAAATGGGGGACTCCCTCCCCCCTCCCTCCCCAACCCGGGGCTCGTCCCCCAGGCCCGGAGCATTCCCCCCCATCCCTTCCCCCGGTACCGGCAGCGCTGAAGGTCACGGGCGGACGGACCCCCCGGTGCTGCGGCGGGGATGGGGGGACACCCCGAGGGAGGGGTCTCCGGGGGGACCGCGGTGCCCGGTCCCCGCGGGGCGGCACTTACCGGGGGCGGCGGGGCCGGGGCGGTCCCGGAGCGGGGCCGGTACCGAGCGGAGCCGAGCGGGGCCCCGGCGCTCGCTGCCACCGCGCAGCGTCACGTGCGGCGGGGCGGGGCGGCCCCTCCGAGGGCGGTGGGACCGGGCACCGGCACCGGGAACCGGGCACCGCACCGGGGAACGGCCGCGGGCACCGGGAGCAGACCGCCGGCCACCAGCACCGGGAAAACGGCACTGGGAGCTGGGATCCGGAACTGGGGATCCCCCGCTCCAGCCCTGATGTCACCCCCCGGGACCGCCCGGGTGTCCCCTCCCTCCCCAGCGCACAGGTCCCCGCAGACCGGGGGAGCTCCCAAACGCCTCCCTGCCCCACCCCGCCCGCGGCTGGTACCCGGGTATCGCTCTGCCCGTCACCCACATCCCCCCAAATTCGGCTCACAGGGTTCCCCCTTCGCCTCTCCCTGGGATCCCATTCGCACCTGCCCCCCCGGTTCCCGGTGCACCCCGTTCATCCCTTATCCCCATCCCTGCTACCGAAACCCCTCCCCACGCACTTCTCCATCCCTGGTACCCCTCATCCGTAATTCCCCATCCCTGGTACCCAGGGTATCCCCATCCCCATCCTCCCTCTCTCACACCCAGGCCCCCACCCATACCGGGGGCCCCCACCCGTCACTCCCCCACCCCTACAGCCCCCCCGAACCCACCCCCATTCCTGCCTGCTCTCATCCCTAATGCCCATCCCCAGCACCCAGGGCATCCCCTGTCCCTCCCTGCACCCAGGGGACACCCAGCACCCCAAGGCCTCTCTCCTCCCCCCACCTCCAGCACCCATTTCCCTCCCCCAAGGGCCCAGGGGGACAGCCTGGCTGGGGGACCCCAAGGAGGGGCAGGAACCCCCCCGGGGACACACCAGGGTGGATGTGACAGGGCCAAGGCCCCCAAATGCAACACCCAAGCTCCATAAAACCTATTCCCTGTACCAAGGGGAGGGGGATTCCTGCTCCAGTGGGGTCTCTCCTGCTCCCATCCCACCCCAGATTCCTTTTTGGGACAGCTCCAAGTGGAATTTATAGGATAACCAACCCCCCTTTGCTCCAACACCCTCGGCCCACGTGTCCGCGCTGGAACGAGGCTGCCACAGCTCCAATGACAACTTTAATCCGATAATATTTGCAAATAACAGACGAAACAGGAACGGGGCCTTGGCTCACACCTTGTACCTGCGTCCTCCATAGGATCCGGCGCTGCCGGAACTGCCGCAGCCCTGGAACACCCCCCTGGCCCCACGGGATTCCTTCCCACAACAGTACAAGCTCAAAGAAGAGATTTTTTTTATATATAACATTAAAAAAAAATTAACAGCAACTTGAAAAGATGGAATTTCCAAGGAATATGTACACAAGCGAGTGCTTCAGGCTGGGAAGAAAAACCTCCTGTGGCTTCGGTGCGTGGAATTGATCACCTCTGTACCTTGGGAAAGAACCCACGGGTTCAAACTGCCTCCTAAATATCACTTTTTAGGAACTTCAGAGCCCCTCAAATGCTGCTGCTTCACCCCCAAACGCAGCAGGGACAGGGAGGAGGGGGCTGGACAAAGAGCAGCTGGAATTCTTAGCAAAAAACATTGGAAATAAAACATTGGAAATCAAAATTTGTGGGCAGGGTTTTGAGGATGGAATTTGTGGTCCCCGCCCTCTTCTTACACCCCAAATTCCTGAAAACCTTGAAAAAATAAAACTGATGCGATCTCCGCCTTGCATTTTTCTGCGGAAACAAGGGAAAAGGCTGGAAAGGAAGAGGAAACTGGAATTTTATTAAAGAGATCCCTTGGCAGTGCCTGATGTGGATCAGTCTGGAAGTAGGATACTATTTCCTGCTAAATATTAATGCAGAGAAAACTTTGCTGGGAAATGTTAAAAAAACCCAAAAAAACCCAACAAAAAAAATCAGTGCATTGCCGAGAAATGAGAGAGGCAAAAGAAAACCTCTTCCCATGGGAAACACGGCACCCTCCACACCCCCTCACTGGCTCCGGCTGCCCTGAGCCAGGAACACTCCCGGCAGTGCCAGACTGGAGGAAAATGTTCTCCAGAGTCATTAAAATATCCCAAATTTCTAAAAAAAACCACCATTCCCAGAGCCCAGGTGGTTATTGGATCATCCAAGGTGTGGAAGTGACGGCGGAGGGACGCAGAGAGGGGGCGGCTCCCGGCCCCTGGCAGGGTTTGGGAGGCAGATCCTAGCTTCCATTTTGGGTTAAATAAATGAAGTTTCGTTGTCTGAAAGCGCTAGACATTCCTCACAAAGTCACAATTCCCATACTTCCATGCTGGACTGAAAGCGCAAGGGATTATCCTAAAGAGTTACTGGAGAATGGTCAGGAGGGTTTGGATTTACTGATCACGACCCCTCTGTGGCCAGGCCGGGGACACTCAGGGCCACCCCCTCGTCCCAAACACACCAACTGCTGCTCAACTTCCCAACCTTCCTGGTTTTTATTAAATAAATGCGGGAACGTTGTCCTGAAGCAGGATGTCCTTCAGTGCAATCTGCTTTGACATAAGGCATTTGTTTTGTTTTTTTGGGGAGCAAACGTCTCATGATGGATTTTTGCCTTCTGGAAGAGTCAAAAAGTCCCGTGTCCACCTGTTTTTATTCTTTTAATGCCCTACCATGTGACAAATCCTCTTCCCTTCTGGTCGCTCCTCTTGGAAAACCATCAGTGGCCAAGTAAACCAGTCCCTGGGGAGGGAAGACACCAGCAGGAGATGAGCAGGACAATGGGATGGCAGTGGGATTCATGTGGGGGGATACAAAGAGGGGAAAACACCTGGACTCACCTTTAAATCCTTCTTCAGGCATACAAACTGGGATGGAAAGGGAAGGAAGGCGTTAGAAGTCGCTCTGAGTATCCCGTAGCGGTGACAAGGGAGCATCACAATCCCTTTTTTCCACTTTCCCATCCCAAACCCTCGGCCACCAACCCAAGCCCAGCCCTTCCCCAGATCTCCCACCTTGCATAACGTCATCCATGGCTGCGTAATCCGCAATGGGCTCGTCGGCCTGGAAAAGACATTTTGGGATCAGGGTCCTGCTCAGGAGAGGAGCAGGGAATGGCTCTCTTGCCCAAACGCTGGAACTCGTTGGGAGGAGTCAGTCCCGAATTTAGTTGTGTTTTGGGTTGGTACCCACAGAGCTCGGCAGCCAAATCAGCGACAAAGGGCTCTTGGAAATAAAAAAAATAGGGGGGGGGTTTATCCTCCAAAACAAAAAGGATTTACCCCCTCCAAAACAAATAAAATTAAGGATACCCCTCCTCCAAAATAAAAATAATGAGGACTTTGCTCCCCTAACACAAAAAAAATTAAGGCTTTTCCTCCTCCTAAAGAAAAAAATTAAGGCTTTTCCTCCTCCTAAAGAAAAAAAAATAAGGATTTTCCTCTGCCAAAACAAAACCACAAGAAGTTATTTTCCTCCTCTGAAACAAAAGCAATGAGGATTTTCCACCCCTAGCACAAAAAAAATTAAGGATTTTCCTCCTCCGAAATAAAAACCAATGACGATTTTCCTGCACTAAGACAAAAAAAACTAAGGATTTTCCTCCTCCAAGAAGGAGCTCATTCCATTTGTCCCCATTTCCACACACCACCATCGGCTCTCTCCGATCCCACGGCATTCCCCAGTCCCACCCCGCGGTCACCTTGAGGAGGATGACGGACTCAGGGATGACTCCGAGGCTGCCGAGCGTGGCCGTGTCATCGCTCAGGATCTTCCCATCCAGGGACAGGTTCTGGTCGAAGGGGGCCACGGAGAAGGCGTGCATGATCTGGGGGCACACGGACACCTCACCCCGGGAATTGCGGCACTTCCCACCCCGGCACGCTCCAGCACCCATCCCCACCTCCTGGCAGGGGGAGACCCTTCCCCTGCGCCCCTTCCCTCATTCCTGGAAGGAGAGCCGGCCTCACCTGGATTTTCAGCTCTTTCAGGGTCTGGTTGGCCGACACGAGCAGCGCTTTCTCCCCCCGCACCTTCCGGTGCCGTGTGCTTCTCCTGATTCCCTGTTTTTGGTAACTGATGTAGCTCTGGTGGGAGAGCTTCTGGCGTTTGGCGCCGCCGTTGGCCTGGAGACGAGGCAAAAAACAAGCAGGTGAAGTTGTTTAGGGATAAACACAACTTTCCCACATCCCAGAGAGTGTTTTGGGTGAGTTGGTCATGCGAGGGAAGGCAGGAAGCGATGGAAAACCTCTCAGAAAGCCAATTGAAGCATGCAAGTGTGGAGACGACCAAAGATTTGCCTTCAAACCTCACTTCCTGGTCCTAATGCCAGTGTGGGGCAGATTTCCACATGCACATGAATCCCTACCCACATTTAACCTCTCTGAAACTCAGCACTAGTGTGGTCTGACTGTTCAAATGACAATTTAAGACACTTTTCCGCTGCTGGTGAGATGCAGAGGAAGAGGGTGGTGATCCCATCACGCTGACTCCAGAGGATGATACAAAAATCAAGGAACCTGATGGGATTTTTCATCTCTACCTGGTTAAAATCGGGGTCTTGCTCCCCCTCTGGCTTGTTTTCCTCCCTTTCCTCTTCAGCTTCCGAGCTGCTCACGTTCAGCTCCGGAGCCGCGTCCTTCATTACCTGGAGTCATAAAAATCATTCTCCGTAACCAACAGCAGCCACCCAGACTGTCCCACCAGGCAAACAGCTCCCGGAGACCTCTGGGTGCCACCTCCATGCCGAGAGCCCAGGAATACCCCCAGGAGCTGCTCCGTGACCTCTGCAAAGGCTCCTCCACCCTCCCCAGCTGTGCGGAACCTCAGCGGGATTCGGCTCAGGAATCCCCCCCTCTGTGGAGTTGCAGGTGCTTCCTGCCCTCCTCTCCAGGCAAAGGGAAAGTCTCCCGAGACCTGGACTGATTCCTTTCCCATTAGCTGGTTGATCCAAGTGTATGACAAAAGCCTCAACACAGAGAAAGGAATATTTTCTGTGAATTAAGACATTTATCCGTCCCTGCAGCAGCCTGGCAAGGACGCTCGTCACCATTACTTACGAGGCTGGAGGTTTTAAGCAAATGAAATCTAAATAATTTGCACAAATACATAAATAAGAAGGTTGCTCAGGTCAGTGAAAGTCACTCCAGGCACAGATTTGCCTGAATGCGAATTCCCAGCTATGCTGTGGCTGGAGCTGGGCTTTGCAGGAGCCCAGGAGACCTGGATGCCAAGAGCTCTCTTCTCCATCAATGTATTTACAATTAATGATGTAATTCCAGCTCCCAAACATTCCCCAGAGCCCTCTGAACTCCAGCAGTGCCACCCTACAATGATTTTATCCGGATGGGGCTTCCCTCTTGCAGCACCATCCACCCCAAGGAGGAACAAAAAGGGGTGAGGGGCTGGGAAACGCTCCCTGATTTTGCCAAGCCCGGCAGGAAGGACACAGCGGCTCCCAGTGCTGCTGACAGCGATCCTGGCCAGCATTCCTGCTGCTTCCCATCCTGCCGAGGCTGCCCTGTTACTGGGGGATCTCGTGGGCACGTTCTCGCCCCCTCTCTCCAGCTCCAGCTGCTCCACAAAGAATAGCTCCCTGTTTTTTTGCCAGCCCCACGTGTGAGTGCGGTCCCGTCCGGTGCCAGAAAAACACAACACCCAACCCTCTCCCGCAGCAGAGCCAAGAGGGATTCAGGCTGGGGATCCAGGCTGAAAGCCCGTGGCTGATGGCTCCAGACGGCGCTGCGTGCCCCACATCTCACAACCGAGGGAGGAACCCATCCAGCCTCCGGCTCCCTGCGGCTCCCCAGGCTCCAGCGCCTCCCCGGGATTGGCAGGGAGGTGGAAATCAAGGAAAGGCCAAAAAACCCCACCCCCACACTGCAAAGGTGCAGGGATTGTCTTCATCTGAGCTCGCCCACCCTTGGCTCCCTCCTGAAGAGCCCTGAGGAGGGAGATTTACCAGAACCAGCTTTTGGGTACTTGGAAAACCAGTTCCAGAGCTGGTCCTGACACTTGAGATCAGTAAAAACAAAATTCACAGCTTCAGGGGATCCTGAAAACCATCTCTGAGTTCACTGTCTCACCAGCACCGAGGGAAAGAGCTCATTTCTATCCAGGAATAAAAATGTCACTTGAGCAAGAAAAAAGGAAACGACAAATATTGGAGGGGGAGGAGAGCAGGTAGAGCCTGGGAACACAGCTAAGACAGAAAAAACCAGCTGGGAGCATCCCTGAAAACACAAGGGATTTGGTTTGGCAAGAGGAAGCCTCGAGGAGATGGAATTTCCAGAGCCAGAGTGTCCCAATTTGCTGTTTTGCCAAAGCTGCCCGGAGCTGCAGAGCTGAGGGATTACTCTCCCCACCACCACCATGGACCAGCAGGATCCGGGGGGACACAGGAGCTGTGACAGCTCCCTTGGGGCATTCCTGGGGCACCTGGAGCCAGGTTGAGCAGGGATGGGGGCAGAGTCCCTACCTTTTTGTTATCCACCACTTTGTGGACGTAGATGGTGGCCTGGGTGTACTCGCGCAGGTCCCGCTGCTGCTGGCACAGGAGCCCTTCCCGGCATTCCGGGCACAGTTCTGGGGGAACACAAAGGGGAAAAACATTTCATTGCTCCAGCTCCTCAGAGGCCCCAGTGCAGGGCCCCTCACTGCTAACCCAGAGTGAATCATATCAAATCCCACAGTGGTTTGGGTTGGAAGGGACCTTTAGGATCTCATCCCACCCCCTGCCATGGCCAGGGACACCTTCCACTAGCCCAGGTTGCTCCAGGCCTTGGACACCTCCAGGGATGGGGCAGCCACAGCTGCTCTGGACAACCTGTGCCAGGGCCTCACCACCCTCACAGGGAAGAATTCCTTCCCAATATCCCATCTGACCCTGTCCTCTGGCAGTGGGAAGCGATTCCCCCTTGTCCTGTCCCTCCATCCCTTGTCCCCAGTCCCTCTCCAGCTCTCCTGGAGCCCTTTAGGCCCTGGCAGGGGCTCTGAGGTCTCCCTGGAGCCTTCTCTTCTCCAGACGAACACCCCCAGCTCTCTCAGCCTGGCTCCAGAGCAGAGGGGCTCCAGCCCTGGAGCATCACCGTGGCCTCCTCTGGGCCTTGCTCCAGCAGCTCCCCATCCTTCCTGTGCTGCAGACCCCAGAGATGGACACAACACTGCAGGGGCAGAATCTGCCAAGCTCCTGTTTCCCACCAGTCCCCTGAGACTGCAGTTTTTATTCCCAAGGGAATTGCCAGGAAGCTGCCCCAGGAGCAGCGGTCACTCACGGGGCTCGGAGGTGTAGCGGGCAGTGTCAGGCTCGGCCCCGGCCGCCTGTGTCCGCGTGATTTTGATGACGTGATCCACGACGAAGAGTTTTTGGATCCTCTCCCACTCGCTGGGCCATATCAGAGCTATACTGTCCAAAGGAACAGGCAGGTGCTTTATGACATGGAAAAGCCAAGCCCTGAGCTCCCAAAAACCCCTCCCTCTTTGGCTTGCTGGTCTGTCAATGAGAGAAAAACTGCAAAATCCATTCCAAAACCCAGCTACATGGGAGGGCCTGTACACCCAGATAACAGCAGCCTGTGATTAGTGACGCTGTTGTGCTCCCATCGTGCCGGAGGGAGGGATGGAGGAGGAAAGGAGTGGAAGATTTCCTACTTTTAGTGCTGCATCACTGCAGAAGCAAGGCTGCAGAGCATGAAGTTCAGCCCTGCAGCCAGCGCTCTGGGGGGGAAGGCTCACAGAAAGCAAATTGTAAGAAAGCAGGATGTTTCTGTGCCCCGGCCAAATCCAGGGTGGTTATTGTCACAAACAAACCAAGCTGAAGGAAGCTCTTTTTTCCTGACCCAGCATCCTTGCACAATTTAAGCCTTGCCTTGCAGGAAGGCTGAGGTGGCTCTGAGAAAGCCTTGGTCTTAATTTTGAGAGAAAGGATCTGCTCCTCACCTTGCTGCGGCTCAGCAGCAAGAGCATTCCTTTGGGAACGTTCTCCCGAGGCTCCTGGCAAAAGGAAAGTGTGTGAAGGGAAGAAACTCACTGTTTGGAGTCTTCTTTGGTCATGGAAGCAAAGGTGAACATGAGCCCCCCGTGGGGACAGAGCAGGACACTGTTGGCTATGGAGGACACGGGGCTGCAGCGCGTTGGCCTCCTGCAAAAGGGAAGAGGTTTGGAAAACTGGATCAGGTTATTCACCAAAACCCTCCCAGTGCTTCAGGAGCCAGGAAGAAATCACAGGTGAGTATTCACAGAAGGCATTCCAACAAGCAATAGTAACTACTAGTGATGAGGAAATCAGATCTGGGCTCCTCTGTGGTGCAGAATGACTCTGACCAGCAGAGATTTCCATCTCCAACCCGAGCGGTGACCTTTGGGATACAGCTCCAGACAGATGAAAAACTAATCAGGTTACCAGCTAATCCGACCATCTGGTTAACACACAGTGAACAAGGAAATTCACTGTCTTTCAGTGTATTACAATTGATACATCCTGCAAAAATCGGCTCCATTGCTTCCATGAGCTCACCGTGCTGGGAGTCAGAAGCAAAATATTACATACAGGCCTCAAAATAAAGGATAAAAAATCCCTCCAGCCAAGTTACCTGACAAATTTCCTCCATTCTTCTACAAAGAACTGCGAAACAATATACAGCTCATCCGTCTCCTGAGGGAAAAGAGGAGGAAAAAGGTTCTTTTTAATGAATCCAACAATGATTGTTCGGTTTTTCGGCAGTGCTCGCTCCCTTCGAGACCTCGGCGCTGCTTTACCATGACAACTCCATCCAAGTGGGCTGGGAAAGCCAAGGAAAAGGATTTGGGATCAGGTACTAAGCACTGGCATTGCTAATCTTGTGTTTATTACGAAGTTACTTGAGCTTTCAATCCAATTACCTTTAATTCCCAGTGGGAAAGGGCATTTCCCTGGAGCAGCCAGGACTCCCCAGCGCTGTTTTCTCTGCTGGGTACTCAGGGGCTGAAGCAGACGAATCCCGGCACTCCCACAGGTGTGGGGTGAGACCACCCCAACATCCCTCAATTGCTTCCAACATCAACATCCACAAGTTTTTCCTTTTGGCAGCAGCAGGGATACAAAACCACAGCTGTGCACCAAATGAAGCAGTGTTTTTGGGATAATTTGTGGGGTTTTGTCCCAATCTTCTTTAAATTGTTTGCTCCTGGACAAGAAACCACCTAGACCCCAAGAACTGGGTGACAAAATTACTTCCATGCTCTCCTATACCCTCACCACTTTTCCTAAGACAGATTTAAGGGCTTGCTCCATCTTTCTGCAGGAAAACTCAGCACACCTGAGGAACATATATACATAGACAAATACATATATAGAGGAAAATATATATATACTTTTTCATCTCCCTTCATCTCTTGATCTCAACAAACTCTGCTTGTTTTCCTCCCCAAACCTCAAACTGCTTTGGATCAGGAAAACTCCAAGGGCTTGAGGAGAAGATCCTCAGCTCTCTTCTACGAGGCTCCCTTTTTCCTAGGACAAAGGGATTTAATTCCCTAGGAAATTAAAAGGGAAAGGAGGACGTAGAGAGAGACCCTCCTATTTCTGATCCACAGTGATGAGCTCCAGCTTTCCATTCTCCAGCTCCAGCTCCAAAAGTAAATCCAACCAGATAAAACCTTAACCATCACTGGCAGGACCTGGAGGTCTCCAGCTCAGCATGGAAAGAAAACTCCTTTTAAACCCTTTTAGGTCTCCTTGGATCTGTGTTGCCTCAGTATTTATTCCCAGCTGGAGTAACGAGGGACACAGGCAGACACCTGCCAGAGCACCTCAGCAGCATCGAAGAGTCAATCATTAATCAGCACCACGAGACTCCCAGGAACCAAGGACTGGAGCCAACAGCTCATTCTGGGCACCTCAAACCCCCAAGAATTCCTGGAGAAGCCACTAGGAGAGGGTTTGCTCAGCCATCACTGCTTTTAGGATGACTCCAGCACTTTGGGATGCTCCCCGAGCTTTTGGGATGTAGGAGGATGCTGGAGCACAGCTGAATTTTGCCCCACCAGCAGCAAAAGCATCCTGCTGCACGGGAAGGCTGATGGAGAGCGGTGGGAAGCAGCTGTCCTTCCAGGAAGTCCTTCCAGGGCTGGATATGAGCACGCCAGCAACATTGTCACCGTTATCTCCCTGACTCCGGGCCAGCCACAGCTCCCTTGGCACAGCAGCCATCCCCGTGGCTCTTTAGGGCTTTGTGCCAGCACAGCTAATCCAGGGAAATCACACCTCAGCACAACAGAGCAGTGAGAGCTCTGCTGGCACGGACTGAGTGAATGGCTGTGGAACGGTTTGGCTTGCGAGGGACCTTAAACATCTCCTGCCATGGGCAGAGACACTTCCCCTAGCCCAGGTTGCTCCAAGCCCCGTCCAGCCTGGCCTTGGACGCTTCAGGGATGGGGCAGCCACAGCTGCTCTGGGCAGGAGAGGGATAAAAGTCACTAAAACCCCCACCCAAGCCTGGCTGCATTCCCTGATCCCCCTCCTTCCCTACCTGAGGCCAGCTGCCCAGGCAAGGTCTGCATTTATCATGGAACAGGTTCTGGAGAGAAGTCTTCTGCTCGCTGGCCATCATCTTATGCAGAGCTTCATTTTCCTCCCCTTCACGCTCCAAAATCTGCAGGAAACAGATAATTACATCCTAGCTCCTGTTCCCAGCTGCTGTTAAAGGTGACTTTATTCTTTTCCATAGCACAGGGTTATGTTAAAGAGGAAAACCAGAAATGCAACCAGTATTTACAGTCAACAAAGGGGGAATATTTGGCAAATACCTTGCACTGGGAACAGCACTCTTTGTTATTTGGGAATTCGGGGGCTTTTGGAAAATATTGTTTGAGTTTCTCCCAGGCTTCCTTGGAAACCACCCTCCGCTCATTTTCGGAGATGCACAGGTCACCTGCAGGGACAGAATCAAGGGAAAAGCTTTGATCACAACATGCTCAGCGATGTTTTGCAGCCCTTGATTGAAGAGATTACAAGGAATAAATGTAGGGGAAGAAATCCACACGTTTATCAGCCAACACCACATCAGCAAAAACAAGCAAAGTCACCTTCAACTCCTTCCTTGTTTCCTTTACACAGGGAATAATAGTAATAATACACCTTTAATTCATAAAAATATCCTTTAGATTTCCAAGCTCATGGTCTAAGCAGCTGATCAAACACAAGCAGGGATGTTGGGAAAAGCCAGAGGGCACAGGGCTACCGGTTTCTGATCCTGGCTATCCACACCTACATCCTCATGGTGACTTCATTTGCTGAGTCCCAGGCTAACCCTGTGTCCCATGAAACCAGGTGCTTTCCACATCCTTGAAAACCCCAAATTCCCACTGTACAATCTCAATACAGCTCCATGTGCCCTATCCAAGTGCCTGAAAATGTGGAAAGGGCAAATTTTGCACCCTGTATCTGCTCTGGGTGTGAAGATACCAAGCAAGATTAACCAGCTATCCCCCAGACAACTTATTTATCCATCAGGATTATTTATCCTGCTGCTCAGGTAGCTCCAGGACCCCAAGACGGTTTTTTTTTTCCAGGAGCTATTTGTGCCTGCGATTTCAGGGCTGGAAGCAGGAGGCACACTCAGGAACTCGAACACCACGTGCACAAGGATGAACACGTGCTGAACGGATAAACAAGGCTTGGAAAAGCAGGAGAAGGCTCCAGGATCTGACCAGCTGCCCATTGCAGGGCTGCTGATGGCCAAGGGGAAAACACAAGCACGCCTCCCTCAGAGACAGCAGCTGGGAAGTCCCTGTGCAGGCACGGGGAGAAACACAAGGAGCAGCCGTTGTGACACCGGGATGAGAACCGGATTTGGGAATATCCGTGCCTCAGTGGGGATTGCACCACTGAGAGGGAAGGAAAACAGCAACTGCCGTGTCCAAAGGGTACAATCCCTTATTATCTGCTTTTCTATAGCCTGGAGAGCTGCAGAGAGAGGAGAGAGAGTGAAACTCCTTCCTCCCCACCCTCCGGCAGCTCTTTAACATGACAAGCAGCTCTCAGGCCCACGGACTCGATCCAGACGAGCCTGGAATTTGGCCAGCCCTGAAGAGGAAAAAATAGCAATGCTCCCCTCCTGCTTTTCCTCTAATAAACAAAGGTCGGGCCTCGATGCAGCACTTGGCCACTTGGGCTTCATCCAACAAGGCCAAGCGGCTCCAGAGGCTGGCCCAGGATGCTGCCCAGAGTCAGTGAAGATGGGGAAAAAAAAGGAGCTTGTACAAATAAGTGCCTTGACACCACATGATTAATGAAAACAGATTAATATGGTGAGTGAAAGAGGTGGAAAAATCAGCTCTGAGTGTGCAGGGAACAAGTGCTTTGCCATCTGGAAGATGATCCCAGCCACTGCTGACCCTGCTTCCCACTCCCACCATCAAGGGACATGTTTTGGGCACAGACATCAAAGGAGGCTTAACTTGGTATCTGGAAAAAATTATTCACTGGGATCAGGCAGCTACTGGAGAGCGAGGAATTGCAGCAAGGATGCAAAGGGAGCTGTGAAGGGAACGCCCGGGTGGCATTCCTGGAGGCCAGCCAGCCCTTCCAGATCCAGCACTGCCTCTTCCAGAGCCTACCATGGAGGCAAGAACCTCCTCCACCACAAAATTAAGGCCGTAGGAACAAGACTATGGATTTGCTGATCTGCTCCAGAAGGAATTTTTCAAGGGGGAAAGGTTATTTTCCATGAATAATCAGAGGTTAACTCAAGACAACAAAACCTGCCCTGCCAACAGCCCCCTTTATTTAGTGTTATTTATTCTGCTATGACCCCGAGTCACAGATCAACCAGCAATTTAACACCATACATTTTCCAAAGGCCTATTGGCCTATTTTTTTATCGCATCTGGCTCCATAAATGTTCCATCCCCACGCTCCATGCTTTTATTGAACAGCAGCAGCCTCGAGGCAATGGGAAATGCAGCATTCAAGGCTCTGAGTAACAGCTAAAATCGTGACAAAGTGCATAAGCACTCTGATTGAAAATGGGGTTTCTCAAGCCTTACTCCAGGTTCTTGATTAGCCCTGATGACAGGAGGTGTGTGCCTAATTTATGCCATTTTTCTTTCTGTTTAGACACAAGATGGAGCATCCCTACAAATTGATGCCTACAAACAGGAGCTTAAGTAAAACAGGGTTTTATGGCTGGAAACACAAGCTTTAAAAAGTGAGATTTAAACAACAGGGTAGCCAAGGATGCAGCTAACGAGGCATCACTTGCAAAACAACTGATACGGGGTCAAAACCTTACGTAAACAGACACCAAAGCACAGCAGGTTGGGAAATCGATATCCGGGAGCGGTCCTGGCCCAGGTGCAGGGTGAGTGCTCCTGTTTAAATGTACACCAGGAGATTAAATGGATACTCAGCTCCCACCTGGACTGATTTACACCACCTCTTTCTCTCTTACTACTTTTAGAGCTTCCAAATGGCTGCAGAACTTTGGTGCCAGGAAGGGAAGCTCAGCACCTGACAGCTCTGCTTGGCTCAGTCCTTGCAGAGTCTGCCTGCAAGTAAAACTTTTGAGTGCAAGGAACACCAGGAAAATGAGAATTAAGCACATTTCTGCAGTGGCTCCTCAAACTGGCCACAGCTGGAGCAAAGGCTACAAGGTTAATGTGTGGAGCAGTGGGCAACAAGGGAGACATTCAGCTCCATCCCCCGGAGAGACTCACCATGTGGGCAAACGATGTCTTCATTAAAATTTAACTCCTCTTCCTCCTCCCTCTTTTCTTCGTTTGATTCATCTAATTAAAAAAAAAAAAAAAATACAAGAGGATTGCACAGAGGTCCTCTCCCAAGGAAAAAAATCATTGGGAAAGGAGCACGGTCGCCTTTCAAATTACAGCAAACCCCTTCAACCCAAGGGAAAATCTGGAAGGAAATTTGTTATTCTCCAATGTCTTGGCCTCTGGGCAGGCGGGATTACAGCCTGAAGGCCACGTAGGAGGGCTTTGAAGTGCATGGAGCACAAGCCAGGCCTTTGTGAGATTACAAAGGATGCATTTGTTAGGGCTGGAACACCGCAGGGGTTCCCTGCTCCCAGACATCTCCGAGTTTAACCTAAACACAAGGCTAGGTAAGAGCAAAAGGAGCTCTTACCCCGGGCAAAATTCCTGATTTAAACCAGATGCTGCCTGACAAACCGAAGGGGAGCTTGCCAGGGGGTTGACAAGCCCTACATCAATCTCGAAATTACTTAAAATCAAGCGTTGGCCACTGAATGGAGCATCATCAAGACAATGACGTGTCAGCAAGAGCCTCTAACGAGCTGCCTAACGAGCAACTTGCCTTGTGAGTAATTCAGATGCACTACTGGGAGTTGCAACCTGTTGTGAATCAAAGTCACCCCCGAGGAAGCACGAGTGGTAACTCAGAAATATCCTTTTCTCCATGAGTGCTCCACCTTATCAGGGGGGCTGGGTGCCTTCCAGCTCAAGATCAATGCCCTGAGCCATCATTCCCACCTTTCATTCCAACAGGCTTCTTACCCAGTTCTAAGAAGCTCAACAAAACATAATTTCCAAACATTTAAAGAGCAGAAGGCAAATAAAACCTCCATCTATTCTCGTGATACGGGCACAGAATGGAGTGCAATTCATGATTTTTGTTCCTAGGCTGTGTTTTCCCAGTGCTGGTGCATCAGCTGTGCTGTTTCATCCCTCAACCCTCACAATAAACATCATCATCATCCATTCCCCAAGGTAATTTTCATGTTTCTTCCTTCCCTGTGCTCTCTCATTCAGAGAAAAAGTGGATGAAAAGATCATGTGTCTGGGGTGGTAATTTCACACAGCTTTGTAAAACCACTTATCACCTCATCTCCCTCTGCAGCATGAAGATCACCCCGCAGTTTTCAAGCTTAGCAAAGAAAAAGCTCCTTAAATGAAGGGCTTTTAAATTTGATTTATTGTCCTTTCCTCCCTACTCATACAAGGGGAACAAAACAGCTACAGAAACCCCTGACGGCTCTTTTGTTAGGAGGGATCAGGCAGAGTTGGTGGGTCTCTACAGCAGCAGAAATTAGGAGGAAATCAGGAGTAAATACCTTTGTTTTGTGCATTTCCATTCATTTTTCCATTACTGTGCTCTGCATCTTCATCTTGCTCATTTAATTGCTCCAGAGCCAGCTGACGCCAGCTCCTCAAGGATGCTTTTCCAACCCAAAACCCGTCGTTCCTGCAGGGAGACAACAGCACTGGTACCCCAAAACAACAGCTCCCTTCTTCAGAGCCAGGGGAAATCTTTAGGAAACAAGGAAATCTTTAGGAAAAAGCTGTTTAAGCACTTCCAGAAAGCATCTTTGACAGCGTTTGGGACTTCCATACCCCTTGACTGTCATCTTCAGCAGGTTGGTGACGGTTTTGTAGTCCTCGTTCAGCTGGTTCTTCAGCCGCAGGATTCGACACCTTTCCACCACACAGTCCTTGCAAAGTGCTTTAACTGGGGTGGGGAGGGAAAGAAACACAGGTTTTTACACTATTTATTGCATAATTTATTGCACAGACAGTTTCCTGCTGGTTTGAAGGACCTCAGGTGTGTACCAACTATCCTGCCTCAGGATGGGTGAGCTCATGTGAAAATGAGTAGGTCCTGGGGGTTACAGCCACATTAGGCCATGTCTGAAGCTTAAGGAAGCATAAAATACTTCAAATGAGGTATGATCTGCTTCACAGCTCGGCTTCAACAGCTCCTGCAGTCACAAGGAGCCAGGGCAGCCCAGCACCAGCCACAGGGGCAGGAAATGCCAGGAAAACACCTGCATCGTGGCACTTTGCCACTTCAACCCAGAAAAAACACCCTCCTGCAAAGCTGCACTGGACCAAAGGAGTGGAAATCCTCCAGCTGGGGGTGTATTTCATAGATTTTTCATCCTGGAGCAAGAGGAGAAGGGAAGCAGCGTGTCCATCCATCCTTTTATCCATCCCCGCCTCCCTGCCAGCCATACTCAACCCACAACCCTTCAGGCAATCTTCCACTTGACTAATAAACCTTGCCCTGTTTTTCCCCACAAAGGCTGCCTGCGTCACAAGCAGTTTCTTCCCTACAAGCTTCCAGTAGGAGCTGAGCTAATTTGGTCTCAGTGGGAGTTACTGAGCTCCTTCCTAAAAGGAATGAAACCTGGGGCTTGATGAAGGGATGTCCAAAGCCTGGAGGGGCTGGGCTGACACCAAAAAGCAGAACGTGTGATAGGTGCTTCAAAAGGAGCATGCAGGCTAACAGGTAAGTGCTTCCTTGGATGAGGTGACAGACAGGAAGGGATATTTTTGGCCTGAACACTCCACGAGACCCAGCCCACACAGGAGCTGTGGGTGCTGCAGCCACAGAAAATCATTATCAAGAGTTTGGGGTGCTGCATGTGCAAGTTTTATTTTCTAGAATCGCCTTCAAACCTTCCCAACATTATGTTTCCTAAGCCAAGTGCCTCATTCTTCCTCAGCAATTCCTCCAGGCACAGCACATCCCTGAGCAGAGCTCAGGGCCAAAGCAGACCCTGCAATCGCTCTAACTACGTTTGGGGAATGCTAACAGAATTAAGTGATATTAAAAAAATCCCCTGGAAATAGGGCAGCACTAAAGCCATGCACTGAAATAAACTTATGATGATAAAGGATGGCTTAAAACAGGTCTGAGACCAGAACAAGGCTCCAAACCTCATCCAGGGAGGTGACTTGGAGAGGACCTTACCGTTGAGCCGGGGCCCTCCTCCGTATCGCCGGTAGAAGAAGTCAGCCACGTATTCTGATATCCTCTTCATCAGGGATATTTTATCAGGATGGAGTTTGCCGTGGGAGCACAGGCAGGCTGTGTTATCAATAGGTTTGGGAGGAGTGGACTCATCGAGCCATTTCTGCAGCCATTCCAGAGAAATGAAGTCGTAGGGGGAACCTGGGCGAGGAAAAACCGCAAAGAGTAACAAGATCAGACATGTCAGCTCCAACACCAGGTGGTATTTTATAATTACTCTTAAAAATTAACAGGCAATCACTGTTGACTAAATCTCTGAGGTGCAAGTTTTCAAAGGTTTGATCGAGCTTCTCCCATCCCATTCTGATCTCGGTGTCACAGATTTAGAAGACAGGAGCTACGTGAGATTAAGATGTGCAGATCATTTTGGATTCAGCAATCAATATGAAATAGCTCCAAGGAGGAATGGGAGTGCTTTCAAACCTTTTGGGGGTTACTGGAGAGAGTCAAGGAAAGGGGAAGGTTTTCCTATCATCCATCAAGGCACTGATATAATATTTAAATCGTGATCATACATTAAAGGCTTTTTATACAACAGAGACAGTTCATTGGGGTAATTTGAAAATTAAAGGTAACAATAGCAAAGAGATGAGTTCAGTGATCCCCCTCGTCCTTTCAGCACCCAAAATTTCAGAGTCTCTTACAATTCCAGGTGAGAAAATTTTAAAATTTACAGTGCAAATGGAAACTTGCTTAGGTTTTTTGGTGAAGCAGAGCAGTAGGCTTGCCCTTGTTTGCTGAAAGAGAAGTACAAAGCCAAGGTTCAGGAGCAGGTCAGTGCTTGTATGAGCAGGGAAATAGTTTGGGGTGAAACCCCTGTATCTCAATACTGAAGCACAGTATCACTACACAACTCTTCTGTGGGATGACTGGGAAATTAGGAGGAAATTAGGAAGAATTAAAACCCGTTCTGTGCTGCCACGAGGGCAGCTCCAAAACTGCGGGGAAACGCACTCGTTGATGACATTTATGACTGAGCACAAATCCTTCATATTTCCTAGGAAGGAGCAACAGAGAAATGAGAGGAAAATACAGAAGACAGGAAAACACTGTGTCTCCAGCTTGCACTGGAGCTCTGTGAAGCCTCTTTTCCTCCACAGCCTCAATCCATGGTGTTTTCATCTTATGCAACGCCCTCCGCAGCCGTGACCTCCAGAGAATTGCATCGCTGTCAGAACTGGTTTGCTAGTTTGGGATGAAACTGCCTCCCCCAGAAAGGAGGGTTTTCTGGGGCAGGCTCCACAAAGCTGGCAGGAAACGTGTCTGCACAGCTGCAGAGAGAGCCCCGAGCTCCAGAGAGACAGGACCCGGAGCAGCGCTGGAATGACGCTGCCTCCAGCTGTGCTGGAAGCGCTGTGCCCAGGATGTGCCAGCAGCAGGCAGAGGGTGCCTCAGGGCAAAGGTTTAGGTCCTGTCATGTCTAAATTGGGGCAGAAGAGCTTCACCTCAACTTAGAAAAAACATCTTTTTGAGATTTATTCCTCTGTCATATCAGAAATGCCGAGAGCAAAGTCTTCTGTTCCTGCTGAGGAAAACCACGCTGGAATTGTGCTGCTGCTCCTTTTCACAGCTGACTCAGGGCAGGTTCATCCCTCCAGCACAACTCTGATCTCACAGTGACATTTGAGTGCTGCTCAGGCTCATGACACCTTCCTGCTCCAGAGTTAAGCACCTGTATTCCCAAACTGGAGAGGCAGATGTTTACAGGAACAGGAGTTTGCTGTTGGGCTACTCCAATCTCACAGTGGACTCTGAGCATTCAATAATAAAAGCTAAATAGCAAATTCTCTAACAGGCCATGCAATTAAACCCGCTTTTAATTATAATTATCCTGGAGTTTTTAGGAGAGGCACATAGTGATGAGAAATTCCCTGGGCTGGATGGATAAAGCAAGTTTTGAGGGAGATGGGAGAGAAAAACAAGGGGGGAAATAAAACTCCTTGTGCTGCGGCAACAAGACACAAGGAGCAGGAGGAAAAGCTTAACCCCAGTCTCCCTACAAAGCTGAGACACAGAGCAGTGAAGCAGTGGCAGGGATGGACCCAGTGATTTTCTGCTGGAGGTCAGGCTCTCTCTTAGCCCGTTACCTGCTGATGAATTGGACTCACCAGCTCCCAAACCTGCCGTGAGCTGGCAATTTGGGAGCAGGCAGTTATTCCGCCTCGGTGCTCCTAACGAGGCAAGCTGCTCACCAGGCAGAAGAAAAGAGTCACAAAGCATGAGGCTGACGGATGGGGAAGGAGCAGGAGGGAATTAGCGACGCCAGAGGCCACGAGAATGAACAAGAAAAGGAGAAAAATAGGTTAAGGCAGGAAAAGAAGCAAAGGAAAACAAATGTAAGCATGCATGAAGCTCTCCCCTTCCAGAGGGCTGTGGGAATGCCTTCCAGCAAGGCCACAGGAGTTGGGGGTTAGTCACAAATCATTCCTAAGCTTAACAGCTCTACTACAGGAATACTCCACAATGTCTTACAGACCAGCTTCGGCGGGTAACCTTTGGTAGAGCTCCTTCACCTCCTCGTGTTTGATCTTGCCTCTGGCCACGCTCTGTTTGCGCATCTCGGCCATTTCGTTGCACCACTCCTCAAACTTGCAGTTATCCCGCTCCACCAGCTCCTGCAGAAAAGCTGGGAAAGAAAAAAAACCCCAGGAATTGAAGGGAAAATGCCAGCTATGTTAATTACCATGGGTTATCTGGGGATAACAAACCTAAAAATTCCCTCCCGCAGCCCTGCTGGGCGAGGTCTTTCCCCAAGCCAAGCGCATGGATGTTGCTCTCTCTGATATTGATGGTTGCAGATGATTAAATGCAAAGTTTTGCACCCAAGAAAATCATTAACTTGGAGTTATTTGCTGCATTAAGTGCAGCTCCTCTGTCCTGCCTCATCATTCCCAGGGGAAACGGGAGCTTTTCACCATATGGATACACCCAAAGCCTGTCATGACCTGCGATCCAGCACGTTGCACACCCAAGGGCAAAGAGCCCTCAGGAGATGGGAGATTAGCCAGGGCAGATCAACAGAAAGGTGAGGGAAATGGGGATTTTTTGCTGCCACTGATGGAAAAACCCCAAACAAACCAAACCTCAGCAAGGAAAAAAGAAGATAAACCACTTCCCTCACAGGGCTCATGTGAGGGAAGGAGGGGGGAAGCTCTGCTTATCTGAGGCCTTTTCCTATTTAGAATTATTTTTAAGAGCTAAAATATCCACAGAAAGGTTAATTCCTGAGAAAAATATCCACCTTGGGAGAATATCCAGTATTAAAAAATAACCAGCTTGACCTCCTTGAGGTCAGAGCCAAGTTACGTCTCTCCACTGTCCCGGAAAAGCCGCTTTTTAACAGCATCAAAGCAAAATGCCTCAAATTTACAGTTCCATGAAACCTCCCCACAACCACAGAGCTCGACTGCTGCCCTTCACTCCCTGTTCCCTGGCAGGATTCCATGGGAAACAAAGGCAACCGCGGGGCTGCGCAGGAATTTGGAGCTGGGTGGGGAGGTTTTTGTTGAGTTATTGTTTTGGGCAGAGGGGTAGGAGGAAAGGGAGAGCAAGAAAGCTCAGGAAACAGGCTGAAAATACAGATCCAGGCAGGAATTAGTGCTAATTCTTGAAGTTTTATGGCTTGGAGGGTGTGTTTTAAACGGGGAGGGGGGTTGGGAAAGGTTTGGGGTGTTATTAGGGGGGAATAAGGAGTATGATTTTCCCCCTCTGCAGAGATCCAAAGGGACCTGCCACCTCCGCTGTCCCCGCTCCGCAGAAAAAGAAGGAAGGGGGAACACACCTCAGCACCAGGGGCCTAATTAATGTTTCTAACCAAGGAGCAGCCAAACATGAAGCATCATTAAACCCACAGGCCAAGCCCACAGGGAGTTCTGGCACCCCCATAATTCTAAAGCACGACACGAAGGCACTCGGCCCAAATTCCCATTCGGGGCTTGGAGCCTCTTTATTTTCATGTCATTTATTCCTGATGTGGCAAAGCTGAAGCAGCCGCAGAGGGAACCTGACATCTGTCAGGATTATTCACCTCCTCGTGCATTGCTGATGACATTTAAACACGCTGTTCTCCTGTGCCTTTGGAATCCAAGCAGGATCCTGGTGGCAAATCCCAGTGGGATGATCTCCTCCTGACCCCTTCCCAGCTTGACCAGCTGGTTAAGATAGCAAGGTCTGAGTGGGCACAGGGGAGGGATCAGCACGTTAATGTTAATTAAGTGCTGGGAAAACCCAGGGGTTTCACTGGTCAAGACACCGAGGTGCCACAGGGCACCTCTGGGGCTCATGGAGAGCAGACAACAATCATGGAATCACGGAATGGTTTGGGTTGGGAGGGACCTTGAAGATCATTTTGTTTCACCCAGGGACACCTTCCACTAGCCCAGGTTGCTCCAAGCCCTGTCCAACCTGGTGTTGGACACCTACAGGGATGGGGCAGCCACAGCTGCTCTGGGCACCTGTGCCAGGGCCTCACCACCCTCCCAGCAAGGAATTCCTTCCCCATATCCCATCTAACCCTGCCCTCTGGCAGTGGGAAGCCATTCCCCCTTGTCCTGTCCCTCCATCCCTCGTCCCAAGTCCCTCTCCAGCTCTCCTGGAGCCCCTTTAGGCACTGGAAGACGCTCTGAGATCTCCTGGGGCCTTCTCCAGCTCTCCCAGCCTGGCTCTGGAGCAAGGGGCTCCAGCAACTTCCTAGCCCCAGAACAGAGCTTTGAGCAAAATCCCCACTCCTGGCCCACCTGGAGCATGGCAGGACGAGATGGATCCCCAGGGACTCACCTGGCACTTCAACTGTGAGGGATTTCTCCCGGGCCTGCAGCCTGTACACCAGCATGTAGGCGTTGCGGGAGCAGTGGGTGCCCTTCCCACACTTGGGTTTACGGGTCTGCGATTTCGACGGCTCCGCTGTGGGAACAAAAGGCAAAACCTCAGCAATCCACAAGCTCCTTCCCTGATCCTTCATCAACGGGATGAGTTTGCCACCCAGCCAGCTTCCCTGTGCCAGGCCTCTGTGCCAAGCACTGGGCTTGGCATGATTCAAAATTGTATCCCAAAGAAAGCCCCAAATCCCTCCAGCCTTTCTGGGTAAATCAAAGGGACTAAATTTAGGAGCCTGTTCTGAACCTCCCTTCTCCAAGAGCCTTTCTTCTCTCCCCAGTGGAACTTCTCTGAGCCAAAAGCCACTCTTGCAAAAACATCCTTTCTCCATTTTGCCTCTTGTTCTGGTGTCCTGACTCCAAAGAAAAGAGTCAAATCCTTAGGGAAGCAAATAGTATTTACAGGTGATTGTGGATATGAAAAAAACCACAGCAGAGCTTTTAGGAAGCCAACAGCCATGGAAAAGGTTGTTTTGGAGCAGCTGGTGGGGGAATGCAAAGTTGTGCTGCACAAGCTGCTGTTTCCAGATGGATTCTCAGGCAAGGAAAACACTTATCTGCAGTTGCAGCTTCAAAAATAAAACCATTGTTGATAAAGAAAAATATTAAAGGAACAATATTCCATAAGTCAAACTCTAAATGGACCACTGAATTATTCTCTTTTTCCCAAATTCTGAAAAAATTCAGAATGTGTGCCTCTCTCCCATCCAGGGGACTTCCCAGCCTCTATTTATTTGCATTTTTTTCCAAGTATTTTTGAAACTCTTCCCATCTGCGTGGCCAAGACTCTCCCCCCACAGACCTTCACTTTATGCTACTGACCTTCTCCTGCTGTTACATGTATTTGTAACAAAGAAAAGCTTCAGTTTTGCCCAGAACAGGCAAATTACATCAAAACTTGATACAAATATTAAGCTCCCACCTTAGAGAGGTTCCTAAACACACTTTACTTCTATTCACCAAACAGCCTTGAATTGAAATACAAGAAATAAGAACATTAACTTGCAGTTAAGCATAAAACTTTATAAAATTGAGGTCACAGCAGTTTACTTGCATCTCATTTTGTTGCACTGGGTGAGTAGGGAAGGTAAAAGCAAAGGCTGAGCTGCTCTTGGTGCCTTTCAGGGCTCAGTTTCCCTGCACACCACTAGATGTCCAGCCAGCTCCAGATGTCCGGCCTGGGCCGGGAGTGAGCGGAGCCAACAGGACAGGACAGAGCTGCTGGCACTGATCATGGAATCACTAAGGCTGGAAAAGCCCTCCAAGATCATCAAGTCCAACCATTAACTCAGCATTGCCAGGTTCACCACTAACCCATGTCCCCAGGTGCCACATCCACCTGTTTTTTGAACACTTCCAGGGATGGTGACTCCATCACCTCCCTGGGCAGCCCATTCCAATGCTTGACTACACCTTCCATGAAGGATTTTTCCCAATATCCAACCTAAATCTCCCCTGGCACAGCTTGAGGCTGTTTCCTCTTGTCCTGCCCCTGTTCCCTGGGAGCAGAGCCCGACTCCCTCCTTGCTGCACGCTCCTGTTAGGGAGCTGTGGAGAGCCAGAAGGTCCCCCCTGAACCTCCTTTTCTCCAGGCTGAGCACCACCAGCTCCCCAGATGTTCTCCAGACCGTTTTCCTTGTGCTCCAGGCCCTTCCCCAGCTCCACTGCCCATCTCTGGACACATTCCAGCACCTCAAGCAGCATCGTGCAGGCGAGAACAAGGAAATGGGAGAAGGCTGATGGCCCATTACACCAAACCAAGGGAGCACTTAAATCTGCAGGTGTTTTTGTCTAAGGACACTCTAGAGAAAAGTAACATTCCATAAATTCCAACCACAGCAAAGCATCCTGGTGAGCCAGAATTCCTGGGAATGGACTGCTTGCACTGCAAGTGAATTTCTTACTGATTTCCTTTTATCCCCCACTGGGAGCACCTGCACTATGGAAGACTGAGCCACTACAAAACCCAGCACTCCAAATGCCAATTCAACACTGAGCTGCTCTTATTTATTGACCGCAGAGTGAGAAACCCACAGGTCCAGCCTCAGCCCAAGCTGTCTAAGAAATCTCCAAGAAATCCAGTACAGCAACACAGTGATCTGGGCAGCACATGAGCCAGTAAAACAGAAAAGCACAATGAAAAAGCTCAGAGTAAAAAAGGCAGTTTTAGCTTCCAAGTTGTTATTTGGATCAAAATCTTTTTTACTGCCTCCAAGTAAAACACCTCAGTTGAAATAGAACCATAATGTGTTAAGGAAACTGAAAGCATTCTCCTTATCTGTTCCAAGGAAGTGGCACTCGCCTGTTGCTCCCTGATAGGAACCTGCTGCCCGCGTTATCAGCGTCTTATCTGCCATGTGGCAGCCAGAGAAATACTAGAGCAGCTGATCACGAGGTGTAAACACTCACACGGGTCTGAAACGAAGCAAATCTGGCTGCAATCACCAGCACTGCTGTTTCCCACGTTCCTCCAAGCCCGTGTAGGAGCGCTCTGGGGAGGAGCGGGAGGCTGGATCCGGGGCCGCCCGTGGTTTTGGTGAAAAGAGTTATTTTAAAAGGGCACTCACAACTGAAAGGTTTTACCTAGATCTTCCTCAATCCCCAGCTGCAGTTTCTTCCCCTCCATCTTCTCGATGTCTTCATCGTTGAACTTGTACCACTCTCCCGTCTGTGGGTCCTTCACGTGGGCGATGTAGTGCCCGGAGTAGGCACTCACTCCACGGTGTATGAGCACAGCGCTCAGCTCGTACACGTACACACCATCTGCAAGGCACACAGCACTTACACCCAGCTCTGCAGACAACAGCACTCACCTCTCCTGTCCTACAACTTCATCTTTTCACCAGGCTGCAAAGCCTGCACTTGAACTTGCATCTCTCCAGGACATCGCTAAGAGGACTGTGGCTTATGTTATTAAGCCACAGCCTTTTTATATTAATGTACAAAAGAAATATATATGTATGTTTCAAATAATGCATGTATGTTATTTGAAACGCAGGATTCAAACAACTCTTGATAGAATTTACCATCAAAAAGAGGATTCAGAGAATCCCAGAATGGTTTGGGTTAGAAGAGATTTTAAAGCCCATCTTGCTCCACCTCTCTGCCATGGGCAGGGACACCTCCCACCATCCCAGGCTGCTCCAAGCCCCATCCAACCCAGCCTTGGACACATCCAGGGGCAGCCACAGCTTCTCTGGGCAACCTGTGCCAGGGCCTCCCCACCCTCAAAGAGAAGAATTTCCTCCTAAACAGAATTACAGAGGAGATCTGCCAAAAGGCAATGGGCAAAGAAAACAAAAAAGTGCCCCAAGCTCACTTTTCTGCTCCATGAAAGGTTCCATGTCCAG
The DNA here is from genome assembly GCA_036785705.1 of Acanthornis magna. NCBI lineage: Eukaryota > Metazoa > Chordata > Aves > Passeriformes > Acanthizidae > Acanthornis > Acanthornis magna. Next base: position 626,393 of record JAWUZG010000050.1, read on the forward strand.
CAGCTCTGAGAAGCCGATGTAGGTGTTCAGCTTCTTCTTGTGGCCAGTTTGTCTGTGCGGAGGCAAAGCTTCGGCTCAGGGCACAGCAAGAATAGCTCACATCCCAAAATAACTCCCTTGAACCCCCCTGAGCATCCCCAGAGAGGCTCAGACATCCCGTCACCCCTCAAACTGAAGCAGGAAGAGCAGGCTAGGTGACTTCCCAAAGACCTTCCCCCTCACCTGTCAAACACAAAGCGCATGAGCTGCAGGTTGAGGGTGCAGGGGAGGCTGAGCAGCCGGATCTTCCTCGTGGCGTTTTGCTTGCTCTGACAAGTCTCACAAAAATAACGATTGTCCCCTTCTAATTTTTCCTCCTGAGTGTGGAGAGGCAGAGGGAAAGGTCTTGAGAACATGTCAGCACTGAAAAGTCAATTGAGCTACTCGACAGCTGGAGAATGAGAAGCACCAAAGGTATTTTAACTATTTAAGTCTCTTTTCAGCTGCTTCCCAAATTATTCTCTGAGTTAAAGACACAGTAGTAACTGCATTTTACAGCATGGTCATAGCAGGCTGCTCTCACTTTAAGGCAAATTTTAGACTGAATTAAGCCCCATTCCAAGTTCTCAGGTCTCTTACTCTTGCTCCTTGCTTGACTGAGTTGTTTTATACCAAAGAAAATAATTAAATCACCCCTTTTACGATTTCACATAGACCCAGTTAATATAAAGCCACATTTTAGCCAGGAAACTACAACCCTCTGCTCAGCCACCCAAAATCACCCTGCAAGAGTCGCTCACTGCCTAAGCAGATCCAAGGCCAGGATTAGGCCAAAGGAAAATTCCAACACCCCTAAAAAATGTCACAGGGTTGTTTTGTGAAGGAGGAGCAGACAAATGTCAAGTTCGCCAATTCACGAGTTTGATGTGTGCACCCAAACCAGTTTTTTTTCATAGCAAACCTTTCAGGCAGAGCAACTGGTTTGCTGAGTGCACCAGCAGCCAAGGAGATCAGGGAAGGTGTTCAAGTTAGCTCTGTCCTAAATATTTTGAGTGGAATCCACACCTTAGTATGCCAGAGCTGAACTTCAGATCCAGGCAAATTTTCAAGCTGAATTGAGAGCACTTGCAGCTGTTCCTGCAGCTATTCCCGGCACTCCCTGGTACTTTTGAGAGCACATTTTTCAGCAGGGAATGTCTCCTGTTGCTATGCAGATGAGCACTGACACAGAAAACACGGAAAGCAGACATTCTCCCGGCGCTATCCGTGACAAAGCAGGCAGGGACTTTTCCCTAACTTTCCTGGCAAAGTATTTTAACTAAAAATGCAACTTTCAAGTGCTTTTTAAAGCCATAACAGAAGCATGTGATATCACAGAGCTGTTCCTCGCTCCATGCCTCAATCCTCATTTTTGGGTCTGCAAGAAAAAACATTTTCACTTGGATGCATCTCACTGAGCCAAGTCAGTGGCTTTGCTCCGACACCGACCTCGAAGGCTGTGAATTGGAGGAAGGAACTGAAATTCCTTGCTAAAAATAGCAGGACTCCAACCCCAACGAGCTCATACCTTGAGGAATTCTGTTATACAGTCTGTCAACTGCTTGTGTCCTTGGATGTTTAACTCCAGCTCGTAAAATTTAGACACCAGTTTAGATTCTCTGCCACACTGGTTGCAGCTGGGATGGGAAAGAAGACAAAAATATATCTGAGGACAAGTCATGGTTCATGTGTCAGAGCTCCCCAGCCTTTAGTAAAATAATCCTTGAATAAAACCAGGAGAAGAAGTGAAGTCAGGGCTAAGGAGATTCACACCTCCACAAAAACTCTAGGAAAAGGTTCAAACAGCTTAACAGCACCTACCAGGACCTGTCACAACTTGCAAGCACCATTTTATATAATTTTTAAGGTGAAATCCAGAGTTCTGAGAAAAAAGGAATGAAAATACAACACCCAGGACGCTGTTTTCTGGCTGCAGCACCTGCCACTCCATTAACTCACTTGCAGGTTTAATTGGTAAATTCTCATTAAAGGATTAAAAGCAGCTGGAGAACTGTCACAGAAACACCACACACACAGGAACAGGAAGGCAAAAGATAAATATTTCTCAGAAAGTGTTTCTGCTGCAGCTTAACTGCCTGCTCTGGTTGTTAGGAGGGATCTTCCCCTCCCAAATCCTTCTAAAAATTTAAATATTTACAAAAGGGGTCTTCCCAAAACTATTACTTACACAGTGACATAGGCATACTCTCCACAGAACTGCTTCTGCACAATGTTCCGGACATCTGGGTTTTTCTGTTTGGACAAAGTATCTTCCAGCAGGGACATGAACAGCTTGGAAAACTCCTGGGCATCCTGAAAGAGAAAACCAAGTTCATTAACAACCCACCACAGCACAATCCCAGCCCTGTCACTAATTCTCTGCTAATTACCCCGAGCCCTCCACACAGGCTGCACTGAGGCTCCGTGCACTGCATGGAAAATAAAGACCAGGCAGGAGAACTGAGGAAAACAGAGGAATTTGGCTAGAAGGAGTGTGAGGCCCTCGGTATGGGAGCACAGCGGGACTTGCCCTGGCTCCCCGCCAGCCCCACCGGGGGTTTTGACTTCTGCCCTGCTCCTCCCAGGATTCTGGAGGGGATAAAAACCCTCCTGTGGAGCTTTCGAGCCCCTTGATCCTCATTCTTGCAGCTGTCCCTGCTCAGATCAGAGGTGAGAAGTGAAATAAAAACACCCCAAAAATGAGAAGCTGCCCTGTGGGTGATCCCGGCGAGGCTCCAGAGTTTACTCACACCCAGCTCAGAGCCCTTCTCTCCCACCCTGGTTCTCCTCTTCCAAAAACAAACAGCTTTTGGCATTTCCCAGCTGCCCTTTGGTGCCCCTGATTGGCTTCCTTCCCTTTGTGACCCTCCCAAGGAAATGTTTGCCAGTGTTCCATCTCTTCCTCCAAAACCTCCCACTACCTCTCCGAGAGGATTTCCAAGCCGTGTCCTTCTCCCACGCTCTCTCCAGCTGCAGCCCCAATTATCGAGGGGCCCTGCAGCACTCACCCCCACATGCCCCCCTCGGATCCTGGCTGGCTCCTGGTGATCCACCTCACCCCTGGGAGGGCCCTTCCACCACTCAACACTGCCAGGGGAGGAGCAGCCCATGGAACACCGGCAGAAGGGCCCTCACGGCAGCTCTGGCTCCCACCTGTCCCCATCCCATTGCTCCTGGTCTTCATTCCATCACTCCCTCAGCTCCTCCTGATCTGCACTCATCACTTCCTAGCCTCATTCCGTTGCTTCCCAGGCTCCTCCTCACATCCCTGTACTCATCCCATTGCTCCATGTCTGATCCCATCACTCTCTGGGCTTCTCCTTATCTCCCTGTCCTCATCCCATCACTCCCTGGGTTCTTCCCGATCTCTCTGGCCCCATCCCATCTCTCCCTGCACTCCTCCTGACCTCTTCGGCCTCATTCCATTGCTCCCCAGCCCCATCCCATCATTCCCTGGGTTCCTCGGATCTCCCTGTCCTCATCCCATTCCTCCTTGGGATCCTCCTGATCTCCCTGGCTTCATCCCATTGCTCCCTGGTCTCCTCCTGAACTCCCCATCCCCATCACATCACTCCTCGGACTCCTCCTCATCTCCCTGACCCCATCCCATCATGCCCTGGGCTCCTCCTGATGTCCCTAGTCCCCTGCTGCTCCCCTGCACTCTGGGAAGGGTCCGGAGCCCCACCTCCCCCTTCATATTTGCACCCAGAAGCCAGACTCAGCTGGGAGCTGCCCAATGACCACCCAAGGGTGATTCCCAACTTCTGGAAGTGTCAAGAATCCCCTCCCACGCACCTGCTGCTGCCCTGTGTCCAGCCCCAGCGCCTTGACGAAGCCCGAGGGGTCGATGTAGCGCCGCTTGCTGTTCTGCAGCAGAGCAAAGAGGTACTGCAGGTGCTCACAGATGCTCTGGGGCTCATAATCTGAGAAAAACACAAGGCACAGCAGGAATTCAGGGTGAGGAGGGATCACTCCAAGTGTTTCGCTTGTTCTGGTTTTGTCAGGGGAAATTAAGCACTAAAAGTGATGGGGTTGGAAGGTGGTTTGAGTTGTCAGGAAAACTGAAGTGGGTCATGTAGGTGATGATGGGATATCCCAGCACAAACCAAACAGAGAATAATTTAGGTTGGAAAAAACCCTTGGGATCATCAAGTCCAACTGTAAATATTTCTGCAACTTCCAGACAGGAGAGTGGAGCCAGGCTCTGCTCCCAGGGAACAAGTGACAGGATGACAGAAAGCACCAGGGGAAGTTTAGGTTGGATATTAGGGACAATTCCTTCATGGAAAAGGTGGTCAAGCACTGGAACAGGTTGCTCAAGGCAGTGGTGGAGTCACCATCCTTGGAAATGTTCAAAAAATGCCTGGATGTGGCACCTGGGGACACGGGTTAATGGTGGGCTTGGCAGTGCTGGTGGAATGGTTGGGCTGATGATCCTGGAGGAGTTTTCCAACCTTAGAGATTCCACAATTCCATCCCACAGTGTCCAGCACGAGCTGTGAATGAAGGGTTTACGCAGCATGCACCAAGTACCCTGAAAAACAGCTTATTTACCCCAGAAGGTGAAACATCATTTAAAACCACCACGAAACAGGAGCAGAGCTGAGGTGACTGCACTGACCCAGAGCTCCTCCAAGGAAAACACCCAAGGCCAGGAAAAACTGGGAGCCTTAATCCTACCTGGGACCCAAATTTCAGCCTTGCCATGGGCTAAGTGCAGCTCTGTGACAGCACAGACCAGCCCTGATCCACATGTTCTGCCCCCAGCACCACCACTAGGCTGGGAACCACTTTAAGAGGCAAGAAACCAACCCAAATCATAATTTCAACCAGCTCAGATCACTCTGATCTAAGAACCACTTGGATTAAGGTTGGTTTGTTCCCAAAATCCAGATGATGGCTCAAAACCAACAGTGTATGTGCGGCTGCAGCTTCACCCATGGATTCTCCTAATAAACCTTATCCCAACACGTGGTTTTAGGAGGAAAGGAGCAAATGCCTTTCTCCCACGCACCTGTGTCCTTGGGAACGCCGTCCCCGCAGGCGCTGGGGCACAGGTAGAGCGCCTGCCGCAGCTCGAGGTTCAGGAACCACATCTGCAGGAAGGTGTTGACGTAGCATGTGGCGCCAAGGTTCGTCAGGCCCACGAACGCGTTCTGGGGGGGCAAAGAAAGGGCCAGGGGTCACCTCCCCTCATCCCCAGCGTCTCCCCCCAGGCCCGGGGGTGGGGTTTGGGGGTACCTTCTTGCGGCGCTCACAGTTGGGGTCGTCGATGTTGTGGAAGCTGTTCTCGTCGATCTCGCCCAGCCACACATGCTCCCCGATACCCACCAGGCAGTTGGGGTTCCCCCGGCAGTTCCTCCTGGGGAGCCAGACCCCAGTTGTCACCCCCATGTCCCTCGGGGGCTGGGAGGGGTGACAGTGGGAGATATAGGGGCAAGGACAAGGGGGACCCCATAATGTTGAATGGGGCGACACATGGAACACGCATCCCCCAAAACCAGTGGTTATGGGTGAGGAAGGAGGTGGGGAACTAGTAGGGTTTTACCAACCCCCTGCTGGTAAAATGGGGGACCCCAGGGAAGAGTATGGACTGAGGAGGTTCTCCTATATCTGGGAAGACAGGCAGGGAGAGGGGTCCCCCCAACTCCAAGGTGAGCGGCCTATATCCAGACAAGGAGGAGGGATCCCCTAGACAAGGAGGAGGGATCCCCTATAAATGGGGGACCAGGCAGAGAGAGGGGCCCCCACAACCCTAGGGTGGGAGTGATTTGCTACATCTGAGAAGCCAAGAAAGAAGAAAGGTTCCCTACAACCCCGGAGTTTCCCTATAAATGGGGAGGAACAAGCAAGAAGAGGAGTCCCCCACAACCCCATGGGGGCTCCCCTATATCTGAAGGACCCAGCAACAAGGGGCCCTCCACAATACCCGGGTGGTGCCCTGTATCTGCTGAGCCAGGTAGGGAGGGGGGGGTCCCCCACTACTCCAGGGGAGTTCCTCTACATCTGAGGAGTCAGAGAGCACGAGGAATTCCCCAACAACCCGGGCGGGGGTTCCCCTATGTCTGAGCAGACAGGGACAGAATGTCCCCACCACTCCAGGGGTGTACCTATATCTAAGGAGCCACACAGGGACACCGTGCTGAGGGCCGCCCCAACCCCGCGGAATGGGGGGTCCCCAAGAGGGGAGCCTCCACCGACCCTGCGGGACCTCGGAAGGGGCGGGGTGCGCCCCGCGCCTCACGGGGGAAGGGAACATGGGGGGGCGTCCCAGCCCTGGGGGCCGGGGGAGCCCCCAGACCCCAACCGCGCTGTGGCGGGGGTTCGGTGCCCAGCCCGGCCCCGCGGTACCGGCAGGCGCCGCGCTGGCAGGGCTCCAGCCGGACGCGATAGGCCGCCTCGATGTGCTCCTGCGCCACCGCCTCGGGCGGCACCGTCTCGGTCCAGCGCCACGCCGCCTTCTCCAGCTGCAGCCGCGGCGCCATCGCTGCCGCCGGCACCCCGCGGCTGCCCCGGCCGTGCCCGGTCCTTGCCCCGGTCCTTGGCCCGGTCCCGGCCCGGTCCCGATCCCACCCGGCCCCTCCCGCCGCCGTCAGGGCCGGTGACGCCACGAGCGCGACGCTCTGACGGCGCGAGGCGCTGACGTTACCGAGCCGCGACGCGCGGGGCGCTGGGGGCGGGGCTTTAGCTGAGGGGCGTGGCTTGAGCACGCTAGGCACAAGTCCGTGCCCGCTGGGGGCGGGGCTTGAGCCCATCGGGGGCGTGGCTTGTGCGAGCCGCGGGGGGGTGGGCGCGGCCTGTGCGGCTGGGGCGGGGCTCGCTGGCCATGTGGGCGTGGTCTGTGCCCTGTGGGCGGGGCCTGTGCCGCGGGGCCGCGCTGAGCCCTTTCGCCTCCCCCCGCCCCCCCTCTGCCATCCACACCGTGCCCCCCAGAGCCCCCCCAGCCCTGTACCCCTGCCACGCCCCTCTGCACTCCTGTGTCATTCCCCCGGACCCCTGTACTACAGCCCCCCACGCCGTAACACCCTGGACCCCCTGAACCCCGACATGCCCATACCATACTCCCCTATATCACACCCCCTGCACCATACCCCCACCATACCATACCACCCCTCCATACCACGCCTCCCCATACCATAACCTCCCGGGCCCCCGTGCACCCCTGCACCCCCACACCGCGCCCTCCCCAATCCTCCCACTATACCCCCCCCATACTCCCACAGCACCCCCAAACCATCTCATCTATACTATATCCCCCCTGCATCCCAATATCACAGCCCCCCCCCCCCGTATCCCCACACCACACCCCCAACCCTCATGCCCCCCACACTATCGCCCCTGCACCCCAATTCCATACTATGCCCTCCCACCTCAATCCCCCCTGCACTCCCATCCCATCCCACCCCATCCCATCCCATCCCATCCCATCCCATCCCATCCCATCCCATCCCATCCCATCCCATCCGTACCCCGATATTGCCCTGGCGCACACCCCCAAACACGGCAGCCGCGCTGGTTGTCTCTCCTTTAATAGCTGTCCCCGCGGGGGGGTCCCCGCCAGCACCCCGATTGTCCCTCGCGCCCCCACCCTGCCGCTACCCCGGGGGGCACCCAGGCGGCCCGGCCGCCCCGGCACAGTTTCGGGGGGCCGGTGGAAGGGGGGTGTAAACATTTTTGGGGGTCCCGGCCCCCCCCCGGAGTCACACCGGGGCAGCGAAGCACCGTTTCCTCCTGGTGGTTTTTTTTGGAAAATAATAAAATTGGCCAAATTCCCCCCACACTCTGTTTCGGGGGGCGTTAGGAGGGGCAGGGGGGCACGGGGGAGCCCTCCACGGCGCCGTGCCGGAGGTCGATGGGGTGTCGGGGGATCCCGGCGGACTCCAGCGCCAGTCCCCGCACGCACCCTGAGAGGCCGGAGCTGAACTTGCCGGCGGTCAGGGTATGGGGGTCAGGGGCACCGCCTGCAGGGGAATACGGGGGGCACGTGGGTGGGGAGCAGCCGCTGGGCCCCCCTGTGTCCTGGCCTGGGACACCTGCCCATGACCATCTTGTGTCCCATCAGGTGTCCCCACCCTGTGTCCCACCACGTGCTTCCCATGTCCCACTATGTGTTCCATCCAGCGTTCATTCCACATTTCTGCCTTTGTCCCACCCTGCATTCCACCCTGCCCCATCCCATATCCACCCTGTGTCCCATCTCCTGTCCCACCTGGTGTCTTATCCCAAGTGTCATCCCGTGTCCCACCCCATGTCCATCCCCTGTCCCATCCCATGCCTCACTCCCCACGTCCACTCCATGTCCATCCCATCTCCATCCTGTGCTCCGCCCCCTGTTCAATCTCTTCATCCCACATCTCCCAATCCCATGTTTATTCTCTGCCCTCTCCATGTCCATCCCACATCCACCCTGTGTCCATTTGTGTCCCAACCCACCCCCCCATGTCCCCCCACGTCCCCCCGTGTCCCCACGTGCCACCGTACCCACGTAGACGCTGCCCTCCGTGTTGGCCATGATGTTGGATCCGGGTGATTTCCCACTCACCGGCTCCTCTCCGTCCACCTGGAGCTGCCCACGCCGGCCCTCCCTGCGGGGCACCATCAGCACCTGCACCCCGACCCCACCCCGACCCCACCCCACCCTCGGACCCCCGCCCACCTTGTCACCGTCACCCGGTGCCACTCGCCGTCATTGACGGGGTCTTCAGAGGTGATGGTGGCCTCACCACTGCCCAGCTGGTAGCTGTGGGGGGGCACAGGATCAGCGTGCGGGGCACCTTAGGGGGCACCCTGTGGGGCCTGGGGGACCCCTGGGTGCCATACGTCACACCAGGGTGCCATACGTCACGCCAGGTGACCACGGTCCCCCACTCACCTGAAAACCAGGTGCCCATCCTTCAACCCAAGGCCGAGGAAATCTTTGGCTTTGCCGCCCTCGCCGGGCTCCTGCGAGCACAGCGGGGGTGAGCGGAGGGGGGCACCCGGACCCCCACCCTGAGGGGGTCTCACGCCCTGGTGCCCTCCCTGTCACCCTGTCCCCGCCTCTCACCGCGCCGTGCCACAGCAGCAGCCCCTGGGCGCTGCGCGTCCGCAGCTCCAGCTCGATGGTCTCGGGAGCCTCCGGGGGGCTGCGAGGGGAGGGGTGGGTGATGGGGGTGGCACTCATAAAGGGGGTGGTTCGGTGGGTGGGGGGTGCGGCACCCCAAAAACGGGGTGGTGCCGTGAGTGGGGGTGCAGCACCCCAAAAACGGGGTGGTGCCGTGGGTGGGGCTGCAGCACCCACTTGGGGTGTCCTGTGTCACTCACCCGCGAGGAAAGAGGTGCCCGGGAAGGGCCAGGTAGGATCCGTCCTGGAATGCGGCACTGAACTGCCCGGGGGCGTCTGGGGGGAGATGGGGGGGTCAGGGGGGGATGGGAGGAGGGGGCCCCACCCCCATTTGGGGGGGAAAAGGGGAAATGGGTGCAGGGACCCACCGCCACCCCCGCTGCCCTCCTGCCAGTCCTGCTCCAGCTCCGCCAGCGCTGAGCCTGTGGGAGAAGAGGGAGGGGAAAGGGGGGGGCATGTGTGCCCTTGCTGTCCCCAAGTGTCACCCCCACCATGTCCCCAGGCATCTTCAATTGTTTCCAGGTATCCCCAAGTATTCCCGAGGTATGTATCCTCAACTGTGTCCCCAGGTGTCCCCCCATGTCCCCAGGTGGCTTCAGTTATTCCCAAATATTCCCGAAGTGTGTGTCCCTCTGTGTCCCCAGCCAATCCCCAAAGGTGTCCAGGTGTTCTCTGTGTCCCCCCATGTCCCCAGGTGTCTGCAAATGTCTTCAGGTGTCCCCAGGTATGTCCCTCCCATGTCCCCAAGTGACCTCCTCCCAAGTCCTCAAGTGTCTTTCCGTGTCCCCAAATTTCCCCCCATGTCCCAAGGTGTCTCCAAGTGTCCCCAGGTATTTCCAGGTAACCCCAAGTGTGTGTGCCCCTTGCGTCCCTGGGTGTTCCTTTGCCTTTCCTTGTCCCCCTATGTCCCCACCACCTCCCCTGGTGATCCGAGGTGTCCCTCTGTGTCTTCAAGTGTCCCCAGGTGTCCCGTCATTGCCCCTCCACGAGTTCCCCCCTCACTGTGCTGGCAGTGTCCCCGCATGCTCCCTGTGTTCCCAAGTGCCCCCAGGTGTTCCCCTGTGTCCCAGCGTTGTCCCCTCACGGTGCTGGCAGCGGGCCCCACTGTATCCAGGGGGGCAGCGGCAGAAGCCATGGACACAGGAGCCACCGTGCAGGCAGGGCCGGGAAGGGTGACAGCCTTCAGCCTCCTCCTCCTCCTCCTCCTCACAGCGTGGGCCTGGGGACAGCAGGACACGGTCACCGGGGGGTGACAGGTGAGTGTGCACAGCACAAACAGGCATGGAACCCGTGAGGCACACCGGGCCCATGTGTATGCGGGGAACATGTGTGAACTGTGTGTGTGCACAGAACATGTGTGCGCACTGAATACATGTGAAATGTGTGCACACAGCACAGGTGTGTGCAGCAAATGTGTGTGAAATGTGTGTGTGCACAGAACATGTGTGTGCAGTGGACACGTGTGAAATGTGTGTGCACACAGCACAGGTGTGTGCAGTGAACATGTGTGAACTGTGTGTGTGCACAGAACATGTGTGTACAGTGAATACGTGTGAAATGTGTGCACACAGCACAGGTGTGTGCAGCAAACGTGTGAACTGTGTGTGTGCACAGAACATGTGTGTACAGTGAACACGTGAAATGCACGTGCACATGGAACACACATGTGTGTGAATACACACACAAAGCACACACATGTGCACATGGATGCACAGCACATGTGTACACACACAACGAATACGCAGCACACGCTCACATACACAGTACACACATGCAGTGCACACTCACACACACATGCACAAATGCACACGGCCCACACACGTGCACTGCACACACACACATGCAGCAGACATGCACCGCACACATGCACACACACGTACACATGCACAGGCAGTGCACACCACGCGTGCAAACGCCCCCCAACCTCCCCCATCCCCTATCCCCGCTCTCACCGCGCGTCCCCGGGCGACACGGGGCGCGGTGGCCGCAGGGTCGCACGCCCCGGCTGCGCAGGAACCGCTCCCGCAGCTCCACCCGCTTCCCGCTGATGGACACCTGCGGGGACACCGCCCATCGGTCACCTCCCTGCCAGCGGCGTCACCTCCCGACCGGGACACCAGCGGGGTCACACCCCGCCAAGCGGACACCCTCCGCCACGGGGACACCGGCGAGGGTCACCTCTCCAATGAGGGGACACCAACAAGGGGACACCAGTGGCGTCACCTTCCTGCCAAGAGGGTCACTTCCCATCAAGGGGACACCAAGGCAGGGTGTCACCAGCCCAGTGAGGGAACTCCAACAAGGGGATGTGAGCGGAGGTCATCTCCCCGACAACGGGGTCACCTCCCGACTGAGGGGACACCACCAATGGGGTCACCAAGAGAGGTCATCCCCCCAACAAGGGGATGTCAGTGGGGGTCACCTCCCTCCCCACCACAGGGATCACACATCCAACATGGAGGAGTCACCTCCCCTCCCAGGGGCACAAGGTGGGTCTCACCTCTCCGATGCAGCCGCGGAAGGAGGCATTGGTGGGGGGTCGCAGGGGGGGCTCAGTGCCCCCCAGGTACAGGGGGCTGCGCAGGTTGAGCCCCTGGCTCTTGCCGGGCGAGGAGCGTTTCACCGGAGCGGCATCGTCCACCACCAGCGTCCCATCCTTGTGCACCCGCTCAGCTGTCACCCAGTGCCACTGGCCCAGGGCCACGGGCTCTGCGCTCCGCAGCACCGCTGGGCCTGTGGGGACAGGGGTGGTGTCACAGGAGGACACTGGGGAATGCCAGGAATGCTCAGGGACCTGAGAGGTGCCCCGGGTGATGCTGGGGGACCCTGGTGATGCTTGGAGACCCCAGGGGTGACAAGGGACTCTGGCATGACCTGGGGACCTCAAGGAAATCAAGGCACCAGGGTGATGCCCGGGGACCCCAGTGGTGCCAGAAGACTCCAGTGACACTTGTGGACCCCAGTGTGGCCCAAGGACCACAGTGATACTTGGGGACCCAATGAGATCAAAGGCAACCCAGGAACATTTGGGGATATAAGTGATGCCAGGGGACCCCAGTGGTGTGACACTGATGCTTGGGGACACTGGAAGTGCCTGGGGACCCAGTGGATGGCAGGAGACTCTAGGGATGTGATGCCAGGGGACCCCAGTGACACCGTGGTACTTCAAAGATGCCAAGGCGACCTCAAGAATGCCCAGGGACCCCTGAAGACAGCAGGGGACCCCACTGACATCCAGGGACCTTGGCAGCACCTGGGGACACCAATGAGGCAAAGGGACCCTGCTGGTGCCAGGGGATCCCAGTGATGCTTGGGGACCACAATGACTCCAGGGACCCCAGTGACACTTGGGGACCCCAAAGGTGCCAGGGGACCCCACCTTTGATACCAGTGAACCTTGGTAACACTGTGTCACCCCCTTACTCCCAGGGTCCCCAGTGCCACCCCTCTGCGGTGCACTCTGTCCCTGTGCCACCCACCTGAGCCCAGCTCGTAGCGGAACTCGAGGTGGCCGCCGATCATGGCCAAGGCCACAAAGTCCTCGACAGGGGCAGCTTTGCCGGCGCTGAAGAGCAGGAGCCCGTCGGGCGCCAGCGGCAGGAACTCGACCTCCAGCCGCAGCTCGTGGTGCACGTTGGTGAGGGGTGGGTATGAGACAAAGGCTCCCTCCTCATCGAAGGACGGCACGTTCACCACCTCACCTGCACATCCCAGTCAGTGCCCAGCGTGGGACCCCCTCCATCCTCAGGGTGGGACCCCAACATCCATCCCCAGGGTGGGACCCCCTCCATCCTCAGGGTGGGACCCCAACATCCATCCCCAGCATGGGACCCCCTCCATCCCCAGGGTGGGACCCCAACATCCATCCCCAGCACGGGACCCCCTCCATCCTCAGGGTGGGACCTCAACATCCATCCCCAGCATGGGACCCCTACTCCATCCCCAACCTCCAACCCCACCATGGGGCCCAATGTCCAACCTGATAGTGACACCCGACCTATATCCCCAGGCTGGGGCCCAGCCTCCATCCCCATGGTACCCATCTTTCCAGGCTGATGACGATCTCTGTGCCAGCGTCCCTAAGGTGGTACCCATTCCCATCCCCATGTGCCCAGGGTGGTCCCAGCCATGTCCCCATTTCTCCAGGGTGGTCCCCACCCTGTCCCTTATGTCCCAGGATGGTGCCAGCTGTGTCACTGTGTCACTCACCCTCGGTGCACCTCTCCCCAGTCTTGCCCAGGTGGCAGCGGCAAGTGTAGCCCTGCCCGTCCGGCCGGTTGACGCAGGTGGCATCAGGCCCACATGCCTCTGTGGGGTGACAAGCCGTGAGCACCCACCCAGGAGGGACCCTGGGATGACGACCCCATGGAGGGAGTGGTGTCACCTACCTGGGTGACAGTGCAAAGCCTGCGAGTACTCGCAGTTGCTGCCAGTGAAACCATGGGGACATCGGCAGACGTAGGTGCCACTCTCATCATCCTGGCACACGCCGCCATTCTGGGTGAGGGGTGACATGGGTGTCAGCAGTGGGTGGGGATGGGTGGGCACCACCTCCTCCCCTCCATCCTCACCTGGCATGGCCGGTCCTGGCAGGTGGGACAATTGGTGACACCGTGTGCCTGCAGGTCCATGTCCCCGAAGGCCACCTCCTCCCCTTGGATGCGGAGCTGGCGCACGCAGCCTGCGGTGCGATTGAGATGGGCACAACTGTCACACGATGCCCAGCCCCACCCCACCCCCGTGCCCCCCAAACTCGCCACTCACCCATGAAACCCCGGCTGAGCCCTGTCTTTGCCACAGCGCCGATGTCGGGGTACCCCCCCAGGTACAGCTCCTCGTTCAGATCCAGCCCTTGGAACTTCCCCTGCGGGCACAAGCGGGTGGGCACCACCTCCAGCACCCTGACCCCCACCCGACACTGACCCCTACCCTCAAATGGATACCTGGGAGGTGCCGTTCACAGCGGGGTGCCCGTCCAGGCCCAGCGAGCCCCAGGTGAGGTTGCGGAGCAGCCGCACGGTGTGGTACTCGCCCAGCCGCAGCGCCGTGGGGTGACGGATGGTGGCCATGCCCGAACCGGCATCAAACCTGATTTTTTGGGGGCACAAGGGGTGTGGGTGGGTGCTGGCACCCATCTCCCACCTTTCCCATAGCACCGACTCATAGGTCTTACCTAAATTCAGGGCGTCCACCCACCAACCCAAAGGAGATGAAATCGGCACCGCTGTTTTTCCGCTGCCCGTTGTAGAGAAGAAGCCCTGAGGGGTGGCAGGGAATCAGATGGGGATCCTGAGGGGGGGTTCACATCCTAGGGGACCCCAAAATCCTCCCAGGAGGGTGGAGGAATGCCCCATAAAGTGGAGGCTTTCAGACGAAAAGAGAATGGTAGATAAAGGAGGGCAAGGGGAGGATGAAGGGAGGAGAGGGAAGAGGAAATGATGGAGGGGACATGAAAAGGGACACAGAGGACACATGGGGGACACAGGCTCACCATCGGCAGCATCAGGTCGGAAGGTGATGAGGATCTCAAACCTCTTGTAGGCGTCCTTGATGGTGGGCAGGGGAAGGAAGGAGCGGGGCGACTGCCCGAAATAGGGGACCACGTGCTCTGCGGAGATGGGGGGTCAGAAGGGATGGGGCACGTCACCCCCGGCTCCCATCCATCTGTCTGTCCATCTGCCTGTCCTCACCTTGCACCTTGAGCACATAGTAGGCCTTCTGCTGGCCGCGGTGGTTGGAGGCCACGCAGGTGTAGACGCCGGCGTCCTCGGGGCGCACGGCCGGCAGTGTCAGCACGTTCCCCTGCACCCTGGCACCCGCCGGCAGCTCTCCCTCCAGCTGTGGCACAGCGGGGTGGGGGGTCAGCACCCACAAGCAGCCCCCACACCCCCCGCCACCCCCACCCTGCGCCCCTCCAGCGCACCTTGCTCCAGGTGATCTCTGGCACCGGGAAGCCGGATGCCAAGCACGGCAGAACAGCTGCTGATCCGATGGACACCTCCTTCACCTCTGGCTGCCCAGCGATCTGGGGAGCGGCTGGGGACGCACGGAGGTGTCACCACCCTGTGGTGACACGGTGTGTGCCCCCACCTCCGTGTCCCCGTGCTCACCTTGCACGTGGAGGATGACGTGGGACTGGACAGTGCCCACGGCGTTGGTGGCAGTGCAGCGGTACTGCCCGGCGTCCGCCCGCTCCACCTGCTCGATGGTGAGGGTGCCGGCACGGATCAGCACCCCGGGGCGGATGCGGCCCCCCACTTTGCTCCAGGTGACATGGGGACGGGGTTCCCCCAAGCCCAGGCACTCCAGCTCCACTGCTGTCCCTGCCAGCACTGTCTGCACCGCGGTCCGGATGTTGATCAGGGCCCTGGGGAGAGCTTGGGGGGACAGTGGGGTTTTGGGGTGAACCCCTGGCACAGGGAGGCATCGCAGTCTGGCACCACAGTGGGAGATAGGGAGAAATGGGGTTCCTGAGGGGATGTGGAACAGTTGAGGTGGCTGTGGGAATGGGGAGAGGTTTTGGAGTCCTCATGAACATGGTGAGACATGGGCGGTACCAGGGCGGTCATGGGCGTGGGAAGAGATAAGGGGACTGGGGTGTCCGTAGGTGTGGAGAGAAATTGATTGTGTCAGGGTGTCCACAGGCATGGGGAAGGGTGGGGGGTATTGGGGTGTCTGTGGGCATGAGGAGAGATTTGGGGTCACCACGTGCATTGGGGGCAATGGGGGTATCAGGGTGCCTGTGGGTGTAGGGAAATGGAAGGTGCTGGGGTGCCCCTTGGTGTGGGGACATGGGGGTCCGGGGGTGCCCTTGTTCATGGGGGACAGGTCATGGGGTGCCCGTGTCCCCTGGTGCCAGGGTGATGCTCCTACCCTGGACAGTGAGGGTGGCCCTGTCCTCCGCCTGCCCGCCTGGGGCACTGGCCCGGCACACGTACACGCCCTGTGCCCCTGCCACCAGCTCCGGCATCCTGCAGGGACACAGCCACGGTGAGGGACCCCACGGGGGGCCAGTGGGGGGGGGGGTCCCACCTCCCTGTCCCCCGTTCCTTACCGCAGCACCCCGTCCCGCACGCTGTGGGTGTGGGGCAGCTCCCCACCTTCCTTCAGCCACTCCACACGGGCACGGGGGTCCCCGGAGACGGAACAGGAGAATTCGGCGGTGCCACCCACCCCCTTGACGAGGCTCCCTGGTGTCACCCGCACCACCAAGGGACCACCAGCGATGTCCCCACCTTCAGAAGCATCACCTAGAAGGGATGCAGAGCCCCGGTGGTACCCAGTGGCATTGGGATCATCCACGAGGGATGCAGAGCCCCAGTGGTACCCAGCGGCACTGGGATCATCCACGAGGGATGCAGAGCCCCAGTGGTACCCAGCAGCGCTGCGATCGCCTGGGCAGGGTGCAGAGCTCTGAGGGTACCCGGCAGCACTGCCATCACCCAATGCAGAGCTCCAATAGCACCCCAGAACCCAGGCTGGGGATGGGCTCACCGTGAACAGCCACACGGGCGAAGGCCTCAGCAGTGCCAACGCGGTTGGTGACGAGGCAGCGGTAGGTGCCGGCATCGGTGGGGGCTGCGGCGTTGAGGCGGAGGACGCCGGCGCGGTGGGCCACACGTGCCGAGAGGCTGCCGTTCACCTTGTCCCAGGTGTAGTGCAGCGGGGGGGTGCCGTGGGCCAGGCACTGCACCTGCAGCGCATCACCCGCCCGCACTGCCATGTCCTCCGGGAGCATGGTGGCATACGGAGGTGCTGTGGGATGGATGGTGACATCAGCCAGGGTGGGGACAGGAATGGGTCATCATGGGGCAAGGTCAGTGAGGGGTGTAGGGGTGATGGAGATGGGCATGTGATGGGATGGATGAGAGCTGGATGGATCCATGAGGAAGGGGTAGAGGGAGGAGTGTGACAGGAGACGGAGATATGGGCGGCTGGAATGGCTGAGTGATGGATGAATCCGCCAGGAAGGGAGGGAGGGAGGAATGGATGGATGGTTGGATGGATGGACGGAGGGACAGGGATGGATGGAGGGATGGACAGGGATGGATGGATGGATGGATGGATGGATGGATGGATGGAGACTTTGAGAGGAGATGGTGAGCTAGGCGTGTGCCAGGATGGATGAGATGGATGATGCACAAGCAGAAGATGGATGCAGGAGTTAGGAAATGTAGAGTTGGATGTGAGCTGGAAAGATTGAATGATGGATGAATGTACCAGGAAGGGGTGGATGGATAAGTCTGAGGGGAGATTAAGAGACGAGTGTATGCTGGGATGGATCATATGGATGGATGCACAAGGAAGGGACGGATGAAAAAGGCGTGAGAGGAGATGGAGAGATGGATATGAGCTGGGATGGATGAGCAATGGATGAATCCACAAGGAAAAGCTGGATGGAGAAATGAGGAAATGTAGAGATGGGCGTGTGCTGGGATTGATGAGGTGGATGACGCACAAGGAAGGGATGGATGGAAGGGTGTGGGAGGAGATGGAGAGATGGGCATCTGCTGGCATGGACCAGAGATGGGTGGATGCACAAGGATGTGATGGATGGAAGGGCGTGAAAGGAAACGGAGAGAGGAATGTCATTTGGAGTGGGTGAGCAATGGATGAATCCACCAGGAAAGGATGGATAGAGAGAGGTGTGAGAGGAGATGGAGAGATGGATGCGAGCTGTGATGGATGAGAGATGGGTGAATTCACAAGGATGAGATGGATGGAAGAGTAACGAGATGGAGAGATGGGCGTGTGCTGGGATGGATGAGACGGATGGATCCATGAGGAAGAGATGGAAGGAGAGATATGAGCAGAGATGAAGAGATGGGTGTGAGCTGGGATGGATGAGCCATGGATGGATCCATGAATAGGGAGTGGATGGATGGATGGATGGATGGATGGATGGGAGAGCAGAAAGGGAAATGGACATGCACACGGATGGGACAAGCAGGTGGACACATCCATGGGGAGGGATGGATGATGGAGTCTGAGGAGCTTGAGACGAGGAGGATGAAGTGAGGATGGTCCCGTGAGGAAGGACTGGATGTGAGGGTGGAAGTGGCGAGGAAGGAGAAGTGATGGCCACAGCAGACACGGCAGCAGGAACCCCGGGGCACCCCAACCCCCTGCTGTCCCCTCCTTACTCTCCACATCGAGGGTGACGAAGACTTCGGTGGAGCCGACGGGGCTGCTGGCGTTGCAGATGTACTGGCCCGAGTCCTGCTGCGCAGCACGAGGGATGACCAGGCTGCCGTTCACCACACGGTGCTGCCAGGGCAGGGGTGCCCGCAGCTTCGACCACTCGATCCGGGGTGCTGGGTCACCTACGACCACACCGTGCCCGTCACCGTGGTGTCAGGTACCACTCAGGATACCTCTTCTCCACCACACTCCTCCAGCCTCCCCGTACCTCTGGCCCTGCAGTGCAGTGTGGCGGTGTCCCCGGCCACCACAGTGACGGTAGATGGTGCGGTGACCTCGGGGGCCCCAGGGTGCTGCTGCGCTGACTCCACGCTGACGTCCACCCGTGCCTGCGCCGAGCCCAGGGCGCTGTGCGCCGTGCACACGTAGGTCCCGGCGTGCTCTGGCTTGGCTGGCGAGAGCTGAAGGCGGTGGGGACAGGGTGGGGATGGGCACCAGGCACTTCCCGGTGCCCCGTGGTGCCCCTGGGTGCCCCCTTACCTGCAGGATGGCCTGGCTGTCCATGTGCAGCAACGTCTGGTGCTCCACCTTCTGCCGGGAGCCCAGTCGGCTCCAGCGCACCAGTGGCCGTGGCTCGCCCCGGCCCAGGCACTCCAGGCTCAGGGATTTGCCCTCCTTCACTGTCACGGGGCCTGGTGGCATCACTGACACCGTGGGGGCACCTGGAGAAGGACGAGGACATCAGGGTGGGGATGGGGACACCACCATCAAGGTCGTTGGCCTGGCCATGGGGGTACCATCACCCTGGGAGCATTGGGAGCATGGGAGGAAATGAGCGCGAGGGTGACAATGGGGACACAACATCTCAGGAGCATCTGAAGCCCATGAAGGACATCAGCATGGGGATGGGGGACATCGCAACCCCTGGGGCCCCTGGAAGGGCACCAGCATGAGGACATGGGCAGCACCACTCCAGGAGCACTTGAAGCGTGGAAAGGAGATGGGGATAGGGACGCCATCACTCCAGGGGTACGTGGATGACGTGGAGAACACCAGCATGGTGACAGGGAGACCACCTGGAGGGCACCTGGAGCACCTGGAGGACGTGGGGATGGGGACACCACCACCCTGGGGACACCTGGAGCACATGGAGAAAGGGACAGGGCCACCCTGGCCACCTCATACCTTGTACCACGAGGTTGACAACGCTGCTGGCGACGCCGAAGCCATTGGAGGCCACACAGTGGTAGGCGCCCTGGTTGCCCACGTGGGCACCAGTGATGGAGATGACTGAGCCATTGGCACTGATCTTCACGTTATCTGGGCAAGGAGGAGCAATCAGCACCAGGGCCACCCTGGGGACCGTGCCAGGGCCACCCTGGGGACCGCCATACCTTGAAGGTGTTGGCCAGGCCCCATCCGCCAAGTGATGTTGACAGGCCGGGCGCCATCATGGACGCGGCACTTGAAGGAGGCATCTTCACCCGGTGCCACCGCCATGCTGTGTGGGTCGATGGAGATGATGGGGCTCTGCAGACCTGTGGGGACAAAGGGACAGAGAGGCCACGGGGTCACTCACATCACCCATCTCCCCTCAGCATCCTCCCTCACCCTGTGGCTGCACTCACGGTAGCTCGAGCTGTCACGGGAGGTGACGGTGACAGAGACAGTGGCCTCGCGGGAGATGCTGCCCGTGTCAGCCCGGCACACGTACTCCCCTGAATCGGCTACTGAGAGCTGTGACAGCCGCAGCCGGGACCCCGAAATCTGGGGACATCACAACAGAAGGTGGTGGCATCACCCAGCCATGCACAGACACTGCTGTCCCCCACCCCACCAGTGTCCCCACCTACCTGGTGCTTGGCTGGGAGGGCCCCACCACGCTTGTACCAGGTGATGGTGGCCTGTCCCTGGCCAGCCACCATGCAGTCCAGGTCCAGAGTCTGTCCCTCGGTGACAGAGGACGCTGAGGACTCGATGCGGATGGGCGGTGTGACGCCGGCAGCTGCATGGGCAGGGTTGAGGGTGAGTGTCCCCAGTGGTCCCCGACACCACTGGGGACTTGTTCCCTGGATGGTGGCACTCACAGTGCGATGGGTTGGCTCCATCATCGATGGTGACGATGAGGGACGTCTCCTGTGTGACGCCGCCTGATGTCACCCGGCACACGTACTCCCCCGAATCAGCTGCTGTCACCTGGGGGATGCGCAGGCGGGTGCCTGACACCTGGAGGGGACAATTAGGGGACAAGTCAGCACCATAGAGCAGGGGATGGGACAAATTCACAGTGACCCTCCCCTGTCCCCTACCTGGTGGCCAACGGGCAGGGAGCCACCACGCTTGTACCACGTCACGGTGGTGGGGCCAGACCCTGCCACCACGCAGTTGAGGTCCAGCATCTGTCCCTCGGCGATGGCAGAGGACAAGGACTCGATGCGGAGGGGCTGGGTGATGCCAGAGGCTGGGGGAGGACAGGGAAAGGGAACATTTGTCACCAAGGTGACACCTGACTGTCACCAAGTGCTGCCCTCTCTTTCACACTCACTGTAATAGGTGCCAGCACTGCTGGGCACGGTGACAATGACAGATGCCTCCTGGGTGACGGTCCCCAGGGTCACCCGGCACACGTACTCCCCTGAATCAGCCACTGCCACTTGGGAAAGGCGCAGGCGGGTCCCTGACACCTGGGGAGGTGACAAGTTGGGGACACATCAGTGCCTGATGCAGGGCTGGGGCCTGCAGGGTGAAGCCACCTCCCCCGTGTTTCACCTGGCTGTTTGGTGGCAGAGCCCCCCCGCGCCGGTACCAGGTGACATGAGGATGACCCTGTCCTGCCACCATGCAGTTGAGGTCCAGCGTCTGTCCCTCGGTGACAGCAGCAGATGAGGTCTCAATCCTCACTGGTGGTGTGACACCAACAGCTGGGGGTGCAAAAGGGTCAGTGGGGGCACCACTGTATCCTCACCACTGTGTCCCTGTGTCACCTCTCACCCATCCCAGTACCGTAAGAGGAGCCGGCGCCAGTCTGGATGGTGACGATGAGGGACGTCTCATGTGTGACACTGCCCGATGTCACCCGGCACACGTACTCCCCTGAATCGGCTGCTGTCACCTGGGGGATGCGCAGGCGGGTGCCTGACACCTGGAGGGGTGACACACATGAGAATGGGGACATAAACCCCTCAACACCCCCAAAAATCCCTTTTCCACCACAAAATGCTCCTCGGTGTCCCCTACCTGGTGCTTGGCTGGGAGGGACCCCCCACGCTTGTACCAGGTGACAGTGGCCTGTCCCTGCCCAGCCACGATGCAGTTGAGGTCCAGGGTCTGTCCCTCGGCCACGGAGGAGGACGAGGACTCGATGCGTACCGGAGGGGTGACACCAGCGGCTGGAGACAGAGACAGGACAGGAGGGTCACCCCAAGGACTTTGGCACTGTCCCCCAGTGCCTAATTTCCTCCTCCTGTCCCCACTCACGGTAGGCATTGGCACTGCTGGGCTGGATAGTCACCATGATGGAGATCTCCTTGGTGGTGGCCCCGCTGGTCACTCGGCACACGTACTCGCCCGAGTCGGCCGCTGTCACCTGCAGCAGGCGCAGCCGGGAGCCGGACACCTGTGGGGAGGGGACACAGGGGTCACTGGGCTATCAGCTCTGGCAAGAGGTCATCTGGGATTGCACAAGGCCACTCGAGCCTGCACAGGCTTTGGGATTGCATGGGCCACCTGGGCTCATATGGGGTCATTTGGTCTTCCCTGGGGCCACCTGGTCTTCCATGGGGTCACTCGGGCTTCCACAGCCATGGGGCCACCTGGGCGTGCCCAGGACCAGCCAACCTTGCATGGGGTCCCAAGGACTTGCATGGGCCACCTGGTCGTGCCCAGAGCACTGTGACAGCCCTATCTTCCCTCCTTGGTGACAACCCCGCTCTGTGTCCCCTACCTGGTGCTTAGCTGGGAGAGTCCCCCCACGCTTGTACCAGGTGACAGTGGCCTGTGCGGGGCTGGCGATGACACAGTTGAGGTCCAGGGTCTGTCCCTCGGCCACAGGGGATGACAAAGACGAGGACTCGATGCGCAGGGGGGTCGTGTTGCTCGGGGCTGAGGACCAAGATGGATTAGAGATTGTGACCACCACCATGTGTGACCCTCCCAGGGACATTGGGAACCCGAGAATCCAGGATGGACATGCGCATGGGTGTCTTCCCCAGGGAGCCCCAGACCTGGGGACACTGTGGAGCAGTGTCACCCCTCCATGGGAAACATCCTGTGTCCCCTGTCCCCACTCACGGTAGGCATTGGCACTGCTGGGCTGGATGGTCACCATGATGGAGGTTTCCTTGGTGGTGGCCCCGCTGGTCACCCGGCACACGTACTCGCCCGAGTCGGCCGCTGTCACCTGCAGCAGGCGCAGCCGGGAGCCGGACACCTGTGGGGAGGGGACACAGGGGTCACTGGGGCCACTTGGGCTTCCATGGGGCCACATGGGCTTGAATGGGACCACCAGGGCTTGCATGGGCCACCAGAGATTGAATGGGGCCATCTGACCTTGCATGGGCTACCTGGATTTGCATGAGCCACATGGGCTTCCACAGGCCACCTAACCTCGCATGGGCCACCAGGGCTTGCATGGAGCTTCCTGGCCTTGTATGGGGTCACCTGGGCCTATAAGGGCCTACCTGGGCTTCCATGGGACCATCTGAATTTGTACAGGTCACCTGGGCTTGTCCAGGGACAGCTGGCCTTTCACGGGCCACCAGGACTTGCATGGGCCACCTGGGCTTGCCCAGAGCCGTGGGTCAACCCCATCCACCCCCCTTGGTGACATCCCCCCTCCATGACCCCTACCTGGTGCTTGGCTGGGAGGGTTCCCCCACGCTTGTACCAGGTGACAGTGGCCTGCGCAGGGCTGGCGATGACACAGTTGAGGTCCAGGGTCTGTCCCTCGACCACGGCAGAGGATGGGGAGTCGATGCGCAGGGGAGTCGTGTTGCCTGGGGCTGGGGACCGAGACAGGAGGGTGACACCGGTGACACCAGTGACACCAGTGACCACAGCAGGGCCTCGCCAGTATGGACATGTGAGCCATGGCTCAGTTCTGTGACATGTGGGGACCCCGCGCTAGCACTGCCACCCCCTGTCCCCACTCACGGTAGGAGCTGGCACTGCTGGGCTCGATGGTCACCATGACCGCGCTCTCCTTGGTGGTGGCCCCGCTGGTCACTCGGCACACGTACTCGCCTGAGTCGGCCGCTGTCACCTGCAGCAGGCGCAGCCGGGAGCCAGACACCTGTGGGGAGGGGACACAGGGGTCACCAGAGCCACCTGGGCTTGCACAGGGCTCTGCATCAACCCTGGCCACCTTTCGCGTCATCACCCTGTGTCCCCTACCTGGTGCTTGGCGGGGAGGGACCCCCCGCGCTTGTACCAGGTGACAGTGGCCTGTCCCTGCCCGGCCACCACGCAGTTGAGGTCCAGGGTCTGTCCCTCAGCCACGGTGGATGAGGACGCCTCGATCCGAACAGGGACACCTGAAGCTGATGGCCCTGAAGAGGAGGACAGAGCTGTGACCACCCGTAGAGAACCAGCATGTCCCCTCCAGTGCTGCTGAGCCCAGCCTCACCATAGGATGAGCCGGCCGCGGCCACGACGGTGACAATGACAGATGCCTCCCGGACAGTGCTCCCCAAGCTCGCCCGGCACACGTACTCCCCTGAATCAGCTGCCGTGATGTGGGGGACACGGAGTCGGGACCCTGAAACCTGCAGATGGGGACACACTTTGGTGTCACACAGCAGCGGCAGGGCAGTGTTCGGGGTGCTGCCCACCCTGCTGTGCCCTACCTGGTGGCCAGCAGGCAAGGAGCCACCACGCTTGTACCACATCACAGTGGCAGAGCCGGGTCCTGCCACCACACAGTCCAGGTCCAGGGTCTGTCCCTCGGTGACGGATGGGGACGAGGACTCGATGCGGACCGGTGGCGCCGCCCCTGTGCAGAGCAAAAGGAGGGACATGGGTGGGTTGTAGCCCCCCAAAACCATCCCCGAACACCATCGGTGTCCCCCACCCTTCTCACCTGGCACCACGGCCACCTCGATGGCAGCGTGGGCTGTGCCAGCGGCGCTGGTGCCCACGCAGAGGTAGATGCCACCATCGGCCGCCGTCACAGCAGGGATGACAAGTGTGGCGATGTCACCGTGCTCGGCGCGGGACTGTGGCACGAAGAAAGATGTCAGTGGCACCTGTGGTGCACCCACACCCCCCAGAGCACCCAGGGGTGCCAGCATCCTACTCACCTGTGGCGGCAGGGTGCCCCCCTGCTTCTCCCAGGTGATGGTGGCAGTGGGTGACCCCGAGACCCGGCAGTAGAGCCGCACCGTGGAGCCCTCCTGCACCTCTGTCCGCTCCGGGCTCACCTGCACCTGCGGGGTGCCCGCGCCTGTGGGGAGGGGGATCAGGGCGGTGCTGGGGGGTGGGGGCAATGGGGGGTGGGGACAATGGTGGTGACGTGAGTGATGCAGGTGATGAGGGTGAAGGGGACCATGGGATGATGGGGGTGATGGGAGACAATGAGGGTGGTGGAGATGATGGTGATGGGAATGATCAGGGTGATGGGGATGGTGGAAATGATGGGGCTGGGGATGATGAGGACAATGAGGTGACAGTGATGATGAAGATGATAGGGAAGAAGGGGACAACGGGGTGACACGGATGATGGTGGTGCTGCTCACCTTGCACATGGAGGAAGGCACGTGCCGTGTGCTGCCCGGCACTGCTCCGTGCCCGGCACTCGTAGTGCCCCTCGTCCGCAGGCTCAACAGCACCGAAACGCAGCGTCCCGCCCTGAACCACGGCCTGTGGTGGCAGCGCACCTGAGGGGACACGGCCTGGTGTCACCCCTGCTCACCATGTCCCCATGCCCAGTGCCAGTGTCTCCCCATCCCCGGCAGGCACCTACCGAGCCACTCGAGGGTGGGCTGGGGGCTGCCGGTGACCACGCAGCGGAACTCGGCCGGCTGCCCCGGTGCCACGCTCAGCTGCGCCGGCTCCACGGTGGCGGTGGGGGCGGCGGCGGTGCCGGCTGCGGTGAGACCCGGGGGGGCTCAGGGCTCGCCAGGCCCCCCCGGTGCTGTCCCCAGGCGGTGGGGCGGTGGGAGGTGGGGCGGCGTGGCGTGGCCAGCAGCGGGGTGTGGGGTGGAGCCCTGACATGCAGCGGGTGCAGGGAGTGTGCAGACCCCCAGGAACCCCCCAGGGACCTACCTGGTCTGTGCCCCTCCATGAACTCAACGGGTCCATAGAACATCTGAGTCTTTGAGGCAGCTGCAAGAGGGGGTGGGTCTCAGGGGAGTGTGCCTCTCACCCCGGTGTCCAGGCACCAACCTGCCCACCACCTCGGTGTCCGGGCACCAAACCTATCTATCACCTTGGCATCTGGGCACCAAGCCTGCCCATGGCCCCGGTGTCTGGGCACCAAGAGTGCCCACCACTCTAGTGTCTGGCCATTCAATGTGCCCATCACCCCTGCACATGGGCACCGCGCGTGCCCATCACCGCAGAGCCAGGGTGCTAGGTGCGCCCATCACCCAAAGGTCTGGGCACCAAGCAAACCCATCACCCTGGCATCCAAACATCCAAACGCCAAGTGTGCCCATCGAACCCACCATCTGGGGGCTGAGTGTGACCACCACGCCGTGGCCTCGGCACCGTGCATGCCCATCACCCTGGTGCTGCCCGTCACCCCATGGCCACGGACGCCTATCCCCACAGTGCCAGGGCTCACTCTGGACGTAGAGCGTGGCGGTGCCCTGGTCCATGTCCAGCATGTTGGAGCCGGTGCAGACGTAGACTCCGGCATCCTGGGGCCGCACCCCACGCAGCGTCAGGATCCCGTTGAAGTCCACGGCGCCTGGCGGCAGCGTCCCATGGTTCTGCCTTGTCCACACCAGGGTGTAGGCAGGAGACTGGGGGGACAGAGGTGGGGACACCTGAGGTCACTGGGATGGGCACGTGGAGGGGCACAAACCCAGCTGTGCTCCCGTGGAGGAGAGGTGGGCACCCAGGGGTGTCCCACAGAGCCATGTAGAGACCCAAGGGTGCTTGGGGGTCCACATGGGCACAGCTGTCCCTGTGCTCTGGATGTCCCCATGAGTACATCCCTGGGTATTCCTTTGCTCTGTGCAACCAGGTGGGCACCCAGGGGCACCCCCACACCCCAAATGTCCCTGCACACGCCCAGGGG
Organism: Acanthornis magna; assembly: GCA_036785705.1. NCBI lineage: Eukaryota > Metazoa > Chordata > Aves > Passeriformes > Acanthizidae > Acanthornis > Acanthornis magna. The sequence continues at coordinate 652,894 of JAWUZG010000050.1, forward strand.
TGTCCCCGTGCCCTGGATATCCCCATGGGCACCCCTAGGTGTCCTGCCCTGCATGTCACCATGGACACCCAGGGTTGTGTGGGATGTCCATAAAGGCATCCCAAGAGCATCCCCCTGCCCCGTGGGCATCCAAGGGTGTCCTCATGCCCTACATGCTCCCAAGAGCACCCAAAGGTGACCTTGTGCACCCTGTATGCCCCTGTGGTCACCCAGGGCTGTGTCCTGCATGTCCCCATGGGCACCCAAAGATGCTCACATGCCCTGTGTCACCAGGTGGGTATGCAAAGGTGTCCCTGTGCCCTGTGTCCCCTGAATGTCCCCATAGGAACCCATGGGTGTCCCTATTCCCGCCATGTCCTGCTGGGCACACAGGGGTGTCCCCATACCCTGGATGTCCCCATGGGCACCCAAGGGTGTCCCCGTGCCCTGGATGCCCCTGAGCACACCCAAGGGTGTCCCCATGCCCTGAATGTCCCTGAGCACGCCCAAGGGCGCCCTGTAGCCCCCCCCGTGCTGTGCCCCTCTCCCCTCACCTTGCTCTTGGCGGTGCAGACGAAGGTGACGTCGGCGCCAGGCTGCACGCGCTGTACCCGCTTCTCCTCCACAGTGACGGTGATGGGCTTGTCGGGGGTCTCTGCAGAGACAGAGAGCTGAGCCCACTCCTGCCCCCCCTCCGTGTGCCCTTCCCTCAGTGACAACAACCTACCGGTGACGATGACCTCGGCGCGGCTGGCGTTGGTGTGCCGGAGGTTGCGGCAAGAGCAGACGTAGACGCCGGCTTCGGAGGGCTGGATGCTGGGGAAGTGCAGCTCCTCACCTGGGGGGACACGCAGGTGACACCCCTCACCTTGGGGACACCCCAACAACCCCCCCCCCCCGGAGCCATCCAGTACCTTGTCGGCGGCTCTGGGCACCCTCGGGGAGGGGCCGCCCGTCCTCTCGCACCCAGTGGTAGTAGAGCGGGGGCTCCCCGGTGGCCTGGCAGCGCAGGGTGACAGCGCTGCCCTGTGGCACTGCGGTGCGCGGGGGGTGCACACGCACAGCCAGCGCGGGCAGGGGCCCCGCGGGGACACAGCCCTGCCCCCGCACTGTGGGGTCACCCGTGTAACCCGGGGCGCAGCTGCGGGGGACAATGGGGGCACCGGGTTGGTCAGGGTGCATTGGGGTGGGTGGGCTGGGGTGGGTGTATTGGGGTGTGTATGGGGGTGAGCATATGGGGGTACCTGTGTTGGGGTGAGTGTATTGGGGTGGGTATATTGGGGTGTGTATGGGGGTGAGTGTTTTGGGGTACCTACGCTGGGGTGAGCACAGTGGGGTGGGTGTATTGGGGTGTGTATGGGGGTGAGCATATTGGGGTACCTATGTTGGGGTGAGTGTATTGGGGTGAGCACATCAGGGTGGGTACATCAGGATGGGTACAGTGGGGCGGTGACTGTATCAAGGCGGGTATGAGGGTGGGCACTTTGGAGTGACTTTGTTGGGGTGAGGCCATCAGGGTAAGTGCACTGTGTATTGGGGTGCATGTGTCAGGCTCAGCCTGATGTCCTTTAGGACGCAAAGTTTGGGGTGAGCTCATGGGGGTGAGTACATCAGGGTGGGTTTAGCAGGAGCACATTAGCAGGGGTGGGTATATCAGAGTATTTTGGGGTGGGGATAAGGATGAGCACTTTGGGGTGGGGTCTGTAATGGGAAGGCCATTGGGGTGAGTATATCAGGGTATACTGGGGTGCATAAATTGGGGTGAGCATATTGGGGTGCGTATGTCGAGGTGAGTACATTGATCCTCTCCAGGATGCATATATTGGGGTGAGCTCACAGGGATGAGCACAACAGGAGGGTACACCAGGAGTGCATTGGGGTGGGTAATAGGGTGAGACCATCAGGGTGGGTATGTGGGGGTGAGGCAATGGAGGTGGATTTTGGGGATAGGTATATTAAGGTGACTCAGGGTGGGGTTTTGGGGTGGGTATATGGGGTGAGCCCATGTGGTGGGGTTTTGGGGGGTATATTGGGGTGGGTATATGGGAATGAACCCATCAGAGCAAGTGCAGCGGGGTGGGTATATGGGGGTGAGGCCACGGGGTGGGTTTTTGGAGGGGTATATTGGGGTTGGATTTGGGGGAATATATTGGGGTGGGTTTTGGGAGTGGGTACATGGGGGTGAGCCCACAGGGGCAGCTTTTTGGGGTGGGCTTTGGGGTGCCAGCAGCCTCACCGCTCGCAGTACTGCCCGGTGTAGCCTGGCTCGCACGCAGTGCAGCGGTACCCACTGCCTGCCAGGCTCTCACAGGTCCTGGAAAACCTGCGGGGACAGAGCGAGGTGGGGACACGTCCTTTCCCCAGCACCCCCAGCCCAGCACTCCTCCCCAGCGCAGGCACTCACTGGTTTTCGGGGTACGGGAGGGGACAGGCGCAGGGCTGGCAGTCCTCGGGGGTCCCAGCGGTGGCATCCCCATAGAAGCCGGGGGCACACTGGTCACAGAAGTCCCCTGCCGTGTTGTGCAAGCATCCCTGGGGGACAGGGGGACACAAATCGGGGGGTCATGGCCGGGATAACACCACAGACCCCCAAAAACGTTCGGAATGTGGGGCCTTACGGAGCAGGCGCCGCTCTCGGGGTGGCAGCTCTCGGAGTGGCCGTTGCACTCGCACAGCTCACAGTGCCCCAGGTACAGGCCACCCCCGGTGCGCGTGTACCCAGGGGCACAGTCCTGCGGGAAGGGACAGCGTCAGGATCCCCCACAGCCCCGGGAAGGAGGGCAGGGAGGGGTGATGGGGGGGCTGGGGGATGGATGGGTAATGATGGGGGTCCTGGGAGGTGATGAAGAGTGATGGAGTGATACTGGGGGGATGCTGAAGGGGTGATGAGGGTGGTGGAGGGTGATGGGTGTGACACTGGAGATGATGGGGGGATGCTGGGGGGGCTGAAGGGTGATAGAGGGTGATGGAGGGTGATGGAGGGTGACACTGGAGATGATGGGGGGACTGGGGGACAGATGAGTGATGATGGGAGTGCTGGGGGGGTGATGGGTGTGACACTGGAGATGACAGGAGGATGCCGGGGGGGCTGAAGGGTGATGAAGAGATGACGGGGGACTGGGGGACAGCTGAGTGATGACAGAGGCGCTGGGGGGTTGATGGAGGGTGGTGGGGGTGATGCTGGGGGTAGTACATAGGGATGATGCAGGGGATGCTGGGGAGGATGATGAATTGGGGTCACGGGGTGTGATATGGGTGGGGAGTGATGGGGAGTGATGGAGGTGATGCTGGGGGCTGATGGGCAGTGATGGGACTGCTGGTGGTCCCATAATGATGGAGGGATGTTGGGGGTGACGGGGGGATAATCGGGGTGGTGGGGGAGTGCTGAGGGTGATGAGGGGGTGATACTCAGGGGGAGGATGGAAGGGTGATGGGGGTGAGGCTGAGGGGGTGATGATGGATTTGATAGGGCGATGAGATGATGGAGGGGTGATGGAATGATGGGGGGCATGATGGGGGTGATGGAGGGTCATACTGGGGTGGAGGTGGGGAGGTGATGGACATAATGGGGTGACACTGGGAGGGGCAATGGGGTGACACTGGGCTCACCTGGCAGGACAGCCCGTGGTATCCGGGGGGACAGCGACATTCCTCCACCTCGGGGGCCGGGGGCAGGCCGGGCTGGGGGGGCACGGCCGTGTCCATGGCCACGTCAGCAATGGCAGCCACGGCCGTGCTCGTGGAGTAGGTGGCTCGGATGAGGATCTCGTCCAGGTCGGCCAGTGCCATCAGCAGGTGCTCCCGTGTCGCCGGCTGCCCGTCCGGCCGCTGCCAGTATTGCTGCGGGAACAGGGGGGTTAAGGGGGGACACGCTGTAGGAAAGGGGGACATCAGGGACAAAAGCCACCCACCACCTCCTACCTCCCGAAAAATGATCTCGAAGGCCTGGGGGGTCCGCGGGGGCAGGTCGGGCTGGTAGGCCACCAGTGTGATGTCATTGCCCTGTGGACAAGGGGGACGAGGGGGTCAGAGGGTCCTGGTGTCACCCAGTGTGTCCCGGTCCCACCCTGGCCAGCACCCCCATACCGTGATCTGGACGTCGGCATCGGGCAGGGGGGCTCCCTGTCCCCCTGGGGTGTAGCTCAGGGTGTAGCGGAGCCGACCACCATAGGAACCCACCTGCAGCGGGAGATTGGGATGGGAGCGGGAACGGGAACGGGTGGGGTGGGATGGGATGGGAAAAGGGAAGGGGAAGAGGATGGGCATGATGGGGACAGGGATGGGGATGGGGAAGGTAAGGAGATGAAACAGGGATGAGGAAGAGAAGGATGGGAAAATGATAAGGGGAAAGTGGAAGAGAAAAAAAGAGGAAAGGAGAAAGGAAAAAGATAGGGGTGAGGAAGATAAGAGGATGGGGAGGGGAGGGGAAGGGAGGGGATGGGATGGGGAAAGAGGAGGAAGGAAAGAATGGGGATGATGATGGGGACAGGGGATGGCACAGGACAGGGATGGGAAACGCAAAAATTATGGGAAAAGGGAAAAAGGGAAAGGAGAAGGGGCAAAAAGGAAAAAGACAAGGTGAAAGGAGGAAAGGGGGAAAGAGGAAAAAGGGAAGGGAAAGGGGAAAATGCCAAGGGGAAAAGGGAAAAGGAAGAAGAAAAAGGAAAAGGGCAGAGACAAAGAGGCTGTGCCCACCCCACCTCCGCCGGTGCCCAGGGGTGCCCATGGGGAGGGGTGCAGCCCCCGGCTGGGCATTCCCAGGGCTCCCATGGGCACCCCTGTCACCCCATTACCTTGTCCCCCTGGTAGGGGGCTGGCAGCTGCCAGTAGTAGGAGTCAGGGGGCAGCTCCCCGAAGCGCTCGTAGGTCAGGTGGGGCTGGGGGTGCCCTGGCTGCACCCCAAAGCCACTGCCCACGCGGGTGCTGCGCTGGCGGTTCACCAGGGTGAACCCCTGGGCATCCCCCAGGCTGAAGGACGTCCGGATCTGTGGGATCGAGGGGTAAGTGGGGTCAGGGACACCTGGGGACACCCTGGGGACACCCCAGGGACACACAGGGACACACAGGGGACACTCACGGTGCCACGGGCGTAGGTGGTGCTGGCACAGTGCTGGACGATGCCCATGCAGAAGCAGGGCAGGCACCCAGCTGGCTCGTCCCTGCTCAGGTGGAAGTGGTGGGGACGGCACGTGGCACAGTAGGGACCCTCCACGTTGGCCTGGTGGGGACACAGTATGGTGACATCTCCCTGTCAACCCTCCTGGGGTTGGGGACACACACACAAGGCTCACCTTGCAGCGGCACTGCCCATTGGCATCGCAGCCCTCGCCGGTGCTGCCACGTGGGTCACATTGGCACTGCCCACCGGGGACACCGGGCACTGAGGGGTGACACACAGTCAGTCACAACCCCGCTCAGTGCCACCACAGGGGACACCGCTTTGTCCCCACCCCGACACTCACCTTGGCACGGCTCTCCCCGCAGCGGGTCCCCCACGTACCCAGGTGAGCACCTATGGGGGGACACCCCAAAACAAGGCAGTGAGAGGGGGTTCACCCCAAAAACACCCCCCACCCCAGCCTGGTGTCCCTGTCACCTCTCGCAGAGGCGCCCGGTGTGTCCTGGGGCACAGCTGCTGCACGTGGGCTGCCCATCTGTATCCTCAAAGCAGATCTTTGTCACCCTGTGGAGGGGACAAAGGGACAGGTGACACCCTGTCAGTGTCCTCAGGGATGTGACAGACCACAGAATGGCACCTACTGGGTGTCCCCATGGGGTCCGTGGCAGGGACAGGGCCGGCAGTCACCCGGGGTGCCCTGGGTGGCATCGCCATAGTAGCCGGGTTGGCACTTGTCACACTGGGGACCCTCCGTGTGATCCCGGCAGCCCTGTAAAGAAAGGGGGTGATGGCACCGGTGTCCCCACCGTGGGGGTCCCTGGGGTGTCCCCTGGCTGTCCCCAGCTGACCTGGCAGACGCCGGTGTCAGGGTGGCACTCGCTGGCATGACCGTGGCACTGGCAGGGCTCACAGGTGCCCAGGTAGAGCCCGGAGGTGCTGCGGGTGTAGCCGGTGTCACAGTCCTAGAGGGGACACGGTGGCAGTGGGGTGGGACGTGGCTCAGCGTCCCCACAGCAGCGGTGAGGGGACCTGAGGGTCTCACCTGGCACGAGGCCCCGCGGTACCCAGGGGGGCAGGCACAATCCTCCACCTCCAGCGCGGGCGGGCGGCCGGTGGCGTGTGGCACTGCCACGTCCAGGGTGACATCAGCCAGCCTGCGGGGCCAGAGGAGACGTCACCACTGCCTTGCCAGCCCTCCACGTCCCCTCCTGACCCCACAAGGAACCCACCTGCTCTCGTCCGGCTGCTCTGAGTAGGATGCCCGGATCATGAACAGGTCCACGTCGGCCAGGGCCATCAGGAGGTGCTCACGGGTGGCATCGTGCCCGTCCGCGCGGCGCCAGGCGCCCTGTGTCACCAGGGTGACATGGGGGCTGCCATCCCCCACTGCACCCAGCCTGGCCCCTGGGACACCCAGTCTGACCCCCCTTGGGACCCACTGAACCCCCCTGGGTACCCAGTCTGACCCCCCTTGGGACCCACTGAACCCCCCCGGGCACCCAGTTCAACCCTGCTCAGCACCCGTCCAACCCCTGTGACACCCAGGCTGATCCGTGGGCACCCAATTCCAACCCCCATGGCACCCCCATGGCACCAATTCCAATCCCCCAGCCCAAAAGTCCCCACAGCACCCAGTCTGACCACCAGGGCACCCAGTCAAGCCCCCCACACGACCCACTCTAATCCCCTGTGACACCCAGTCCCACCCCTGGGGCACCCATTTCACTCCTGCCCCACAGCACCCAGTCTGACCCCCCCAGCACCCACCCTGACCCCATAGCCCCCAGTCTGACCCCCGAGCCCCCAGTCTGACCCCCATGAACCCAGTCTGACCCCCTCCCTCCTGACCCCTCTCGCTGGGTGCCACACAGGGACCCATCTCACCTCACGGATGGGCACAGTGACAGTGGTGGGGACATCAGCCGGGGGAGTGGCACTGGAGAAGTGCTCCAGGAGGATCCCATTGCCCTGGAGGAGGACGTCGGGGTGCCGGGGGGGCGGAGGAGCCCCCGCTGGGGCCCGGTGTGTCACAGTGTACCGCAGCTCCCCACCGTACGCTGTCACCTGTGGGGACACTCAGCATGGCTCGCGGTCACCCAGCCCCTGAGCTGGGCGGTGGGGACACGGAGAGGCACAGAGGTGTCCCCTGGAGCAGCTGTGTCACCTTGTCTCCGGCGAAGGACGCGGGCAGCACCCAGTAGTGCACGCCCCGTGGCAGCTCCCGGAAGGCATCAAAGCGCAGCTCCCGTGGGGACACGAAGTGTGGCATGGCCCCCACCAGCCGTGTGCCCGACAGGTTGGCCAGGGGCAGCGGCGCCGAGTCCTCAGAGCTGAGCAGCACCTGGGGGAGGGAACGTGGTGGGCACGGCCTGACATGGCATGGCATGGCATTACATGACATGACAAAGCACAACATGTATGTTGTATGGCACATAATGGCATATCATGGCATGAAGAGGCATGACAAGGCACCGCATGGCATGACATGGCATGACGTTATGGCATGGCATGGCACAACATGGCGTTACATGGCATTACACGGCATGGCACAGTGTAACATGACACATCACGCAATGACATAGTAACATGTCATGACACAGTACACGGCATGACATGGCACCACATGGCATGACATGACATATAACAGTACATCACTGCATGACACAGCAAGACGTGGCAAGACATGGCACAACATGGCATGACATAACACAGAATAGCCCAGCATGGCATGGCACAACATGGCACTGACATGGCACGACATGGCATGACATGACACAGAATGGCCCAGCATGGCATGGCACAACATGGCACTGACATGGCACGACATGGCAAGCCATGGAATGACACGTCAAGACAACGACAAGACATGACACAGTACAGGATGGCACAGCTGTCCCGTGGCATGGGTACCTGGTGGCGGTGCCAGGCAGAGCTGGCACAGGAGCGGGACAGCCCCATGCAGAAGCAGGGCAGGCAGCCCGCGGGGTTGGCAGCGCTCAGGTGGAAGGTGCCGGCGGCGCAGGAGTCACAGAGCCGACCACGGACGTTGGGCTGGGGGCAAAGGGCAGGCAGGGTGAGCAGGGAAATGGGTGGGACTGGGTGCAGAGGGTGGGAGAGATGCTGGTGGGACTGGGTACCCCAGGGACCAGACTGGGTGTTGTGGGGAGTCAGAGGGGTGCTCCGGGGGTCAGACTGGGTGCCATGGGGGGTTGGACTGGGAAGTCAGACTGGGTACCATGGGGGGTCAGACTGGGTGCTATGGGGGGGTTGGACTGGGAGGTCGAATGGGGTGCCATGGGGGGTCAGGCTGGGTGCCATGGGGGGTCAGACGGGGTGCTCCGGGGGTCAGACTGGGTGCTATGGGGGGTTGTACTTCGGGGTCAGACTGGGTGCTATGGGGGGTCAGATTGGGAGGTCAGACTGAGTGCCATGGGGGGTCAGGCTGGGCGCTATGGGGGATTGGAGTGGATCACATGGGGGATGGATTGGGTGCCATGGAGCGAGGGGTGAGATGGGTGCCGGGGGAAGGACTGGGTACCCCAGGAATCAGACTGGGTGTGATGGGGGTGCACTGGGTGCTATGGGGGGTCAGACTGGGTGCCATGGGGAGCTTGTCATTGGTGCTGGGGGGATTGGACTGGGTGCCCCAGGGGTCAGACTGGGTGTTATAGGGGATTGGGGTGGGTCCTACTGGGAGGGTGCTATGAGGCAGAGGTAGGATGGGTGCTAGGGCAGGGACTGGGTCCCTGGGACCAGACTGGTGCAGTGGGGGATGGCAGCACCCAGCCCCCCATTACCCCTTCCATCGTCTCCCCAAAAATCCCCCACTGTCCCCCCAGCCCCCTGCCCTCACCTTGCAGCGACAAGTGCCACCTGCCTCGTCCTGGCCCCCGCGGGCATCACACTTGACGAGCTCCTGGCCTGCAGGCAGCAAGGGTGAGGGTGGGGGGCACCCATGGGTGAGGGGGGACACCCCCAACCAGCACCCCCCACTCACCGATCGGGGTGCACTTGCCACCTGGCTGGATGGGGTCTCCCTCGTAGCCTGGGGCACACCTATGGATGGGTGGGGGACGGGTGGGTGACAGGTGGGTGACGGGTGGGGGGTCTCAAGCAGGGGGGTTACAGGGACCCCCCACCCACCTCTCACAGCGGCGGCCGGCATATCCAGGGGCACAGGCGTCGCAGGTGGCCTGGCCATCCGTGTCCAGAAAGCATGACTCCGAGAACCTGCGGGTGACAACGATGGTGACGCCAGGGCAGTGATATTGGGGGTGGTCCCTGGTGGTGATACCCACCTGCGAGATGGCTCAGTGTAGGGACAGGGACAGGGATGACAGGCCGTGGCTGTGCCCTTGGTGGCATCGCCAAAGAAGCCGGGTTTGCATTTCTCGCACTGGGGACCCTCTGTGTTGTGCTGGCAGTTCTGGGAGGGGAACACAGGTCACAGGGGAGCAGTCACACCATGCTGTGTCCCTGGCCCCTTGTCACCTTGTCACCCCCTCACTACTTACCAGGCAGTGCCCAAAAACAGGGTCGCAGGTGCTGGAGTGGCCATGGCAGCCACAACCGGAGCAGGTCCCCAGGTAGGGTCCCCTCGTCACCCGGTCAAAACGGGGCGCACAGCGCTGGCATGACAGCCCCGTGTAGCCCACAGGGCACCTGGGGACAGAGCAGTGTGATGGTGGCATCACAGCAGCAGCGGCACCAAGCCTGTACCTTTGCTGCCAGCAGTCACCTGCACTCCTCGACATCACCGGCTGGCCCCAGGCCAGTGTCCGTGGCTCCAGTGATGTCCATGGCCACGTCGCTAAGCCCCACGCTGGCCATGCGCCCGTCATACACCGCCCGGATGAAGATGCCCTCCAGCCCCTGCAGGACCAGCAGCAGCAGCTCCCGGCTCACCGGGGCACCCTGCTCGTCCTCCCAGTGGTCCTGTCGGGACAGTGACAGTGGTGTCACAGCAGGGTGATGGTAATGCTGGCATCACCCACCTGCCACCACCAGCATCAGTACCCATCGTTATCATCATCACTACCAGCATCACCCACCCACCACCGGTGTCACACACTCATCGCCTGCATCTGCTTCTCATCACTGGATTCACCCACCTGCCACCCACAGCACCCACCTATCCCCTCCAGCATCACCCACCCATCGCCAGTACCATCCACCCATCACCAGTACCACCCACCCACCACTATAACCAGTGCCACCCACCCACCACCTGTATCACACACTCATTGCCTGCACCTGCTTCTCATCACTGGATTCACACACCTGCCACCACAGCACCCACCCATCACCCACCCATCATCAGTACCACCCACCCACCACCTGTATCACTCACCCACCACTATAACCAGCATCACCCACCCATCACCAGTACCACCCACCCACCACCGGTACCACCCACCATCACTGGTATCATCTACCCACCACCACCAGCATCACTCATCCATCACCACTGGCATCACCTCCCCACCACCACCAACTCCCCACCATCAGCATCCCTTCTCACACCCACCTCGGTGAGGGGCACGTGCCGCCTGTTGAGGACATCTGGCTGGGTGTCACCAGCACGCGCCCGCAGCTGCCGCCCGTGGCCCCGCAGCAGCAGGTCGGGGTGGGTAGTGGGCTCGGGGGGCCCCCGGCCCAGCCGGTACCGCACCCCGTAGCTCAGCGCTCCCCCATAGGCGTCCACCTGGCAGCACAATGGGCTGTCAGTGGCCATGCCATTGGTGTCCCCAGCCCTGACCCCACCCCGGCATCACCTTGTCCCCAAGGAAGGGCTCTGGCAGTGCCCAGAAGGCATCAAGTGCCAGGAAGCGGCGGGACAAGTCCAGGAGCTGGAATTCCTCAACGCCCACATCCACGTGGAGCTGGGTGGCCGAGAGCACCGGTGCGGATGGCGCTGCCGGCACTGTCACATTGACGCCTGCAAGGAAACACTCAGTCCCTGGCGTGTCCCCTGCCCCCTGTCCCTTGTCCCCACAACTCACCCTTGAAGTCATCGGGGCGGTTGAAGCGCAGGTGGAGGCGGTGGCGGTGCCGGGTGGTGGCGCGGCAGGAGGTGGTGACGCCGAAACAGAAGCAGGGCAGGCAGCGGGATGTCCCTGTCACCTGGAAGTGGCCCTCGGGACACGGCCCTGTGAGACATGAGTGTCACAGTGGGTGACAGTGCCACGGCGGGGCCGGTGGCATGGGGAGGGGAGGGCAGGGGCCACTCACCAGGGCGGGTGACAGTGAGGATGCTGTCGGGGATGCCAAACACCATGCCCAGGGTGTTGATGGCCTCGCAGGTGTAGGCGCCTTGGTCAGCTTCTTTCACATTGCGGATGGTCAGAGTGCCCTGCCCGGCCTCGCTCACAATCGACACCCTGCGCGGCACATGTGGTACCCGAAGCCGGGCACGGATGGACCCGGGACACACAGCACCGGGCACGGATGGACCCGGGACACACAGCACCAGGCACAGATGGACCGGACACACACAGCACCGGGCACAGATGGACTGGACACACACAGCACCGGGCACGGATGGACCCGGGACACACAGCACCGGGCACAGATGGACCCGGGACACACAGCACCAGGCACAGATGGACCGGACACACACAGCACCGGGCACAGATGGACTGGACACACACAGCACCGGGCACGGATGGACTGGACACACACAGCACCGGGCACAGATGGACCCGACACACACAGCACCGGGCACAGATGGACCCGACACACACAGCACCGGGCACAGATGGACCCGACACACACAGCACCGGGCACAGATGGACCAGACACACACAGCACCGGGCACAGATGGACCGGACACACACAGCACCGGGCACGGATGGACTGGACACACACAGCACCGGGCACAGATGGACCCGACACACACAGCACCGGGCACGGATGGACTGGACACACACAGCACCGGGCACACCTGGCGCTCTGCTCACACCCAATCACAGCTCCTCCCCAAAAACAAGCCACGCCCCTTCCTCCCACCCCCAGCCCATAGGCTCCGCCCACCTGTGGCTGCTGGGGGTGTGTCCCCAGTTCAGGCGCCAGGTGACGATGGGGGTGGGGACACCGGTGGCTACACAAGTGAAGGTGACGGTCTGGCCTGGCACCGCCCGCACCGACTCCCGCGGCAGCGTCACCACCTGTGGGGGCACTGCCACCGACACCCAGTCATTGGTCATTGTCACTGCCACCTGCACCACCTGTACAATGCGGCACCCCCAGGGGACAGGGATGCTGCCACCACCACCCTGTCATTGTCACCACCGCTACCACTGGTGCAGTCACCACCCACCCCAGTCATCAAAGGCACTGCCACTGCCACCCCTGTCATTGTTACTGCCACTGCTACCACCTGCTCTGCATGGCACCACTGGGGGACGGGGACACTGCCACTGCCACTCCAGACCCACCAGGGACAAGTTCATTGGCACCATGTCTCCAGTCCAGCCTGGGGACAGGGTCCCCAGTTTGATACCCAGCCTGGTTCTGTGACATGTCCCCAGCAGTATGGAACCACTCAGGGGCAAGTTCCCAGCACAGGGTCCCCAGCCTGCTGCCATGGCTCAGGCTTCCCAATGTGGCACTGCTTGGGGACAGGGTCCCCAGTGTGACAGCCAGCACAGTGCCCCAGCACAGGGACCCAGACACAGTGTCCCTAGGATGGTTCTGTGGCATCCCTGGCATCGCTCAGGCACGAAGTCCCCAGCCCAGTGCTGTCACAGGGCACCTGGGCACAATGTCCCCAACATGGTGCCATGGCACAGGGTCCCTGGGTGCAGCGTCCCTTGCCTGATGCCATGAGTGTCCCCAGAATGCTGTCATGCCAGGGGGTCCTTGTCTGCTATGTTTTCAGCCCAGTGCCATGGCTCAATGTCCCCAGGCACAGTGTCACCAGCCTGGTACCATGGCACAATGTCCCCAGCCCTGTGCTATGGCATTGGGTCTCTTGCGCCATGTCCCCAGCCCAGTGCCATGGCACAAGGTCCCCGAGCAATGTTCCCAGCCTGGTGCCACAGCCAAGGGCCCCTGGCACAGCTCAGACACAGCGTCCCCAGCCCTGTATCCCCAGGACAGCTTGGGCACAGTGTCCCCGTCCTGGTGCCACGACAGACCCCTGGGCACAGTGTCCCCACCCCAATGCCACAGCACCACATGCCCCCACAGCTTGCGCACGGCATCCCTGGCACAGCATCCCCAACGCAGGTTGCTCCCCACGTCACCTCCCCTGCTGAGCTGTCCCCTCCAGTGTCACTCACCACATCCAACCTCGTCGCTGCGGTCAGGACAGTCGGGCTCCCTGTCGCACTGGTAGCTGGCACGGATGCAGGTCCCGCTGGACACGCACCGGAATTCTGCTGGTCCACACGCCGCGCCGGGCGCCTTGGTGGCTGTAGGGTGGTCATAGCTCCATGTCAGCTGTGTCCCCACATCCCCGCACGTGTCCCCGAGCCCCGAGCCCCGGTACTCACGGCAGTCAGTCTCGTCAGAGCCGTCGCCGCAGTCGTTCTCGCCGTCGCAGCGCCAGAGCTTGAGGGCGCAGTGCCCATTGTCACACTTGAACTCGTTGGGCTCGCAGGGGGACGGGGTGCCTGGGGGGCACGGGGGAAGTCAGCACACAGAATCCCAGAATCAATTAGGTTGGAAAAGACCTTTGAGATCATCGAGTCCAACCTATGACCCAACACCACCTTGTCACCCAGACTGTGGCACTGAGTGCCACATCCAAGCTTTCCTTAAACACCTCCAGGGATGGTGACGCCACCACCTCCCTGGGCAGCCATTCCAATGGCCAACCACCCCTTCTGTGAAAATCTTCTTCCTAAAGTACAGCCTAAACCTCTCCTGACACACCATAAGGCCGTGCCCTCTCATCCTGTTTCTTGTTCCCTCTCAACCCCCCCGGCTGCACCCTCCTGTCGGAGTTGTAGAGTGATAAAGTCCCCCCTGAGCCTCCTCTTCTTCAGGCTCCCCCCCAGCTCCCTCAGCTGCTCCTCACAGGACTCGTGTTCCAAACCCTTCACCGGCCTTGTTGCATTTCTCTGGACACGCTCCAGCATCCCAACATCCTTCCTGAACTGGGGGCCCAGAACTGGACACAGCACTTGAGGTGTGGCCTCACCAGTGCTGACTACAGGGAAGAATCACTGCCCTGCTCCTGCTGGCCACACCATTCCTGATCCAGGCCAGGATCCATTGGCCTTCTTGGCCACCTGGGCACAGCTGGCTCATGTCCAGCTGCTGTCCATCAGTGCCCCCAGGTCCCTTTGTGCCTAGACGCTGTTGAGCCACTCTGTCCCCAGCCTGCAGCACTGCAGGGGTTGTGACCAGCAGGACCTGGCAGTTGGTCTTGTCAAACCTCATATCCTTGGATTTGGCCCCTGGATCCAGCCTGTCCAGGTCCCTCTGCAGAGCCCTCCTACCCTCCAGCAGATCCACACTCGCACCCAGCTCGGTGTGGATCTCAATGCCCTCACCCAGATTATCAATAAAGACATTGAACAGGACTGGCCCCAGCAGTGATGCCTGGGGGACACCTCTGGTGACCAGAGAGCAACTGGACACAGCACCATCTCCCAGCACTCTCTGGGCCCAGTCATCAGTGTCCAGCAAAACGTGAACCTGCCCAAGCCATGGGCTGACAGCTTTTCCAGGACTTTGCCATGGGAGATGATGTCCAAGGCTTTGCTGAAGTCCAGGTAGAGCCCCCAAGCCCTCACCATCGCCCAGGACTCACCGCAGGCGTCCTCATCGGAGCCGTCGGCACAGTCGCGCTCTCCGTCGCACAGGTAATCCCGGGGGACGCAGCGCCCGTCCCTGCAGGCGGCCTCGCCCCCCTGGCACCCCCCGGCCGCTGGTCTTGGGGGGCGCGGGGTGAAGGGGCGCGGGTGGGACGCCGGAGTGGTGCCCGCGGGGACAGTGCTCAGCGGGCGCGTGGTGGCCGGGCGGGCAGTGCTGGGGGGCGGCCGCGGGGGCGGCTCTGCGGGCAGATAAAAGGGGGTTTATGGTGGAATTTAGGGGGGAATGGAGGTGAAGAGGGAGGGATTGGGGGGGCTGGGGGGAGGGGTGCAAGGGGGGGTTTATGGGGAGGCGTAGGGGTAAAATGGGATGCACAGAGGTTCTAGGGGGAAAAAAGGGATGTGAGGAGTGTTTATGGGAGTATAAGAATAAAATAGGGGGATTAAAGTGAGAAATGGGGATGCAGAGGGGTATAGAGGGGAAAACGTGGTGTGGGAGGTGTTTTTAGGGGTAGGGGGGCTCGTGGGGTGCAGAACAGGTTCCGGGAGTCCCAGGCTGCCTCACCACATCCCTCCTCGTCAGAGGCGTCGTGGCAGTCGGGCCGGCGGTCACAGCGATACTCCAGGGCCACGCACTCGCCGCTCCCACAGGAGAACTCCCCCGCGGTGCAGGCGCGTGGCTGGGGGGTCACTGCGGATGGCCGGGGCACACGGTCAGGGGTCACTCCGAAACACTCCCCCCACCCGAATTTGGCCAGGGGTCAAAGCATGCCAGGACATGGGGGCTAGTGGAGTAACACGGGTTGGGATGTGGTGCTCTGAGCCCCCCTCCCCACCCCCAAATCCCTCCCAAACTGCTCCAGAGCACCCCGGGCCCCCCCACAGCCCCTCCCGGGCTCACCAGCTCCCAGGCGGCGGAACTGGAAGCCGTGGGGGGAGGTGAGGTAGGAGGCAATGGAGCCAGCGGCCAGCAGGTCCCGCAGGACCCCCCCGAGCTGCGCCTCATCCCCGTTGCCCTCTGAGCCCACGTCCAGCTCCACGAACACATCCCCGTCCACCTGCCTGGGGAACGAGGGGTCAGCACCCCAAAATAGCCACGCTGTGCCCCCCAACCGGCCCTAAGTCCCCAAAGCATTGCAAACATTGCATCCCAAGATATCCCCAAACCACCCCATCACTCCAAATGTCTCCGTCACCCCAAAACCTCTCTGCACCCCCAAAAGCTCCTTGTTGCACCCTGAAACCTCCTCATTGCACCCCAAAAGCCCCTCGTTGCATCCCAAAACACCCCAATCACCTCCAATCCGCCCCATCACCTCCAAACCTCTCCATCATCTCCAAAACCTCCCTGCACTCCCAAAAGCTCCTTGTTGCACCTCAAAACTTCCTCATTGCACCCCAAAATGTCCCCAGCTGACCCCTTTTTCCCCCCTGCCCCGCCTGCTTCCCTGACCCTCCAAAACCCCCTGGGTCGCCCCAAAACCCTCTGAGCCCCCCAAGAGTCCCCCAAGCCCCCCAGAGCCCCCTCACTCACTTGATGAAGACCACGCTGACCACCTGCTCCCCAGGCACTTTGTAATACTCGGACTCCAGCTGTTGGGGGGCAGAAAATAGGGGTTCAGCGTGGTCCCTTGGGTACCCCCCACCCCCAGCACCCCCCTAATTCCCCCCAGTCCTCACCGTATCCACCACAGCCTCGGAAATCTCCCGAAATTCCTCAGAATCAGGGTCCTCCAGCCGCGAGCTGTAGTCGATGCTGCGGGTGAAGTTCACCAGCGCCCGGAAATAAACTGGGGGTGGGGGGGGGTCAAAAATTGGGGGACAGGGTGTCAAAAATGGGGGGCTGGCACATGCACCCCCCAAAAATCCCCCCCTGTGACCCTCACCTGTGAACCCCCATCCAGATGTTCCCCCCAGCTGTGTCCCTCCCATTGTTTGGGGTCCCACCCAATAAAGCACAGCAGGAAGAAAAGTGGGGATGCAGCAAAGGGGAGGTCCCCAAAAAGTGTCACTTACTGATCGGGGGGTCGTCCTCGGGCTCGGCCACCACCATGCCCGCGGGCGCGGGGCGGGGCCCGGGCGCTGCCCCCAAGGAGGAGGAGGAGGAAGAGGAAGAGGAGGAGGAGGATGAAGAGCAGACAGAGGTTGAGAGCGGTGCCAGCGGGGACCAGCCCGGGGCCAGGTGCCATCCGCAGTGTCCCCTTACCGGTGGGTGCCAGCCCGCTGCCGGGAACTGGGGTCATGACTGCCGGTGGCCCGGGGACACCGCTGCCGTCCTCCCCGCTGCCATCTGCCGTGGGCACAGCGTGAGGGTGGCACCGCCCGCGGGGACACCCACGGGTGTGGACACACAGCCAAGGTGACAAACACCCGTGGGGACACCCACTCACGGTGACACTCACCCAGCCGCGGTGGCACCCAGTACCACACTTGCCACCAGGTCCCAGTACCATCCATGATAGGGACAATGTGGTGGCACAAGGGAGGCACCCACACATGTGACACACCCCCACGGTGACACACACCCGTGGTGGCAACCACCTAGCGACATCTTACTGCCAGATGCCACCAGGTCCTGGTGCCACTTGCCCTGGGGACAACATGGGAGCACCCAGTAGATACCCATGGTGACACCCACTCATGGTGACATTCACCCAGGGTGACGCTCACCAACTCACTGCCACCGTGCCACCAACTGCCACCAAATCCTGGTGGCATCTGTGATGGGGATGGCTCACATTGACATCCACCCACCCAGTGCCACCTTATCACCAGATGCCATCAGATCCCAGTGCCATCTGAGATGGGGACAGTGCAAGTGGCACTCAGGGTGGCATGCACTCTTGGTGACATCCACACAGGGTGACACCCACACTTCACAGATGGATGCCACCAAGTCCCAGTGCCACCTGCAATGGTGAGTGGCACCCATGGTGCCACCAACTGATGGTAACACCCTCCCACCTGGTGGCACCCATTCATGTCACACCCACCCACGGTGACATCCAGCCACAGTGACTCCCACCCCTCATGGCACCCAGTGCCACACTGGCACTAGATGGCACCAGGTCATGGTGCCACCTGCCATGGGGACAGCATGAGTGGCATCCAGAGTGCTACCCACTCGTGTTGGTACCCACTTGTGCTGACACCCACCCAAGGTGGCTTTTTCCCACCCAGTGTCACTTTACCACTAGATGCCACCACGTCCTGGTGCTGTCTGCTATGGCCACAACGTGGTGGCACCAGGGCGACATCCACTCATGGGACACCAACCCATGGTGACACCCATTCAGGGTGACAACCACCCCTGGTGTCACCGACCCACTCAGTGCCACCTTACCACCAGGTCCCAGTGCCGTCTGCAGTGGGGACTGTGCAAATGGCACCCCGGGGAACATCAGGACCCACCCACCCTGGTGCCCCCCCAGGTCCCCTCACCTCCGGAGGCCACCAGGTCCTCATCATCTGACAGGTGCCGGTAGTAGCGCCGTCCCCGCGTGTCCCCGACGTGATCGGCCACCGTGTCCTCGGGGAAGGCGTCGGCCCAGCCGCGGGCGCCGCCAGTGACCTGCGGGACGGGGCCACCATGGGACGGGGCCACCCAGGGGACACAGCCCCGCGGGTGCCCGGCCACGTCACCCCGCGGGGGGGCACAGGCGTGGGGGTGCGTGGCTGTGCGGTGGCGTCACCGGGAAGAGGGAGCGGGATGAGCTCATCACACACCCTCTGCATTCCGGCACCGACCGGCACCGGCACCGGGACCACCGGCACCGGGACCACCGGCACCCCCGCACCGGGACCACCGGGACCACCGGCACCGGGACCACCGGCACCCCCGCACCGGGACCACCGGGACCACCGGCACCGGGACCACCGGCACCACTGGCACCGGGACATGCGTGTGCGGGCACGGCGGCGTGCGCCAGGGAGCCGCGCTGTGCACACGTGTGTGCAGTGACATAGGCAGTGCGTGCCCACACTGCTCCACGCGTGCACCGACACGGGCACGGGTGTGCTCAGTGACACGGGGACACGTGTGTGCACTGCCACACGCAGGGGCCGACACGGGGACGTGTGTGCACATGGGTTTGCACAGCAGCGCGCACGCACAGCCGTGGGGACACGCGTGCACAGTGGCACCTGGCTGTGCACACGTGTGCAGCAGTACATGTGTGCGCGCTGACACGCGTGCAGGTGTGTTGGCACTGCCACACATGTGCACTGTGCGCACACTTACACGCGGCCGTGCACACGCACTCGCACGCTTTGTGCATGCTCCACCACACCGTGCACGCATTTTGCACCACCCCACGCGTGCACTAGCACGGGGACACGCGTGGGGCTGCACACGCGTGTTTGCACTGCTACCCGAGTGCCCAAAAACCACGGGGATGTGTGTGAGCGCACACACCGCGGCAGCCGCCAACAGGTGATGGTGCACAGGCGCTGGCACCGCCACACCCGCCCCCAGACACACGCGTGTGCCCCAGCTGGGTGTGCCCCGGTGCCCACGGCTCCGTGCACACGCGTGTGCGGCGCCGCGGGTGCCCCCACCCCGGCCCCGGCAGGAATCCGTCGCAGCAGCACTTTGCTGTGCAAACAAGCGCCGGGGGATTAGGCGGGCGCTGGGGGGGACGGGACACGGGGGGGAACACGGGGAGACAAGCGGGGGGACAGAGGGGGGCACACGGGGCACGTGGCCACGCGCCCGCGCGGACGGGGGACCCAGCACCCCCAGGGGTCTAGCTGGGGGCCGCCCGTCGGTGTCACCCCAGCCCCCGTGCAGGGGGAAACTGAGGCACGAGGCCGCGTGCGCTGGGGGGTCCTGTGCTGCTCCCCACATGCGCACCGAGTGCGTGAGTGTGCGGAAGCTCAGCCACCGGAGCGTGTGGGTGCTCTGCCACTGTCCCCACACATGTGGGGGCTCAGCCCCCACGCCCCCACACACGCCCTGAGCGTGCGGGGTCTCTGCCACCACGCCCCCACTCGTGCAGCGAGCCCGTGGGCGCTCAGCCCCTGCTCCCCAGCCCGTGGGTGCTCCGGAATGGCCCCCCACTCGTGCACCGAGCCCGTGGGTGCTCAGCCCCGGCGCCGCAGCCCCAGCCCGGCCGGCGGAAGGGCAGCTGCGTGTCGGGTGTCCGGCGGTGTCCGAGCGGGGTCGGGGACAATTCCCCTCTCCGGTTACCGGAAGCCTCTCCGCGCCGCGGCCCCGCACCCCCGGACGCCTGGGCCCCCCCGGACACCCGGGTCCCCCCCGCTGCCGCCGGGGCACCGCGCCCGGCCGGACGCCACGGCCCCGCCGCCGCTCACATTTTCCACTCCCCGGCCCAAATCCTGCCCCGCACCCTGGGGAAAAGCGGGGCGGGGGGGGGGGGGGGGAAAGCCGAGGAAGAGGAGGGTGAGGAAGCACCACCCTGGCCACCTCCCGCTCCCAAACTGCACCCCAAATTGGGGAGACACCTCAAACCCCCCTTATTTTGGTGTCCCCTCCCCTAGTTTGGATGTTCCCCACTAAAATCTGGCTGTGGCTCCTCAAATCTTGAAGTGGCCCCCAAATCTGGATGTGACCCCCCCTTCCCCCACGTTAATTCATCCGGGCGAGGAAGAGGAGGTGACGCAGCACAGGAATAATAACCGGGGGGGTTATTAATAGCCGTCCCCCCCGGCTTATTGTTCCCCCAAGGTCATATTAAAAGGTGTTTCCCCCCCAAAAAACCCCCCTCTCCCCTCCCGGGGGTCCCCCAGAACTGAGCCACTGCCAGTTTGGGGGATGGGGGTCACCCCAGGATTTGGGGGGGCTGCCAGCACAGCTGGCGAAATGTCCCGGGGGGGCACAGGCAGCTGCTCCCCCCCCCCCCCCCCACACTGCCGCCCCCGGGATTTGGGGGTGAAACAGCTGCGGAGTCAAAGCCACAGCCGGGGAGGCCGGGGGGGCCCCAAATATGTGTCCCCCCCCCCCGCTGCATTCCTCCCTGCTGGCATTGCCTAATTTATCCTGAAAGGGCTTGGACTGGGGGGGGCGGTCTGGGCTTTTTTGGGGTAAATGGGTTTTGGAGGGGAGATGGGGTTTTTTGGGGGGGGGAGTTAAATTGAAGGGGTGATTTTTTGCGGGGAGATTGGTTGGGAAGGGTAATGGTTTTTTGGGAGGTTCATGGGTTTTGGAGAGTGGAGGTGAGTTGGGGGGGATGATGGGTTTCGGGGGGGGAAATGAACTTTTGGGGAAAGGGATATGGTTTTTTTGGGGGGGGAGACGGGTTGGGGGGGCAGATGGATATGGGGGTGGAGATGGGGTCTTTTGAGGGGGTAGGCAGATTTTTTGGGGGGATTTTTTGGGGGAGTAGATTTTTCTGGGGGATAACAAGTCTTTTTTTGTGGGGGTCAGGTTTTGATGGCGAGAGGAAGACCCAGGAGTCCTGGCAAGGACCCAGCGTCTGAGTTGACCTTCCTCTCCCCCTTCCTCCTCCTCCTCCTCATCCCAGCCGGGCCATCTTTGGCGATGGGAAAGAGCCGAAGGCAAGAGGCCATGTGCGCTGGGGTCCCGGCGGGTCCCCAAGTGCTCCCGAGTACCCCCAGGTGGCCCCAGGTGGCCCCAAGTGGCCCCAAATGCCCCCAGGTGTCCCCAAATGCCCCCAAGAGTTACACGAGCCCCCCCCCCAGCAGCGCGGGGCCCCCAAAGTGGCCTTGGCCGTGCCCCCCCCCCGCCCCCACGCGTGCCCCGGACACACGCGTGTGCAAGAGCGCGCGTGCACGCGGGGGATGTGCGCGCACACGCGTGTGTGCGTGGGGTGTCCCCCCCCCTTTCCCCACCCCTTCCCCCCGGGCAGGGTGATCTTATCGCACATTCCTGCTTCGCCCTCCCCTTCCCCCCCCCAAATTAACCCTTCGCAGCCCTTGGGGTGGCACCCCCTCCCCCACCCCACGCCAAATGCCCCGCAGGGCGCGTGGGAAACCCCCCCGTGTTTGTAGGGGGGATGCACGGCCCAGCATCCCGCGAGGGGGGGGATTGAGGTGCTCGGTCCCCAAATCCCCCCCCGTGCCTCAGCAGAATGGGGGGTGGGGGATTGTAAAGTGGGGATCCCCCCCTTTGTCCTCTGCAGCCCCCCCGGACGTGGGTGGGAGCCCCACGGAAAGGGGGGGGCCGCGCTGCCAGCATGGCCCCGAGCACAAGGCCCCCTCTGTTCTCCACCCCGGGCACCCGCCCAACCCCAAACCACCCCCCTGTCCCCCCCAGCTCGCCATCACCCCCGCACCCCACTGAGGGACCCCCCCGTAAATCGGGAATGCACAGCCCCACGGCGCAACCCCCCCCGCAAGTCCCCGGGGGGACCACCCAGAGGTGTCACCCCCTGCCCCACTGCCCCCAGCAGGGTGGGGACCCCCCCAGGGGCACCCCCAGACGCAGCGCCCCCCCCGGGGGGTATTTTAGGACGGTTATTTTTAGGGTGACCGGCGCCACCATCACCCTTTAAATTTAGCTGGGGCGGGGGATGGGGTGGGGGTTGCGGACAGGAGTGGGGGGACACCCCAAAAGCAGGATGAGCCCCTATAGGTGACCCCCACCCACGGCGGGGTGTGGGAGCGGGGGGGGGGGGGGTCTGGACCACCATGGGTGGCTTTTTGGGGTGATGGGAACCATCCCCACCCTGGGATCACAGGGGACCCCAATTTCCTGAAGGGACAGGGTGGGGTGACTGGGCCCCCCCCATGGGAGTCATGGGGACCCCAGGTTCATGGGGGTACAGGGAGGGGTGACCCCATGTACTCCTAGTCCCTGGGGGACCTCAAATTCTGTAGGGGACATGCAGGGGGACCCCACACACCCCATTCCCAAATGGGACAGGGCATGGGGAGAGGGACCCACCCCCCTCCTTCGGGGGGACACCCCAATTCCCAGATGGGACAGGGCGGGCCCTGGGGTCCCCATGTGACTCTGGTACGGGGGTGACCCCCTGCACCTTAGGGAGGGGAGCAGGGTGCCAGGAACCCCCCGGTACAGAGTGGACACCCCAATCCCTTAAGGAGCAGGGACCCCCACATCTCCTTGGTGTCCTAGGGGACCCCAATTCCCTGATAACCCTGGGAGCCCTGCACCCCCTCTGCACACGTGGAGGGACACCCCAATTCCCTGTGGAGCCAGAGCACAGCGCTGGGGACCCCTGCTCTGGGGGGGACCCCGATTCCCTTCGGGTACAGCATAACTCCCCCGACTCCTTTAGGGGACCCCAATTCCCACGAGGGACCCCAAAACCTTCAAGAGACACAAACTCCATGGGGGAACCCAACACCTACAAGGAACCCCAACTCCGGGGTGGGGTTCCTAACTCCTCTAGGCGACCCCAGCTCCTTCAGGGGACCCCAGCTCCGTGGTACCCAAATAATTTAGGGGATCTCAAAATCGAGTGGGGACTCCAACTCCTTTAAGGGCCCCAAATACTTTAAGGGATCCCAAAACCACAGGGGGATCACAACTTCTCTATGGAATTCCCGCTCCAGGGACCCCAACTCCTGTAGGGGACCCCAACTCCTACAAGGAATTCCAACTCCAGGCACCCTGATTCCTTTTGGGGATTCCAGCTCCGTGGAGGGACTCCCGACTCCCACACGGGACCTCGACTCCTTTAAGAGACCCAAAGTCCGCGGGTGGAGATCCCAACTCCCTTCAGGGATCCCGACTGCTTCGGAGGTCCCCAACTCCTCCGCGGGACCCCGACTGCGGGGCCCCCAACTCCTTCACGGGACCTCCCAGCTCGGCGGGGGCACCCCAACCCCTCGCCCCCCGCGCCCCCCGGCCCCACTCACCCCCAGGAGAGTCCCCAGCAGCAGGAGGGTCCCCAGCGCCGCCGGGCCCCGCCGCCCCATCGCCGCTCCGGCCCCGCTCCGGCCCCTCCGAGATCGCTCCGCTCGCTCCGCTCCGGTCGCGCCGCCGCCCCGGGACCGCCCCGCCCCACCCCGAGCCCCCCCGAGCCGCGGGGCGGGGCCACCGAGCGCGCCCGCGGGGGGGCACGGGGGGACACGGGGGGGGCGTCAGCGGGGACACGCGGGGGCGCGGGGACACCGTGGGACACCCCTGGGGACTCGCACTGGGACACGGCGACACAGGGGGGCTTCAAAAGGGACACGCGGGGGCGCGGGGACACTCCTGGGAACTTTTGCAGGGACACGGGGACACGTGGGACACCCCTGAGAACTTTCACAGGGACACGAGGGGGGCACGGGGGGGGCGTCAACGGGGACACGGGGACACCGTGGGACACTCCTGGGGACTTGCACTGGGACACGGGGACACAGGGGGGCTTCAAAAGGGACACGCGGGGGCGTAGGGGCACTGTGGGACACCCCTGGGGACTTCTACAGGGACACGAGGGGGACACAGGGGGACAGACGGGGGCGCAGGGACACCGCGGAACACCCCTGGGAACTTGCACGGGGACACGTGGGACACCCCTGGGAACTTTTACAGGGACACCAGGGGGCACGGGGACACACGAGGAGGCGCAGGGACGCCGTGGGACACTGCTGGGAGCTTGCACTGGGACACAGGGATATGGGGGACAGCCCTGGGAACCCTTACAGGGACACGAGGGATACGCGGGGGTACACGCGGGATGCAGGGACACCGTGGGACACCTCTGGGATCCCGCACTGGGACACAGGGGACATCCCTGGGAACTTTCACAGGGACATGGGGAAGTGGCGGGGGGACACGGGGGGCAGCTCTGAAAATTTATACTGGGACTCGGTGTGCGTGGGGACATGGGGGGACACCCCTGGGAACTTTTAGAAGGGCACGGCGTGAGTGGGGACACCTCTGTGACGTTGCCCGTGGACACGGGGGTGCGTGTGGACACGAGGGGACACGGGTGGTCACCTCTGGAAACTCATTCTGGGACATTTGGGTGCATGGGGACAGCATGGGACACTCCTGGAAACTTTTCCTGGGACATGGATGTGCATGGGGACACTGCGGGGCAGCTGTGGATATTTGCAGAGGGACACGGGGGTGTGTGGGGACACTGTGGGACAATTCTGGGAACTTTTATGGGGACACAGGTTGGGGGGAGAATGGGGATGCACCTCTGGGAACTTCTATGGGAAAAAGGGACACCCCTGGGAACTTTTACAGGGACATGGGGTGCTTGGGGACATCATGGAGCACCCATAAGAATGTTTACAGGGACACAGGGATGTGTGGGGACACGGGGGTCACCTCTGGAAAGTTGCAAGATGACACGGGGGTGCATGGGGACACTGTGGAGCACCGGTAGGACATGTTATGGGGACATGGGGCACATGGGGGTACAGGGCGACATGGGGGTCACCTCTGGGAACTTTAATAAAGGACATGGCAGTGCATGGTGATGGCCTTGGGACACTCTTGGGAACTTCTATGGGGACGCGAGAGTCACCTCTTGGAACATTTTCAGGGTCATGGGGCTGTGTGGGGACACCAGAGGGGCACGGGGGGCTCCCGTGGGAACCTCCACGACAGTTCTGGGGTGCGTGGGGACCCCACAGCCCCCCAGGCACGTGGGGAAGTTTGGGAGCAATGGGGGACATGGCGGGGTTATAGGGATTTTGGGAGTCTCTATAAACTCTGGGGTGTGTGGGGGCTATGGGGGCACAGGGGAGTTATAGAAGTTATGGGGCAGCATGGGGGGAGCGATGGGGGTACCAGGGGTGTAGGGTAGAGGGGGAACTATGGGGCACAGGGGGGCTACAGGGGCTATAGGGGTACCAGGGTGGGGGGCTATAGGGACACTGAGGTTTATAGGGTCTATGGGGGACAGCAGGGACATAAGGTGGTGTGGGAGGCTATGGGGGCACGGGGGGCTGTGGGAGCTGTTGGAGCACAGGACAGTACAGGGGTGATGTGAGAACAGAAGGAGCACGGCAGATCCAGGGGGCTATGGGGACACAGGTGTTTATAGGGGAGCTATGGGCGCACAGGGTTTTATAGGGGGGCTGTGGGGGCACAGGGTTTTATAGGGGGGCTAGGGGGGCACAGGGTTTATAGGGGGGCTGTGGGGACACAGGTTTTATAGGGAGGCTCTCAGGCACCAGGTATACAGATGCTATGGGGGGCTGTGGGAGCACAGAGGTCTTTAGGGGGGGATTATAGGGGCTATGGGTACTGGAAGAGGGTTGTACATGAGGGCCAGGGGGGTCAGAGTAGGCTGCCAGGGGCACAGGGTTTATGGGGCCATTGGGGCCATATGGGAACATGGGGGATACAGAAGGATATGGGGGCACAGGGCTGGTTGGGAGGGGCTGTGGGGGGATTGGGTGATTAAGGGGGCTATAGGGGCACAGGGGTGGTTGTAGGGGCTATGGCAGCTATAGCCTGGGCAGTCCAGGAGGGGAGGCTATATGGGACACTGAGCCCACGAAGGCTGTAGGAGCCATATGGACACACCAGAGGCACAGGGGGTAGGGGGGACAGGGGTGGTTATAGGGGCTTGGGACATTGGGGGCGCTGGGGTCCAGGGGGTGGGAGGGTTATATGGGGGCCAGAGGGGCCTGAGGGAACCATCAGGGGCACAGGAAATGTGGGGACTATGGGGGCACGGAGTGATTATGGGGACTGTGTGGGCACAGGGGGGTTGTAGGGGCTCCGGAGGGCACGGACGTGACTGGGGGGACATTGGGGTGGTTGTAAGGGCTGTGGGGCACACAAAGAGATATGGGGGCTACGAGGGGGCACAGGAGGTGTCATCGGGGCTAGGGGAGACGCAGGAGCAGTTAGAGGGACTATGGAGGGCACAGGGGGACCAGAGGGCCTGTGGGGGACATGGGGCACTCTGTGTGTACACAGGGGGTACAGAGGCAGTAGGGGTCAGCAGGGACAGGGGGTTTGGGATCTGTAGGGTCCCCACTGTCCAGATGCCAGTGCCACGTCCCCCCAAGGCCAAGGTTAATGTTTAACCCCCCCCAACACCCAGCTGGGCACCGGGTGCCCATTCCCAGGGGTGCCCTTGGGTGCTCCCGATACCGGCGGGGATTTAAGGCCAGCGGGTGCGTGGGACAGCCACACTTGAGCCATGGCTGCGATGCTGAGCCTCGCCCTGCTGCTGGTGGCCGGCGGTGAGGTGTCCCCTGACCCACTCCGTGTCCCCAGGCTCGGGTGGATGCCCGGTGGGTGACGGTGGCCATGTCCCGCAGGTGTTCACGCCGCTGTGCTGCCGGACTCCCGTGTGGTCAACGGGCAGGATGCAGAGCCCTACAGCTGGCCCTGGCAGGTGAGGGGACAGGGAAAGAGGGGGACAGGGAAACAGAGGGACAGAGAAACGGGGACGGGGCGGTGGCACCCGTGGCGGGGGTGGTGGCACCCAGCGGTGTCTCCCCCCCCAGATCTCGCTGCAGTACGAGCGGGACGGCACCTACCGCCACACCTGCGGGGGCACCCTGATCGCTGCCAACTGGGTGATGACGGCCGCGCACTGCATCTCGTGAGGGCGCTGGGGCTGGGGGGCGTGCAGGGGGCAGCAGGGCTGCGGAAGGGGCGCAGGGATGGGTGCTGGGGCACAGGGATGGGTGCTGGGGCGCAGGGATGGGTGCTGGGGTGCAGGGAAGGGTGCTGGGGCGCAGGGATGGGTGCTCGGGTGCAGGAATGGGTACTGGGGCGCAGGGAAGGGTGCTGGGGCGCACGGATGGGTGCAGAGAGCTGCGCGGAAGGGATGCGGTGTGCAGAGATGGGAGTTAGGGCGCAGAAATGGGTGTGGGATGCAGGGAGGGTGCAGGAAGTGGTGCTGGGGGAGGAGATGCAGAGTGCAGGAATGGGTGTTAAGGTGCAGGGATGGGTGCATGGAGGGGTGCGGGGTGTAGGGTAGGTGCAGGGGGGGTCCAGGGGGCGTGCAGGGAAGGTTTCAGGTTGGAGAGGTGGGTGCAGTGGGAGTTCAGGGTGCAAGGGAGTGCAGAAGGGCTGCAGGATGAGGGCAAGGTGCAGGAATGGGTGCGGGGGGGATGTGGGGTGCAGGGATGGATTCAGGGTGCAGGGATAGGGTTCAGGGTGGAGAGATGGGGTTCTGGGTGCAGGGAGAACGTTTGGGATGCAGGGAGGGTTTGCCACATGCATGGAAGGAGTGCATGGATGGGGTGAAAAGTGCAAAGTGGGTGCAGGGATGACGGGCAGTGCAGGATGGGTGCAGGGATGGGGCTCAGAGGACCGGGAGGTGAGCTTGGGTGCAGGGAGGTGCAGGGTGGGGGTTCAGGGTGCAGGGCAGGGGGTTTGGGTGCAGATTTGGTGCACGAGGAGGTGCAGTGAGGGGATTTAGGGTGCAGGGCAGAGCGTTTGGGTGCACGGAAGGGTCCCGGGTACAGGAGGGATGCCGCAGCCGCTGATCCCCCCCTCTCCTGGCAGCAAATCCCGCAAGTACCAGGTTGTGGTGGGCGAGTACGACATGAGCACCGGGGAGGGCCCCGAGCAGCGCATCCCTGTGAACTCCGACGACATCTTCGTGCACCCCAAGTGGCTCGGCTTCTGCGCGGCCTGCGGGTGAGCGGGGTCCCCGGTGGGTTAGGGATGCCATGACCCCCCGGTGGCCCCTCTGACCCCTGTCCCCACGCGCAGCAATGACATCGCCCTGATGAAGCTGCAGCGCCCGGCCGTGCTCTCGACGCAGGTGCAGGTGGGGCGGCTGCCGCCCGCCGGCTCCGTCCTGCCCAACGGGTACCCCTGCATGCTCAGCGGCTGGGGACTGCTCACCAGTGCGTCCGGGGAGCGGGAGGGAGGGCGGGGATGGGCGGACTCGGAGGGATGGGGGGGGAGGTGGGTGGAGGCATGGGGGGATAGATGGGGAGATGGATAGGAAGATGGAGGGAGGGTAGGGGATGGAAAAATGGGGAGATGGTTGAGGGATGGGTGGGGAGATAGTGGGGGAGGTTGGTGGAGGGATGAGGAGGTGGTTGGATGGGGGATGGATGGAGGAATGGGGGATGGAGAGATGGGGAGATGGATGGGGGATGGATGGGGAGGTGGAGGGGTGGCTGGGGAGATGGCTGGGGATGTGGGTGAAAGGATGGGTGGAAGGATGGTGAAATGTTGGGAGGATAGATGGGAGATGGATGGGAAGATGGAGGGAGGGATGGAGAAATAGGGAGATGGTTGAGGGATGGCTGGGGAAATGGAGGGAGGGGATGAGGGATGGTTGAGAGTTGGCTAGACATGAGGGATGGAGGGATGGATGGATGGATGGATGGATGGATGAATGGATGGATGGATGGATGGAGGGATGGATGGAGGGATGGAGAGATGGTTGAATCGATGGAGGGATGGGAAGATAAGGGAGGGTTGGGTGGAGGGATAGAGGAACAGATGGGGACATGAATGGGGAGATGGAGGGATGGATGGAGGGATGTTTAGGAAGATGGTTGGAAGGATAGATGAGGGATGAGGGCATGGAGGGATAGAGAAGGGATGGAGAAATGGATGGGGAGGTGAAGAGAGGAGAGGAAGGATGCAGGGATGGAGGGAAGGAAGGAGGGCTGGAGGGCTTGAGGGATGCAGAGGTGGATGAATGTGGGATGAATGGAAGGAAGGTGGATGGATGTGGGGTGGATAGAAGGAAGGTGGATGAATGGATGGATGTGGGATGGAGGGCCATGTGCAGACACCAGGATGCTCTGATCCCACAGCTGGGGGGTCGCTGCCAGACCGGCTGCAGCAGGCAGAGCTGCCCGTGGTGGACTATGAGCATTGCACCCAGCCCGACTGGTGGGGAGCCCTGGCCATCCGCCAGACCATGATCTGCGCCGGCGGTGCCGAGAAGTCTGGATGCAACGTGGGTATCACGCTGGGGAAGAGAGGGGCACACCCCAGGCCTCCCCGTGGTGCTGACCCTGCCCTGTCCTGCATCCCAGGGCGACTCCGGTGGCCCCCTGAACTGCCAGGCTGAGGATGGGACCTGGGAGGTTCATGGCATCGCCAGCTTCGTGTCGGCCCTGGGCTGCAACGCCGCCAAGAAACCCACCGTGTTCACCCGCGTGTCCGCCTTCGAGGACTGGATTGCGGAGGTGGGCACGGGCTGCCAGGGTGCCAGGGAATGGGATACCTGGTTGTCAGGGTGCAAGGGTCCCAGAGAATTGGGAAATCATGGTGTCAGGGTGCCAGGGAACTGGGGTGCCATGCTGCTGGGTGCTGGGGAATCGGGATACCACAATATCAGGGTGCTGGGTGCCAGGGCAATGAGGTACCAGGGCTCTGGGGTGCTGGGGTACCAGGGGCCAAAGGGACTGGGCTGATGGGATGCCATGGTTCCAGGACACTGGTGGACCAGGTTTTTGGGGTGCAGTGTTGGGTTGGGGTGCTCTGATGCTGGGGTACCAGGGGACCTGGTGCCATGGTGCTGTGGTGCCAGGTGTCAGAGTGCCACAGGGCTCTGGGGTGCAGGAGTGCCAGGGTACCAGGCAGCTGGGTGCCAGGGCAGTGGGGTGCCAAAGTGCCAGGGCACGGATGTGTCATGGCACTGGGGTGCTTGGGTACCACAGAGCTGGGGAAAAAGGGCTCTGCATCGCTGGGATGCAAGGACAATGGGGGCCGGGGGTGGGGAGTCAGGGTACCATGGCACCAGCTCTCTGGGGTGCCAGAGTTCTGGGGTGATGGGGTACCAGGGAACTGGGGTGCCTGGGAATTGGGGTGTCAGGGTACTGGGGTGCCAGGGACCTGTGGTATCAGAGGTCTGGGGTGCTAGGATGACATGGTGCCAGTGTACCAGGACACTGGGATGGCGGGGCATCGGAGTGCTGGGGTGCCAGGCTCTTGGTGTGTCGGGATGCCATAGTGCTGAGGTGTTGGGGTGCCAGGATGTTGGGTTATTAGAGTGTTGGGGTGTCAGGGTGTTGGGGTACTGCCCTCCCCCCTTAGAAGCTTCTCCCTTTCAGACCATGAGAGACAACTGAGTGTCGCAGCGTCCTTGTCATCGACCCCCTGTCCTGGCACCGGGCAAATAAACCACCAAAAGCTGGCACCACTGTGTCCCTGTGCTGGGGAGGGGTCTGGGGGCAGTGGGGGCTGCGCCATTGCCAGCAGACAGTACTGGGAGGACCCAGATGTGCCCAATGTCATGGGGGTGGACACCCAGAGATACCCAGATGCCATGGGGACAGACACTGAGAGGTGCCCAGATGCCATGGGGATGGATACCCAGATCCCATAGAGATGGGTACCCACAAACACCCAGATCCCAGAGGGATGGACACCCACAGGTGCCCAGATGCCATGGGGATGGTGCCCTCAAACACCCAGATCCCATGGGGATGGCACCCTCAGACACTCAGGTGCCACAGGGCCAAACACCCCAAGGCGCCACGGGCGTGGGCACCCCAAAGGCACCCCAAGACACATCAGCACCGTGGCTCTGGGTGCCCTAAGGACACAGGGATGGCCTCGATGCCACGGTGACGGGCACCCAGTGACATCCTGTCCCGCCACGGGGCTGGGCCCCCCCGAGGCCCCGGGATGGCCCCCTTGGGGTGCCCCAGGGCTGGACGCCCATGACCGTGGCCCTCCTGGCCTGGCCGTCGCTTCGCAACCGCCGGCACCAGCGCGTGACCAGCGAACAAAGAGCCCTTTCACCGGCGCCCCCGCCGTGACCAGCACCCTGGGACCCCCCAACAGGGCACCCCAGGGCCCCTGTCCTGCCCAGGCGCCTCGCAGCCATGGGTGCTGCAGCACCCCCCAATTCCCGCTGGGATCCGGGTGGAAAATTCCAGCACCGGGACTGTATAAGTTTTATGGGCTCCTTGTCACCGTGTCCTCGGGGACCTTTGCTCTCCCGGTGGTGGCCCCGGCATTGCCTGCCCCAGCAGCCCCTTGCTATCGCTGGCCCTTTGCTCCAGGGGAGGAGGAGGCTGAGCCCCCCCAACCCGTGACACCCTTGCACAAGTTGGGGCCACCTGGCAGAGGCCCAGGATGGGGGACAGGGTGACCCAGCCCAGAACAGGGGGTGAGGGTGGGGGGCACCAGCCATGACCCCGGTGCCACCAGCGTGAATTGGTGGCATGGCACTGGGTGGTGACACCTTTTGGGTGCAACCACCCCAGGGTGGCAGCAGGGTGCAGGGACAGGAGTGTGACAGTGCCAGGGGGCTGGTGTGGGGCTGTGGGACTGGTGTGGGTGTCGTGGGGCTGGCATGGGTGCTGTGAGGCTGCCATGGGTGCTACAAGCACGGCACGAGTGCTGTGATACACGTGGTACAGACCTGGCACAGGTCCTGTGAGGCTGGCACACGGGTACTGTGCATGTGGGATGGGTGCTGTGAGAGCGGGATGGGTGCTGTGGATATGGGATGGGTGCTGTGAGTGTGGGATGGGTGCTGTGGATATGGGATGGGTGCTGTGAGTGTGGGATGGGTGCTGTGGATATGGGATGGGTGCTGTGAGTGTGGGATGGGTGCTGTGGATATGGGATGGGTGCTGTGAGTGTGGGATGGGTGCTGTGAGTGTGGGATGGGTGCTGTGAGAGCAGGATGGGTGCTGTGGATATGGGATGGGTGCTGTGTGTGTGGGATGGGTGCTGTGGGCATGGGATGGGTGCTGTGAGAGTGGGATGGGTGCTGTGAGTGTGGGATGGGTGCTATGTGTGCGGGATGGTGCTGTGCATGTGGGATGGGTGCTGTGGGCATGGGATGGGTGCTGTGAGCATGGGATGGGTGCTGTGCATGTGGGATTGTGCTGTGAGTATGGGATGGCTGCTGTGGGCATGGGATGGGTGCTGTGAGTATAGGATGGGTGCTGTGGGCATGGGATGGGTGCTGTGAGTATGGGATGGGTGCTGTGAGTGTGGGATGGGTGCTGTGAGAGCAGGATGGGTGCTGTGGGCATGGGATGGGTGCTGTGAGAGTGGGATGGGTGCTGTGAGAGTGGGATGGGTGCTGTGAGTGTGGGATGGGTGCTATGTGTGTGGGATGGTGCTGTGCATGTGGGATGGGTGCTGTGGGCATGGGATGGGTGCTGTGGGCATGGGACGGGTGCTGTGCATGTGGGATTGTGCTGTGAGTGTGGGATGGCTGCTGTGGACATGGGATGGGTGCTGTGAGTATGGGATGGGTGCTGTGGGCATGGGATGGGTGCTGTGAG
The DNA here is from genome assembly GCA_036785705.1 of Acanthornis magna. Classification (NCBI taxonomy): domain Eukaryota; kingdom Metazoa; phylum Chordata; class Aves; order Passeriformes; family Acanthizidae; genus Acanthornis; species Acanthornis magna. The sequence goes on from JAWUZG010000050.1 coordinate 685,828, forward strand.
TATGGGATGGATGCTGTGGGTATGGGATGGGTGCTGTGAGTGTGGGATGGGTGCTGTGAGTGTGGGATGGGTGCTGTGGGCATGGGATGGGTGCTGTGAGAGCGGGATGGGTGCTGTGGGTATGGGATGGGTGCTGTGGGCATGGGATGGGTGCTGTGGATATGGGATGGGTGCTGTGTGTGTGGGATGGGTTGTGAGTGTTGGGATGGGTGCTGTGGGCATGGGATGGGTGCTGTGAGCGTGGGATGGGTGCTGTGTGTGTGGGATGTGTGCTGTGAGTGTGGGATGGGTTCTGTGAGTGTGGGATGGGTGCTGTGAATATGGGATGGCTGCTGTGGGCATGGGATGGGTGCTGTGAGTGTGGGATGGGTGCTGTGAGAGTGGGATGGGTGCTGTGAGTGTGGGATGGGTTGTGAGTGTGGGATGGTGCTGTGCGTGTGGGATGGGTGCTGGAGTGTGGGATGGTGCTGTGCATGTGGGATGGGTGCTGGAGTGTGGGATGGGTGCTATGAGAGTGGGATGGGTGCTGTGAGTGTGGGATGGGTGCTGTGAGACTGCTGTGGGCAATACAAAGCATGGTGTGGGTGCTGTGTACTGGATATGGATGCTGTGAGCATGGTGTGAGTGCTGTGAGCCTGCCAGGGGGCTGTGAGTGTGATATGGGTGCTGTGAGCCTGGCACGGATGGTGCAATCCTGGGATGGGCTGTGAGAGCCTGGCATACGTTCCAAGAGCGCGGGATGGGTGCTGGAGTGTGGGATGGGTGCTCTGGGTGTGGGATGGGTGCCACGAGCTGGGTGTGGGTGCTGTGAGCCTGCCGAAGGTGCTACAAGGCTGGCAAAGGTGCCCTGAGCATGGCACGGGTGGTCCACACCTGGAGAAGGTGAGGAGTGAGCCTGGAGTTGGTGCTGTGAGCCTGATCCAGGTGTTACCAGAGTGACAAGGGTGCTGTGAGCCTGCGCAGGTGCTACCAGCGTGACACACATGCCGTGAGTGTGACACAGGTGTTATCAGTGTGACAGGGCTGCTGCCAGCCTGCTCCTGGTGTTGCGGGCACGGTGTGGGTGCTGCGAGCCTGGCACCAGTGATGTGGCTGGGCATGGGTGCTGCGAGCCTGGCACGGGCGCTGCAGGGTTGGCACAAGCACTGCAAGCCTGGCACCGCGGCTGCGAGCCTGGCGTGGGCACTGGGAGGCTGGCAGGGGCGCTGGGAGGCTGGCAGGGGCACCGCTAGCCTGGCATGGCCCCCTGGCCCCCCAGGGCAGCTCCTCCCTCGCCGGTGGTGCCAAGCCGCTGCGAACCCCCCGTGTCCGTGTCCGTGGCCTCTGGCCGGACCCACCCCCGCCGGGTGACTCAGCCCGAGAGGCTTTTCCTTATATAACGCGGCACCGCGCGGAGCCCCACGGAGCGGCCCCTGCCTCAGTTTCCCCTTACCAGGGAGTCACAGTCACCGCTGCCACGGCCGTCGCTGCCATGTGGATGGTGTCACCGCCGGTCGGTAAGTGCCACCTGGAAGCCTGTGGGCCCCTTTGCGAGGTGTCCCCTATCCCTACAAATCATCATTTGGCGGGGGTTAGTAGAAAAATTAGGGTTATTGGGGCAGAAAAAAATGGGAAAAAACATGCATTCCCCCCCCCCCCCCCCAAATAGGTTAATTTTGCATTTCCTGTGGTTGAACCCCTTTTCCCTGCCCCCTGGGGGAGTGAGGCAGCCCTGGGGGCACAGACCCCTCGTAACGCACCTGGGATGAACCAAAATCACCTTGCTTTCCCCCCAAAGTAGAGATAAAAGCCGCGGGAGTAGCGCAGGGCTAAGGAATTCCCTCCCATCCCGGCACTTTGATTTTGGGGCGAGAAACGCCAGGAACGGGCGAGTTTGGGAGCCCCGGCAGTGCCCGGGTGCTGTGACGCTCACAGGTGCCTGGATCCGGTGCTGCGACAGCTCCCGAACATTCCCAGGGCCCCGATCCTGCCTGGCGCTGGGAAGGGACGGCAAATCCCTAAACCATCACGTTTTCCTCCGCTTTGGAAGATCTAAAACTCACCAATTAGCCCAAATTAAGAGATAAAGAAGGGGCGCAGCACCCAGCATGGCCACAGACCCCCCAAAAATCCCTGGTTCCGGTAAAAGCAGGAGCTCCCGTCCCGGGGCTCAGGGGGGATTTTCCCGGCTCAGCCCGTGCCGGCGGCTCCGGGCGCGGTGTCCAAAGGTCGCTCCCGCCGCAGCGCTCGGAGCTGCCGACCCCCGAAAGCACAGCTATCCTCCAGTTCTTCCTGGTTTTCCCACCTGGGGAGCTGTTCTGGTGGCATTCCGGCGATGAGCTGGCACGGGCTCGGCCCGGAGCAGCTCGGGGGGGTTCTGAGGGGGCTCGGGGGGTTTGTTTTGCTCTGACGTCCTGTTTTCTTTCAGATGAAGGATCTGCCTGGCTTTGGGACACGGCAAAGGCGGGGGGCAAAGGACAGGACCCTTAAATTCTTTCCCTAAAGCTTAGCCCGATAGGTATATAAGATCCATAGAGCTTAAACCGGGGTTGGCTTTTAGTCTAAGCTTGGGTTTGGCTTAATTTGTCTTTATTTTATTATGTTTTACGGTTCTTTAATTCATTTCTTTGCTTTTTTGGCCTCTTTTATTCCATTTTTGGCCGCCGGTGGGGAGCTCAGCAGCAGAGCTTGCACAAATCAACCCCCTGCTGCTTCCTAAACGGATTTTGGGGGATTTTGGTTTGAGGAGGGGGAACCCCTGCACCAACCTGCTATTTTTTGGGGGGGGGCTGCAGCCCCTCCGTGGTTGGAACACGGTGGGGGGTTGTAGGTATTTTCCAGTCCACCAAGAAGCTGGTGCTGAGCGAGCAAGCAGGACGGGGATGGGCATTGGAGTTCCTCCGGAAAAACGCGGCCAACGGGCTCTCCGTGGCCAACCTCCTAGCTGGGCTCTCCTCCATCCTCTGCAGCGTCAACAGGTGGGGGAAACTGGGAAAAAGGGGGTGAAAAATGGGGTTGGGGAGGGGGGGGTCACCCTGGTTTTGCTCTCTTTGTGGCCAAGCTGGTGTCCAGGCTCCCCTCTGGCCTCTGCAGCATCAATAGGTGAGGGGGAAAAAGGGGGAAATGGGATAAAAAGGGGGGAAATGTGGTGAAAAAGATGCACAGAAGTGGGGGTCACCCTGGTTTTGCTGGGAAAGGGGGGAAATGGGAGAGAAAAGATGGTAGAAAAGTGTGGTTTGCCATGGTTTGTTGGGAAAAGGGGAGGGGGAATATGGAAATAGGGTGAAAATGGGGTAGAAAAGTGGGGGCCAGCCCGGTTTTGCTGGAAAAATGGGGGAAAGGTGGGGGGAAAGGGAATGAAAAGTGGGGGACACCATGGTCAAAAGCTCTCTCTTTTGGCCTCTGCAGCATCAATAGATGAGGGGGAAAAATAGAGGAAATGGGGTGAAAAGGGATGAAGAAGAGGGTTGGGAAGCAGGGGTCACCCTGAATTTGTTCCTTTCATAGTCAACCTCTGTAGTCAGGCTCTCCTCCATCCAAAATAAGCAGGGGGGAGAAAAGGGGAAATTGGGCCAAAAAAAGAAAGACAGGATGAAAAAGCAGGTTGCAAAGTGGTGGTCACCCGTTTCACTGGAAAAAAAGGGGAAATGGGGCAAAGATGGGATGAAAAGTGGAGAGCACCCCGGTTTTGCTCTGTCTGTGGCAGACCTGCTGTCTGGGCTTACCTCCACCCTCAATAGATAGGGTAAAAGAGGGAGAAGTGGGGTCAAAAAGGGGGGAACACAGGCTGAGAAGTGGGATTTCCCCCCCAGGCAATACCAGCACTCCTGCTGGCTGCTGCTCCTGGGCTTCCTGCTGGATCTGGCTGATGGGGCCGTGGCCCGGCAGCTCGACGCCTGCTCGGCACTGGGTGAGTGCGTCCCCCCGGCCTGGGGGTGGCCTGTGCGGTGTCCCCCGTGCCCAGTGCCCACCTGGCCCTTGCCCCTCGCTGCCCCCACAGGTGCCAAGCTGGATGATTTTGCGGATTTCACCACGTTCGGGCTGGGCACCGCACTGTTGCTGCAGCCCCAGGGTGTGCTGGGGGGGCTGCTGACCCTCGCCTACGTGCTGGCCGTCTTCGCCCGCCTCTGCTTCTTCTCCAGCGGTAAGATGAGCCCTTGGTGGTGGGTGGGTTTGGGGTGTCGCCCCCCACATTGAACTTCTGGCACCCCACAGGAATTCCCTTCACCTACCGGGGGCTGCCCTGCCCCTACGCCTCGGCACTGCTGGCCAGCACCTTCCTGCTCACCGGGGGACATGTGGCCCTGCTCCGCGTCGCCGCGGCTGCGATGATCCTGTTCATGGCCGACTGTGGCTTCTACCCCCACGACAGGGTGTTGGAGTCACAGCTGTGGAAGAAACTGGTTTATGCTGGAGGTAAGGGTGGGGATGAACCTCTCGGGATGGTGGTGGAGGGGGAGGAAGAGCAGATCCCCAAGGATTCTCCTGCTCCGTAGGGGTGGTGGCTGTCCTGCTGGCACCAGCGGCGGTGGCTGCGGTTTATTGCCTGGCCTGGGCCACGTCCTACATCGTCTTCCCCTTCGCCCTCTGGAGCTGCAAGCCCTGAGCCCTCTCTAGAGCCTAGTAAAGACTTCCTCATCCTTATCCTCCTCATCCTTGCTCTGGGTGCTGCTTCCTCCCTTCGCTCTTCCCACTGAATCGGTGTGGCAGAGGGAGCCTGCTTAGGTGAAAAAAGGGAAAGGCTCAACTTCAGGGAAGCCCCAAAATCCCTGTCCCTTGGGGAGGCGGGGGCAAGGGAACCCTCATTCCCCACACCAACAGCAGAGACCCCCAAGTCCTTGAGAAACAGGAAATTTAGGGGTCGCTGCCACAAGAGACCCCCAAGCCATTCTCTTCACAGGAAACTGAAGTTTAGGGATCGCTCCCACTGCCCAATGGGAATTTATTTCAAAGGGAGGTTCACACTCCAAAAATGAGGAAGGCCCTCCCTCAGTGGGGGGAGGAAGATGCTGATCAAACTTCAGAGGGTTTTGGACATGGGATTCACCGGGAGCAGTTTAGAATTTACCACTTAACCCATGGCTTCAGGGAAATACCATCCCAAATGTGGTTTATTTTCACCCTGAGTGTGACATCACTGGGGCAGGGAGGGGGGAAGCAGGATTTGATCCAAAGTCCCTGGAAAGTCTGCGGCTGCCGGACAGCGGCGGCTGGAGTGCAGAGGGTGTGGGTGGAGGAAGGAAGCGAAGGTCAAACCCGGTGCTGGAGAAACACTCGGGATCCCCAGGGAAGCTCCAGCGGCAGGAGCAGCTGCAAGATGTGGCTCCTGCTGCATCCCACGGGGATAAATCCCGGCACCGGGAGGGCAGGAACCTTCCCCTCAGCAGGGAATGCCAGGATGGGGCCATGGCTGGAGCCAGCACCCAGTGCTGCAGCTGCTCTGGCGCCAGCCCTGCTCTGGCCTCCCCTGTGCCATTCCCACCTGGAGTGAGCAGGAGCCGGGAGATGCAGAACCAGTACAGATTTTATTGATATAAAAAGGGCGACTTAATAATAAATACCGGGGCCTAGAAAAGGGGGGGGCAGGGCGGGGGCCGGGCTGTCATTCCCCGGATCCCTGCATCTGCTTGCAGAAGGAGTCGAACTGCTGCTGCTCCAGCTCCGTCATCACCCGGTTCAGGGCGTAGATCTGGGATTGGAAAAGGGCGAATGGCAAAGGGGGTTCGGCCGCGGGTTGGGCCGTGTCCCTCCCCATTCCCGTGTTCCCACCTCCGCCCGCTGTCGCTGCTTCAGCTCCTGCTGTGCCGACCTCTGCTTGGCCTTCTCGAGGCGAGCCGCAGGCTCCCGCGGCTTCGGCCGCTCCTTCCGCGTCCCCGTGCCCGGATCCATGGCTGCGGCACGGGGGCGGTCACCCGGAGACCCTGGACACAGCCCCACAGCCTCCCCCCCATGTCCGTGACACCCCCAGACAACCGAGGGTCACATAGGGTGCCCCAACGGCATCCTGACTCCCACACGGGATCGCCCCCCCAAATCCATCCTGAACCCCACAGGTGACCCCAAACCCGTTCTGAGCCTTACAGGTGACCGCCACATGCATCCTAAGCCTCACAGGAAACTCCCAAACCGATCCCGAGCCCCAGAGGAGACACCCCCTCGACCCCATCCCGACCCCTAAATCCAGCCTGAGCCTCTCAGGTGCCACCACACCCCCACAGACACCCTGAGCCCCAAGGGAGCCCCCCAAGGCTTCTCCCCGCCAACCCCCATTTCCCAGCCCCCTCAGCGGCCCCATCTCCCCACAGGGGCCCCCCAGACCCTATCGTTCCCAGAGCACCCCCAACCTCCTCTCCATCCTCACCACCCCATTGCCCATAGAGATCACTGTCTCAAGCCTCCCAGGCCCCTCAAAGCCACCTCCATCTCCCCAGCCCCTCATAAACCACACCTCCCCCAAACCCCACCACCTTCAGTGCCCCACAAGGTGCCCCCCATGCCCCCACAGCCTCCCTCATCGCCACAGGCACCCCAGTTCCACAACTCCCAGCCGTGAGTGCCCCACAAGGTCTTCCCCAGGCCCACAATGACGCCTGAGCCGCCTCAGCCCCCTGACTCCCCCAGCCCCTCCCAAGGCCCCGATGCTCCATTACTCCTCCAGCCAAACCCCTCAGCCCCCGACTCCCCCAGCCCTTCCCAAGGCCTCGATGCTCCATTACTCCTCCAGCCGAACCCCTCAGCCCCTTGACTCCCCTAGCCCTTCCCAAGGCCTCGATGCTCCATTACTCCTCCAGCCGAACCCCTCAGCCCCTTGACTCCCCTAGCCCCCCGTGCCCCTCCCCCGTTCCCCCGTACCGGTGGGGCTGTGCCTCGGGCAAGATGGCGGCGGAGCCCCTCCCGCCGCTCGGCGCTCGATTGCCCATCCTGGGCACACGCGCGGGGTCGGTGCAGAGCGCCGCGCGCGACGAGCGGGGAGCAGCGACGCCTGGCGGGCGGGCGGGGAACGGCGGGGGGGGGCTGCTCCCAGTGCCCCCATTTGTCCTTTACTCCCCAGCGCTGGTATGTCCCACCCCCTATACATCACCCCCCATACAGCCCACCCTTATATATCAACCCTCTACATATCCCTCCTCTAAATAGCCCACCCCTATCTATCACTCTATACTGCTCATCCCCTACATATCTCCCCATTATACCATATTCCCTATATAGCCTATGGGTCTCAGAGTACCCCCAACCCAACAGACACCCCTGTCCCAAAGCCCCCCAGCCCCTAAATATCACCCCCATACATCACTCTACTGTACAGCGCACCCCTATGTCTCACTGCCCCATATAATTCACCCACTATAGATCTCCCTCCATATACCATATGCCTGATTTAGCCCACCCCTATATATCACACCCCCTAGATATAACCTCCATATACCATACCCCCCTATATAGCCCAGCTCTTACATATAACCCCCCATACACCACATCCCTATATAGCCCACCCCAACATACCACACCCCCTGTATAGAGCACCCCCTATATATCATACCCCCTGCACACAGCACCCCCTCTATATTACCTCCTGTATACAGCCCACTCCCCATATATCAGACACTCTGTACAGCCCACCCTACACAGCCCACCTCCTATACATCCCCCCTGTACATCCCAACACACACAGTGTCCCCCACATGGACACACAGAGCCCTGCCCAGGGTTTGGACAGCGTGGCATGGCCTGGCCTGGCACAGCACACATGGCACAGCACATGTAGCATGGCACACCAGGGCACTGTGCTGTTTATGCGGCACATGTCACAGTACACGTCCCATGGCATGGTGACCCCTGACACGGTGTGGCACCCATGGTGCCCCCTGGCACTGTGAGAGACCCTGCCACGGCACAGCCCACCATGGCACAGTGTCATAAACCAGGACACGGTGCCGCTCAGCACAGTGTGGCACCCCTGGCACAGTGACAGACCCCTGCCAGGGCACAGCCCACCATGGCACAGTGCCATAGACCAGGGCACAATGCCCCCAGCACACACCCCTGCCATGGCACCCCATGGTGCCCCCACTGCATCCCAGCACTGCCACCCTGGGGCTCTCCACCACCCAGCCCCTTCTCTCCAAATCCTTTATTGCCATATCCCAGCCCCCCACACCGGGATTCCCTGGAAGCACAGGACTGAGAGAAGCGGGCGGAATGCCGGATCCTGCCCAGCACCGGGACCAGTTCCTGGAGCAGGAAACACCTGGCAGGGTGGGGGGACACCCCAAAACTCCCCGTTAGATACGGACAGTGTTGATCCGCAGCGGCTGGACATTCTTCCCGTTGGCATGGCTCTGCCCGGGACTAAAATACGAGCACAGCTTCCCGGGAAACCTCTCCCGGAAGGTGTAGAGCCAGGACATGTCGTCGGCATTGTAGAAGATGAGAAGCCCCTTGTCGTAGTCCAGGAAGACGCCCACCTTCTCCAGCTTGCCCTTGACGTTGAGCCGTGTCCAGGGCTCGGTGCAGGCGCTGTACTGGTTCCCGTCGTGCATCACGATGCAGTAGAACCCACGGCTCGGCTGGATCTGGATGCTGCCCTTGCGGGTCACGGCCTCATGGGCCAGGCCGATCATCCACTGGGTTTTTTCGGACACCACCACCTCCCAGTAGTGCACCCCGGCACCAAAGGCCTCGGCGCCCAGCACTGACACCTCCACATCAAAGCGCCGGGGCGAGTCCTGCAGTGGCTGTGGGTGCAGGTTGCCATAGGCCACGATGGTGCAGTCGTCTGACAGGATGAGGCGATGGTGGGCAGTGCCGGGGTCCAGCGTCAGCGCTGCTGGCACTGGGAAAGAGCAGGGACAGGGAGGATGGGGTTAGTGCAGCCCCGGAGCCAGTGCAGATGCTCTGTCCCACCAAGGTGACAACCAGTGTGGGGAGGTCACCAGGGTGACCCTGTCCTCACTGGGACACCCCAGGACACTGGGGTGTCCTGTCCTCATCCTCATCCTCATCCCTTGTCAGTGATGTCCCTGTCCTTGTCCTCATCAGTGACATCCCTGTTTCCTGGCACTGCATCCCCTTCCCTCCCTGGTGTATCCCTGCCCCTTATCAGGGATGTCCCCATCCCTTACTGGTGTGTCTTTAACCCTTAGCAATGCCCCATTCCTGTCCCTTGCCAGGGTGTTCCTGTCCCCTACTGGTGTGTTCCCATCCCCATCCCCTGGCTTGTGGTGTGCCTTTCCCTCATCAGTGATGTCCCTGTCCCTCATCGGTGATGTCTCCATCCCTATTCCTCACTGGTGATGTCTCTGTCCCCATCTCTTGCTGGTGATGTCTCCATCCCTGTCCTTCACCAGTGTATCCCCATCCCTCACTGGTGTGTCCCTGCCTTTCACTGGTGACACCCCCACCCTATCCCAATCCCTGTCCCTTAACGGTGTGCCCCTGTCTCTCACCAGTATGTCTCCATCCCCATCCTGTGTCCTCATTTCTCACTGGTGATGTCCCTATTCCCATCCCTCACTGGTGTGTCCCTGTCCCTTACTGGTTGTGTCCCGGTCCCTCACCAGTGCCATGCCCATTCCTCCCCACTCCCCCATCCCTGCACCCTCACCAGGATGGATGTCCTGGAAGAGGGATTTCCAGATGGTGTACTGCAGGGGGCCCATGTACTTGGAGGTGGGGAAGTCCTCGTAGGTCAGGTTGGTCTCGTGGATCTTCCCCTTCAGCCTGCGGAGAACACACGGTGCCGAGGAGGGGGGTGACACCAGGGACCTCGCCACCCCCTCGCTGCCACCCACCTCTCAGAGAGGGACGCCACTCCGGCCAGGAAGACGTGTTTATCTGCCTCGGCCAGGCGCTCCTGCAGGATCTGGGTACCCTCCTGGACCTTGCGGAGCTGCTGGCTGTAGCGCTGGATCTTGTGCTCGATGTCGCTGAGTGTCCGCGCCGTGTCAGCCTCCAGCTCCTCCAGCATGGCCTTCTGCCGCTCCCGCAGCAGCCGGTGCAGCCGCTCGAACGCCTCCCCGATCGTCACCCGCAGGCTCTTGGCTGAGGACTTGGGGTGCAATGGGGGTTAGAAGCACCCAAAGCTCTGCTGGTCACTCCATGAGTTCCCTAATCGCCAAATAAATCCCTACAGGGCATCGGCTCAGGGAATTCTGGGGGCTACAATGGTGCGTTTGATCTTGCATCCTTAGAAAGTAGACTGAAAGGATCCTAGAAGAACTGCCCAAAGAACCCAAAGATAACCTCCCCGAAAAAACCCTAAAAGCCTAAAAAATCTCCCAAAGAACCCTAACAGAACCCCCCACAAGAACCCTAAAGTAACCCTAATACAACCTCCCCAAGAACCTAAAAGAACCTCCCAAAGATCCTCCCAAAGGACCCTAAGGAACCTCCCCAAGAAACCTGAAAGAACTCTAAAAGAACCTCCAAAAGAGCCCTGAAAAAACTTCCCAAAAAACTTTACAGAGCTCTTAAAGAACTCTTAAAGAACCTTTAAAGAGACCTTCTAAAAACCCTAAAAAACCCTCTAATAAACTCTAAAGCCCCTCAAATTACACCCTAAAAAACCCCTGAAAAAAACCTGATAAACCAACCTAAACTGAAAAAAAAAAATCCTAAAATAACCCCTAAAACCTAAAAAAACTTAAAAAACCCCACCTCAGTCACTGGTGGGGATGGGGAGAAAATTGAACCTCGCTGGACACTGAACTCCCGAGTGAGGAGATAATTAATTTAATTAATTAAAAAGATGAAGCAGCACTGCAGGAAATTACACAGTGATGAGCAGCCCCATGGAGGGATTTTGGGGTACCACAGATGGAAAAATGGGGCAAATCCATGAAATTGTGGAGTTTTGAGTGTTTGGAAGTCCCAAAACCAGGCTGGTGAGGGTCAGGGTTGAGGTGTCATCAGGGTGGCAATGAGGTTGACCCCAATTCTGCTTTGGGGGGGCTATGAAGGGCTGGGAGAAAATGGGGAGTCCCTAGGGGTGACAGTGGTGTCCCCACACATACCTTGGTCTCAGCCAGCTGCTTCTTGAGGAGCTGCAGGGCTTCTGTGTGGCCACGCTCGCTCTCCTGCAACCCCTGGAGCTGCTCCTTCAGCTCTCGCTGGGGACAGGGAGGGAAAATCCATGAACAGGGGATTTGGGGAAAAGAGGGATCCCACAGGGAGCTTTCCCACCCAAACCAACCATGGGGTTATGGGGCTGTGGGATCGTCAGGCCATGGGTGGTCCCTGTGGAATGAGGGTACTGCCTTGGGTGGGGGGGACAGGTCCTGGATTAGAAGGTCCTACTTGGGGGGGCAGCTCTGCAGAGCCATGGGGTGGTTTGAGGGTTCCCAAGGACTCCCAGCAGGGATGGAGAAGGGGATCCCAGGGGGGATGGATGGATGGATGGATGGATGGATGGATGGATGGATGGATGGATGGATGGATGGAGGAGGGCATGGGGCTGACCCCAATGGGGACAAAAGGGCTGTGGGGACAGAGACAGGTGGGAGGAAGGCATGGAGCTGACCCCAGTGGGGACAGGAGCGGTGAGTGACAGATGCACAGGAGGGAGCCATGGGACTGACTCCAACAGGGAAAAGAAGGAGTCCAGGAAAACAGAGGGTGCAAGGACCCACGGACAGGAGGAAGACACAGGACTGACCCACATGGGGACAGGAGGGGTGCAGGCACAGATAGATTGATGTGGAAAGGCATGGGACTGACCCCAACAGGGAAAAGAAGAGGTGCAGGGGCACAGGAACAGACAGGAGGAGGGCACAGGGCTGACCTCCATAGGGACAGGAGGGTTGCAGGGACAGACTGACTAGAGGAAGCCACAGGACTGACCCCTTCGGACCCCCATGGGGACAGGAGGGGTGCAGGGACAGACAGAATGACAGGACACAGGCACAGGGCTGACCTTGAGAAGGAAAAGGAATGCAGGGACAGATGGATGGGAGGAAGCCACAGGACTGATGCCCACAGGCTCAGGACAGGTGCAGGGACAAAAGGGATAGGCACTACCATGGAAGCAAGAGGGACCAGTCACATACAGCAGCCCCGAGGAGCCACTTGGGGCAGAGAATCCCACAGGGACCTACCTGCAGCTCCTCGAAGGCGTCATCCACATTGGTGACCTGGTGCTGCTCATGCATGGCCGGCTCATCGCAGAAGAAGCAGACGACGGCGCGGTCTGTGAGGCAGAAAAGCTTCACCTTCTCGTGGTCCTTGCAGGGGAAGGGGCTGCGCTGGGCCCCCAGGATGGCATCCAGGGGGAAGGCGCTGTAGCGCTCCACGATGTTGGCCAGCTTGAGGCTGGGGGCCAGCGTGGGCTCGGGGAAGGTGCGGCGGCACTCGGGGCAGTCGCGGGTGCCCTGCGGCTCCTGGCGCACCCAGTGCTCGGTGATGCAGCGGCGGCAGAAGTAGTGCTCGCAGCCCAGCCCCACCGGGTCCTGGTAGATGCTCAGGCAGATGGAGCACAGCAGCTCATCCTTGAGGCTGCACGCCATGGCTGGGGGCTAGAGAGAGGGGCACAGGGTGAGTGGGGGCTTGGGGAGGGTGGGAGAGGGGGCGTGGAGGCCTTGGGATGAGGAGGAGAGGGTGAATGGGGGATTGGGGGGAGGGGGATGGTGGGGGGAGAGGGTGAATGGGGGGCTTGGGGTGATGGGGAGAGTGTGAATAGGGGGCTTTGGGTAGGGGGGAAAGGATGAACTGGGAACTTAAAGGGGGAAAGGGTAAAAGGGGAGCTTGGAGTGGGGGGAAGTTGTGGGGGAGAGGGTGACTGGGGGGGTTGGGGAGGGGGAGAGGGCAAATTAGGAGGCTTGAGTGGGGACAGGGTAAAAGGGGTGTTTGGGGTGAGAGAGGAGGTTGTAAGGGAAGAGAGTGAATGAGGGGGCTTCAGAGGTGAGGGGGTAAAGGGGGGACTTGGGGTGGGAGCAGCTGTGGGGGGAGGTTGTCAGGGAGAGGGTGAGTGAAGGCTTTGGATTGATGGGGAGAGGATGAATGGGGGGGCTTGAGGTGGAGAGGGTAAAAGGGGGCTTGGGAATGGGGGAGATTGAGGGTGGAGAGGATGAGTAGAGGCCTTGGGATGCGGATGAGAGGGTGAATGGGGGCTTGGGAGGGGGAGGTTGGAAGGGTGAGTGGGGGAACTGGGGGTGGGGGGAAATTGTCAGGAAAGTTGTGGGAGAAGAGGGTGATTAAGGGTTTGGGATGGGGGGAAGTTAAGGGTGAGAGGGTGAGTGAGGGCTTGGGGTGTGGGGTTGAGGGGGTGAGTGGGGGGTTTGGGGTGGGGAGGAATGGGGGAGTAGGGGTGAGCATGATAATGAGGGGGATAGGGATCGGGTGGGAATGGTGGGTTGTGGGGTTTGTAATGAGGGGCAAGCTGGGGTTGGGATGCAATGGAGGGGCTGCAGTGGAGGAAAATGAAGGTGTCAGGAGGAAATGGGGAGCTGGGGGATTTACAAAGAGGGGGAACAGGGGGGTCAGGATGCAATTGGGGGTGCTGGGAAGATCAGGCCATAAAAGGGGATGGGGGGGTTGCAATGGGGGATCAAGCTGCAATGGGGTTGCAGTGCAGTGCCCGAACCAGGGGTCAGGATACAATGTGGGGGCTGGAGGGATTGCAATAGGAGGATCAGGATGCAGTGAGGGGTGTCCGGACGCAAGGAATGGGAGCATCTGGATGTAGTGGGGGGATTTGGGATGAAGGCGATCAGAGCAACACTGGGAGCAGACACAACAGGGCTGCAATAGGTGTGGGACTGAGGGTGTCTGATACAGAGGATGTGGGGCCGTTTGACAGGGGAACTGGGGGTACCGGTGATATTGGGGGGTGAGGCTGAGGCTGGATCAGAGGGTCCCGGCTGAGGCTGAATAGTGCGGGGCAGAGATGGGGTTGAATTAGCGCCACAGGGGTGGGGCTGAGGCTGGATTTGGGGAGTCGGGACTGAGGCTGGATTTGAGGGGTCGGGGCTGAGGCTGGATTTGAGGGGGTTGGGTTCACGCTGGATTGGGGGTCCCGGGCGAGGCTGGATTTGAGGGGTCGGGGCTGAGGCTGGATTTGGGGGGATCGGGGCTGGAGCTGCCGGCGGCTCCGCCGGGACCCCGTGTTCGAGCCCGCCCCCCGCTCCCAGCAGGACCCGGGTTCGAGACCGGCCCCCGCCAACCCCCTGATGCCGCCCCGCGTCCCCCTCAGCCGCCGGCGCCGGTGCCCTCACCAAGCCGGTGCCCGGTGCTGTTCTGGTGCCGTGCCCGATTCCCAGTGCCGCTGGGATCCGCGGTCCCGCCGCCGCCTCAAGAGCGGCCCCGCCGCGACGGGCCGGGGGTGGGCGAGCAGGAGGGGGCGCGGCCGCGCGGCACTTCCTGCCAGCCCCCCCCGCGCCCACAGTGGGCCCGCCCCCACCCCATTGTCCCCCGCGCGGCGCGGCCTCACCGGCGCGTACCATCGCCCGCCCGCGGGGGGGCGCTTAAAGGAGCCATGGCCTCGCCAGCCGAGTCCCGTCCGTCAGGACAGTCGGGCACTGACCCTTCACCATCCTAACTTCAGGCCCTCTTTCTGTCCCTGTCTGTCCCTCCGTCCATCCCTTTATCTTCCATCCAGCCATATCCCTGTCCAGCCCTTGATTCATCCGTTTGTCCATCTGTCTTTCTGTCCCTCTGTCCTCCCATCTCTCCATCTGTCTGTCCTCTGTCCATCTATCCTTCCACGCATCTCTCGGTCCCCCGTCCAACCATCTCCCCATCCAGACCTTAATCTCTCTGGTGTCTGTCCTATCCCTCTGTCCCTCCATCCGTCTGTCCATGCACCCATCTCTCTGTCCATCCCTCTGTCCAACCATCCTTCTGTCTGTTCATCCCTCTATCCATTCCTTCAACCATCCATGCATCCATCTCTCTGTCCAATCATCCATGCCTCCTGCTGTGCATCCCTCTGTCCACTCCTCCCTCTTTCCCTCCCTGTGTCCCTCCATCCATCCCTCCACATCTCTTTGTTATTCCATCCACCCCTCTCCCCATCCAGCCCTTAATATCTTCATCCATTTGTCCATCCCCCTGGGCTCTCATCTCTCCATCCATCCATCCATCCATCCATCCATCCATCCATCCATCCACATGACCCTTGCTCTCCGATCCAGCCATTTGCTTTGTCCAGCCCTTAATCCCTCTGTGTCTCCATTTGTTTGTCCATCCTGTCTATCCTTCTTTCCTCTTGTACTCCCATCCCTCCATCCCTCTCTTCCTCCCAGTTTTCTGCACCCACCAGTGACCAGTGAGCCAGGTGACCCCACAGGTGACACTGACAAACCTATTGCTGAGTAAACACTGCTTTCCACAAAATGTACCGATTAAGCTAAAAATCACAGAGAGCAGTTTCAGGTGCCATGTCCATACTGTCCCCTCCCATGCTATGGCAATGCCTGGCCATGATGTGATGAGCCAGGACCAGATGGGACGAGTGGCAGCACTTGTCTGCCCCATAATGAGGTGTCCACCCCCTGGAATCCTCAGGGATGCTTCGCTCCTCCCTTGAGGGACCAGAGAGATAAAGGAAGAACCCCCAGAGAGCTGAAAAGGGGAGCTAGAGGATAGAGGGGGTAGTGGGGAAGGGGACACAATTCCTGAGGGAAAGTTGAGCTGCATATTTGGGAAGAGGCGTGACCATCTGGCTGGGAGCCAACAGGAACAAACTCCTTGGCTTTCACTGCTGGATCACCCCACTCTTATTGCTGGCACCTCCCTTTCCTCCCCCCAAATTCAGGTACACCCCATCTCCTGTCTATCCCCATCTCCTTCCAGGGAATAACCACCCACTCTGTTCCTCTTCCCACTAGGCCCCAAAAGCTTTGAAACTGCTAAAAAAAAATAACAAACCCACATGGATTTGGATTTTTTTTCTGCTTGTTTTCCTGCTTTAGGAATTCAGGTCATGTCTCCCCTCCGGGACCCTCCGGGGACTGAGGAACGGCTGGAATGATATCAAATAACCATGGAAAGAGGGAAAAATCCTCTTTTTTCATCGCAGATCCAGATTCAGGCATAGGGGGTCCTATCCCATTAATGGGTTATTTAATTGTATCCCATTTGGCCAAAATTTCCAGGAGTTTGGGGAAATGGAGAGCATCGTCCCACCGGAGCACATGGCGCTCAGCCAGCACTGCCAACACTCATCCTGGCGGATTGTTGGGCAATGAACAGAAACCGCGGGGTGGTTTGGGCAAACAGGGAAATTAATCCCGGTTAATTAGTAAATTGGCTTTGTTACCTCCTGGTAAACCCTGTATGAGCCTGGAGGGGGGCTCCACCATGCCTCGATTCCCGATCTTTTTATGGGATACGCAGCCCTTCCCTGCTGCGGTTCCAGCGCGCCGGAGGATTCCAGGATGTGGCAAGAGCCTGGGTGATCCGGCAAAGCCGGCGGGCAGGGAAAACCTGTCTCCTCCCCACGTGTGCTGCGTGTGCTGGGAATGCTGGCAGGAAGGGAGGGAGGCCCCGAGGAGCTGCGGTGCTGGAATGTTCCCCCTTGCCGCTGGCAGGATGGGCACGCCGGGACGTGCCCGCTCAGCTCTTGGCATGTGTGCTTCCATCCCATGGCTCTTCCCATCGCTGGAATGTCAGGAGCACCCCGTCTGCTCCCAGAGCCCACCATCCCGCTGGATTTAATCCCAGTTTTGTTTGGGGACCCCCTTCCTAAGGAGGATCCCGCGCCCCTCCTCGGAAGAAGCAGGAAGCTGCCCCACACCGATGTGTCTCATCTCCACAGTGCTTTGCAAACAGTAACTAATTAATCCTAATTAACTTGTTACCTAATTAGAGCCTGAGGGCCCTCCCCTTTGCAGGGAGATGGGAAATTCTGGCACCTCAGGGGATTTTTTTTTTCCAGCATTTACTAAGCATCCCAAAATCTCCATGTTGGCTTCACACCGACATCAGACAGTGCCCTTTGTATTCCCCATCACTGCCAATCCAGGAAGAAAAATCTACTTTTTGGGATTGCTAATGCCAAGAACCCTGGAATGAAGACTTTCACTCATCTGGATGGCTGGCACTGGGAATACTGGCATCTCCAATTCCTGGCGTGCCCACCCATCCCGGGGGAGCCCACTGTGGTAGGTGCTTTCAACTGTTTTTTTATGGAAAACAAGGGATTTTTGGTAAAAGAAACGAGTGGGTGGGATGGAGGTGTTTCCCAAAGAATTCCCTTCCCAATGTGCCATGATCAGGGACACAGGCTTTGGGAACACCAGAGAAGTTCAAGGGGATCCCAGTGTCACTACTCAGGGACCACATTGCACACTGGAAAATCCTAGTTTGCCATCCATAAAAAAATCTCCCTTTCTCTGCTGAGTCAACTGGAGATTCTGGATGGACTCAGCTTCCTGGTGCTGCTGGAATGGGAAGGATCTGTTGCTTTGTGCAGGTCTAGTGGCCCCGTGGCTTTGCTGAAACCCTGTGGTGGTGATTCCAGCATGATTTCCCTCCACTCCTGCCTTCCCTTCCTTTTAATCACAGTTGGATCTATCCTGGGAGCAAAACCAGCCTTGGAATCACATTTTTTCAGCAGGCGAGCACTAATTTCCTTCATTTTCCAGCCCGGGATGGAGCTGGGCATGGGTTTATTTTTTTCTTTTTTTTTTCCCTGCATACCAACCACCTTCCCAGGAAAAGGGGCCCCTTTCCCACACCCAAGATTAATCCACCCAAAGCAGGGTTGGAAAAAAAGCCCAGAGTGTCATTTATCCCAGCCAGTCCCAACAAGGAAAATCCCAGGAGATGTTCACCAATCCTTGGTGGATCCCACAAGCTCAGCAGTGACCCACACTGTCTCCTCCCGATGCAGATTTGGGATTGGATAACTCCACTCCCCCCACAAAAAAAAAAATCAGGAAATGCCTAAATTGGTGCTGAGGTTTAAAACCACCAGTTTCTTAATGACAGGGAAAAAAATGCCACAGCAGAAGTGAAAGCCCCGATGGAAATTACCCAGCGAGGGGGAACTCGGACATCAGGGAAGCTCTGGGGTGATCGAGGCTCTCCCAGTGCCCTGTCTTGGGGTGACGCCGGTGCTGGGTGGCAACTTCTGGGTGTCAACATCTGAAAATCAGATAAAAAGAGAGTTTTGGAGCTGCTGGCTCAGGTCCTCAGTTGAGTCATGGATAATTAATGGATCTGGGGACCTTCCAGGATGGGGAAGTGCTGGGTGATGGGGGATGCCAGCTGGGGGGCTGACAGAGCAGTGGTAATGTGAGAGGACCGGGGACCGGCCCAGAGATCCCATGGGAGAGAGTGTCTCTGTCCCAGCTCCATTGCCATGGCCAGGACCTGTTCCAGGGGCTTCCGATGCCCTGGGCAGCTGCCAAGTGATGTCCCCTCGGTGGTCGGGACCTCTTGGGTGCTCATCCACCTCATCCCATCCCCATCTCATTCCCCATCCCCATTCCACTTCATTTTACCTCATCCCATCCAACCCCATCCTCATTCCACCTCACCCCATTCTTATCCCATTCAACCCCATCCCATCCCACCCTCATCTGCTATCCCATCCCACTTCATCCTACCCCACCCCACCCCACCCCACCCCATCCTATTCTATCCAAATTCCATCCCATCCCATCTCTAATCCCCGTTTCCCACCTCTATTGGACTCACCATTTCCTTTCAGGACATGCCTCTCCTCTCCATCTCCTCTGTGACAGAATATTTTGGGAAAACATGAAAAAAATCCCTAATTTTGTAGGGTTTTTAAAGTAAATTTTAAAGTGGAAACTTGGAAGCTCCAGGGGTCATCCCCTGGACCTGGGAGGAGGAGGGGAATGGATAGGATTTGCCCCTGCTTTTCCTTCCCCTGTGGGCAGTGTCTGTGGATTTGGGGGGCTGCAAGAGATCCACAGAGGAGCTGGGGGGACCTTGGGATCAGGGGAGACCCTGAGAGGGGCTGGGGACCACCCAGGAAACAGGGGGATCCCCAGGGTGGTGTCTCTGAGGGGGCTGTGGAGCCTCACAAAGGGGCTGGGGGTGTCAGAGGCAGAGAGAGGAGCTGAGGGGAACTGGGGGCTGAGGAGAATTGGGGGGGCTAGAGAAACTGGGGGGGGGTGAGGAGATTTGGGGGGCTAAGGGAGTTCAGGGGGATTGAGGAGACCTGGAGGAGTTGAGGAAAAACAAGGGTTTTTGAGGCTGAAGGGCTGAAGAGAGAAACAAGGCTGAAGAGAATCCAGGAGTTCTGAGGAGCTTTGCTGAGGAGGCTGAGGGGAAACGGAGGGGTGCCAGCTTGAGGGGGCTGAGAGGAACTGGGAGCATGAGGAGCTTTTGGAGGGGCTGAAGGGAATCAGGGGTGGAAGAGTTTTAGGGGAGCTGAGGGGATCTGAGGAGTCCTGGAGGGGGTTGAGGGAACTGGGGGTCTGAGGAGATTTGGAGAGGCAGGGACATTGAGGAGTCCTGGAGGTGTTGGGGGAACCGGGGATGAGATCTGGGAGGGCTGGAGGAGGCTGAGGAGAATGGAAAGAACTGAAGGGATCTGAAGGATCTGAGGAGATTTGGGGGAATCCGAGTGGAACTGGGGATCTGATGAGATCTGGTAGGGGTCTGAGATTTGGGGGATCTGAGGAGATTTTGGGGGGGTCTGAGTGAAACTGAGAATCTGGAGGGATCCAGGGGTTTGAAGATCTTTGGGTGGGCTGAGAGGAACTGGGGGGCTGAGGAGATTTGGAGGGGCTGAGGAGATTTTGGAGGGGCTGAGATTTGGAGGGACTGAGGAGATTTGGGGGGGCTGAGGACAATGAGAAATCCTGGAGGCACTGAGGGAATGAAGGGTTTGAGGTCTGAGGGATCTGAGACTTGGGGGGCTCAGAGGAGAACTGAGGGGATCCAGGGCTTTGAGGAACTTTGAGGGGGCTGAGGAGAACTGGGGGACTGAGGGGAAATGGGTCTCTCTGGAGATTTTGGGGGTACTGAGGTGAACTAAGTGGGCCGAGATTTGAGTGGGCTGAGGAGATCTGAGGATACTGTGGAGTTTTGAGCAGGCTGGTGATACTGAGGGAGCAGGGCAGGCTGAGGAGAACCGAGGACATCTGGGGGCTGAGGAGACCTGTGGGGATTTGTGGGTCTGAGAGAACCGGGGAGACCTGACAAGGCTTAAGGGACAGAGCCGAGGGGCTTGGAGGGCTGAGGGGGTTTGGGGGGGCCAAGGAGGCGTTGGGAGGCTGAGGAGGTTTGGGGAGCCCTGCTGGGGCTGAGGGGTCTGGGCGCTGAGGAGGTTTTGGACGCTGAGGGAACTGGGGAGCCCTGATGGGGCTGAGGAGGTTTGGGGGGCTGTGGTCACTTAGGAGCCATCCTGGGCCTGAGGGAACCCGGGGCCGGGGAGGTTTGGGGGGCTGAGAATACTGAGAAGGTTTGGGGGTCCAAGAGGGCTTAAGGGGCTGCAGGGAACCCTCCTGCGGCTGAGGGAGCCGGGGCTGCGGAGGTTTAGGGAGCCCTGACGGGGCTGCGGGAACCGGGGAGCTGAGGGGGCTCGGGAGCCTGAGGGGAAGAGGTTTGGGGAGCCGAGAGGGCTTGGGGGCTGCGGACACCGGGAGCCCTCCTGGGGCTGAGGGAACCGGGGAGCTGAGGGGGCTCGGGAGCCGGAGGAGTTTCGGGGAGCTGAAGAGGTCTGGGGAGCCGAGAGGGCTGGGGGGCTGCGGACACCGCGAGCCCTCCCGGGGCTGAGGGAACCGGGGGCTGCGGAGCTTTGGGGAGCTCTCCCAGGGCTGCGGTGGTTTCGGGGTGCCGCGGGCCCCGGGGAGCCCCTCCAGGCCGAGGTGCCCCAGCCCAGCCCGTCCCTGGGCGGGCGGTGGCGGCGGCGGGGCCGGGCGGGCCGGGGGCGGGGGCGGCGGCGGGGGGGCGGCGCGGGGCTCCATCTTCCTCCGTGCGGCGGAGCCGGCGGGACGGCGGGGCACCATGGCTGTCGGTATAGGAAGTGTCTTTTTTTTTTTACCTTCCCCCCCTCGCTTTATTTTTTTTTTTATATTCCTCATCCCTCCCTTTCCACCCCCCCTCTTCCCTTCTCCAAAACACCTCAACCCCCCCCTAAAAATCCCCCTCACCCCGGGGGCGAGCGGGGAGGGGGGGACTTCACACACTCCCCCCCACCCCCCGTGCTGCTTTTTATTCATTTTTCATCTAAATCAATTTTTAAAAAAAATTTCCCTCCTTTTTTCCCCCCCTCACCCCCCCTTCCCCCTCCCCTCAGCCCTGCAGAACATGGCGTCCCCGTCCTAGCGTTTTAAAAATAAGCCGGGGCTGCCATTTTTGTTTGCCTTTTGTCTGCGAATTTTAATAAAAACGTCTGAGAATGTGGGAGAGGCGGCGGATGGAGGGGGGGTGGGGGGAGCACCCAGCCGGGCCACCCCCCCTGCCCCAAACTCCCCCCTTCCATCCCCATCCCCCGGCCTTTTTGTCTGGCAAACCTCCCCCCCTCCGCCCCCCCCCCCCCCCCGCAGATCCCCTCCCAGGTTGAGGATTTCAACTTCACTTAATCAAACTTCGCCTTTTTCCACCTCTTTTTTTCATTATTATCATCATTATTCCACCACCCCCCCTCCAAACAGGAAGAAGAAGGAAAAGAGGGGGAAAAGGAGGGGGGGGGGACATCGAGGAAAATACCCATTTACCAGGATTTTCCCTTTTTCTCGCCCTCTGGATGGTCTAATGGAAAAGTTAATTGCAGCCAAACGTACCTATTTTTGTGGATGTTGCATGTTTGGGGGGGGGTGTTTGCTTTTTTTATGCATTCATGCCTTTTTTTAAACTTTTTTGCTTACAGGGGGTGGCAGAAGCAGCGCAGGGGCTGAATATTGTCTTTACCATCATCATAATCACCATTATTACAATTTTCACCATTTGAATTCCTTTTCTCCTTCCTCTTTTCCTCCTTTTCCTTGCTGTTTTCCGCATTAACCGGTTTTGTCTAGAAAAGTGGTCTCGCTGGCTGGAAGGTCTAACGGAGGGGGGGGATATTTTTTTTCATGGCGTTTTTGGCAGGAATGCGGCAGCTTTAGCAAGGGACCCAAATTTCCGTGGCCGTGTCCCAGAGGTCTGTCTGTCCCTCTCCAACATATATTTAGCCATATACTATTTATACATCCATAATCTCTTGGCCACGTCGGGGGGCCTGAGGGGGGAGCTTAGAACCGGCGTGGCCACAATGATGGATTTGAACCCAGGAGTGATGAATTTGATGATTTTGATTTCTTTTTCTCCCTTCAAGGTTGGAGGATGCTCCTTGTTGGGTTATTTTTCCCCCCCAAGCCTGCGGTCCTTCGGATAGCAGCCAGGTTTTTTAAGCTGGGGAGGATGGAGCGGGTGAAAGCGGCTTTGAGCCCGAGGCCTTTGAGATTATAAAGTGATATTTTAGCAGAGAGGTAAAAAAGTTTTTTAAGTCCCTCCCGGCGTGCAATTTGCCGAGAGGCGGAGGGTCCAGGGTGAGGGGATGGATTTCACCCCCAGTTTTCCAGCCAGCTCCCCATCCCTCGGCTTTCCCAACTGCTTGGGGGTGAGCGGGGCTATAAAAAAAACCCACTTTTTTTTTATTTTATTTTTTTATTTTATTTTTTTTATTTTCCTTTTTTTTTCTTTTTTTTTCTTTTTTTTTTTTTTTTGTTGTTGTTTTCTCTCTATTTTCAGGCAAAATCCCACGTTCCCACGGGTCGGGTAGGTCGGAGCCGCTTCGCTTTTGTTCCTCCGCTGTGGGATCTCGCGCGCCGGGGGCTGGCGGGGGGTTCGGGGTGTGTGAAGTTGTCCTCCTCCTTGTCCCCCCGTAGAAAAACGCCCCACGTGCAGCACCCGGTCTCAGCTAGAGCTGGAGATGGACGCGGATAAGGGGAAGCAACGCCAGTACTCGCAGAGGTGGGCATGATGGCTGGATCGAGGGGATCACAGGGGGAAAAAAAAATCCCTGCTTTTATATATTTACATCCTAAAATAGCATCTAACTTAATGATGTGCATGCGTGTAATTATATGTATGCTTATAAAAATAATATATATATACGCACACCAGAATCCAGGTATTATGTGTGGATATATATATTTATATATAAGCGGGGGCATGGTATTTTTTGGGGGATTTGGGGGGTGTAAGGGACTCCCTGCCTGCCCCCTCCCCGGGGAGGGGACCCTGCTCCCCACATATGTGTGACCCCTTAATATATCCCATTTAAGAAACGTGCCTTTATATGCATAAAATAATAATGTTCACCCTCAGCTTCCCCCACCTTCTGCTTTTTCCCTTAAAAATGTGGATTTTCGGTTATTGGGCACGATGCCATGACAAGTGCATGTTGGATCTGGTGCGCTCGCTCCCTCCTCAGGGCGATCCCCTGCCCGTGCCTCAGTTTCCCTGCGTGCTGTCACCCATGGGTGACCCCCCGTGCTGCTGGGGGTGGGCAGTTGCCCCCCGGGCTGGTGTGCTGTGCTGCCTTTGCCTTGCAGGGTGCGTGGCTGGTGTCTTTTGAGGGGTGGGTGTATTTGGGGTCTGGGGGAGCAGGACACCCCAGGCCAGGGAGTGGTGTGTTTTGGGGGGCACGTGTGCCCCGTGTTTGGTGCGTCACGCCACGGGCGCTGGGTCTCCCTGCGGGCTGTCCCTGTGTCCCCTCTGCTGGGTCACAGGACCCAGACTGTGGATTTGGGGTTGCGCCGCCTTGGCCCCCATCTTTTGGGAGCGTTGCCACCCTGGTTCCCCCCTCTCTCACCCCCAAATTGGGGACCCCACGGGGATCCCCAGTGTGGCTTTGCCTCCCCTCCTGCTTGCTGCTGGTGCTTGGCTCCTCACCCTGCCCCACGCACCCTTTTTCCCGCACGGGGACCCCTGGTCCAGGCTGGGGGCTCATTTTGGGTTAGTTTTGCTGGAGATGCAGGAGAAGCCCCAGCCCAGGGCCCTTCGGGGGGCGGAAGCCGGGGGTTTAATTGGTTCCATCTTGGGTGAATTCTTGTGGTGTACGGGCCGCCCCCTCCCCGAGCCATGGGGGGCTCGCCCTGCGTTCCTGCTTCCTGGCCTCGCCTGCCTTCTGCCCCCTCCGCCTTGGGGTGAATCACTCCCGGATGAGGACAATCCGGGCAGGGAGGGATGTGTGTTCCCCGAGGATGGTGCTGGATGCCAGTTCCCACCCTGGTGGCTTTGGGATGCAGGTTTTGTGGATGGGCACTCGCTTTCCCTCCAAAACTCCTCCTGCTCCAGGTGAACCCCAGGGAAACCTGTTCTTAAGAGGGGACAGAGGCCATGGCCTCATGTTTTGGGGGGGAAACTGAGGCATGGCGCACGGCAGAGCTGGGTTCCCTGGCCCAGGGACATACCCAAGCCAGTGTCACCATCCTGGTCTGGCCTGTGTTGGGAAGGGCGTGCAGGGATTTGGGTGGGGGGTGTGCAGGGGACATCCATCCCCCCGCTTGGCTCTCGCCCACCGCGCCGTCTCTGGCCGCCGCCGGCTTTCCTGCGCTCGCCGCTTGGCATGGAGGGTGGGAGCTCTGCCCTGATGCTCTCGGTGGGATACTTGGGGACACCAAACTCGGTGTCTCGCTCGGTTGAGGACACGTTTAGCCACCAAGTGCTTCTCCGGTCACCCCAAATCCCTCCCCTTGCCTCCCAGACCCCCCTGCTTTCCGGCTGTACCAGGTCGGTGGTCGCTCGCTAGTCCCTGGGAGCTGCCCCTTTTCTCTCGGCGGTGCCGTGAAAAGAAATCTCTTGTTTCTTTTTATTTCAGCGAAGGCGAGACAGAGAGGGCTGCCAAGGTAGAGGCGTTCCCTAGAGAACTGTAGCTTGACTTAGCGGCAGTTGGGTAGGAAGTTGGAAGGCTCTAGTGAGCTCGTGCCCACCCGTGCCATCATCTACCTCCCATCAATCTGGAGCCTCAGCGACACGTCTCCCCAGGCAGCTGCGCCCACCTGGCTCCAGAGGCCACCCTGTGAGTACCAACCACTGCCGACCCTGACGGCCCCGGCACCGCCGCCCCCTCACTGCCGCCGCCCCCGCTCTCCCCCCGCCACCCCCAGCCCCGGCTTGCCGGCTTCTCGCGCTCTTCCCTCCCTGTGGGTGCGGAGGCGAGGAGGCTTTTGGTCTCTTTTTAGGGTGCTGCTGCTTCCCCCCTTGGCCTGGTTGAGCGGTGATGCCGGGTACTGCGCCGTTCTGGGGAACTCGGGGTTCAGCCCATGGTTTTGGGCCTCTGTGCATCTTCCTGCTTGCTCTTCCCACATCCCTCTCCTCTGGCTGGGCTGCTTGGGTCTCCACCATGCTTTGGGCACCCACCTTGTCCCTGGGGATAACTTTCGGCAACCCTTTGGCACCCAAAGGCGGTGCTTGCAGGGGATGTCAGGGGCTCTTCCCACCATGGTTTGGACCACAGGACCCCACGCCACTGGAGATGCTACCCAAGGGGGGTTTCCCCTGCCCAGCCAAAAACCGGGGGGCACAGAGAGCCCTACCACCTCCCTGTGCCCTGCAGAGCCAGGGGGAGATGCGCCACAGCATTCCCTACCCTTCATAATTTCCATTTTAATGGATTTTCTTTTTTTTCCACCTTTGCTGCATGTCAGCTTCCATTTTTCATAGTTAGCTGAGAATAGAGAAAAAGGGAGTTTTTATATATATTTTTTTTTCCATCTGCTTTCTCCCCCCTCCCACTCCCTCCCCCAGCCCTGAAGAAGGGGACGATGCTCCCGACGAAACACTGCACAATTTGTAACATTAAATCGGGACAGGAACAGGGATTTTTATAATTATTTTGGCAATGCCGACCATTTCTTCCCTCTTGTTCATCCAGCTCCAAGTGTGGTGGTTTTACAAATAATTTCTCATTTCTTTAGTAAGCCCTCCTCGGATGGGGGCAGGGAAACACACTTTTTATGCTTTTTCCCCAAAATACCCTTTGTGCCTTTCCAGCTCCCTCCAGCTGTTCAGGAAGGATCCTGGGACTGGTGTAGTAGGGGTTGGTGCTGTGTCCTGGTGATGGTTTGCGGGCCACGCCAGTGGTTTTGATCCGTCTGGGTGCTGCTGCTGGCTCCGTTGGAGCCCGGTGCACTATTGGGACAGGGAGAGGGATGGACAGATGGATGGATGGGAAGGACAGAGGTCACGGGGCACCTGCTGAGATGGGGGAGCAGCTCCAAAAAACCCTTTTCTAATCATAGCTCTGGTTTCCTGTTTTCCCACGGCTGCTCCGGGGCTGGGGATCCATGCTGGGGTGCTTGGTCATGCCGAGGGGGCTCAGAGCCCTCCTGCCTGAGTTCCTGCTCCCTGCCTGCCTCCATCACGAGGGGTTCCCTGCTGCCAGCTCTGCTTTTGGCCGTGATTCCCGGTGTCCAGCCCCTCATGTTGGCACTGGAGTCCCCTGTCCCGTGCCCATGATCCCAAGGGATCTTATCTATGTGTGTGTGTGTGTGTATATATACACACACACACACGTAGCCTGTGGATAAACGCACGCTGTGGGCGGCCTGTGGGTACATATATAATTATACAAAATAGCTGGCAGCGGCTGCATCCGTGCATGGGAAGGTGCATTTAACATCCCCAGTGAACTCCCGTTCTGTGGCATGGAGCAGGACTTTGGCTCTGCCCATGCCATTGGGATCTGGCCCTGCTTTCATTTCAATCCCCCAAAATTCAGTGCTTGAGCAGCTGGGAGGTGACCTGGAGTGGTTCAAGACTGGGAAGGGGAATTCCCAAAGCCGATGTGTGGGTGGTGTCCTGGACAGGCTGCGCTGTTGAGGTCTGCCATGGGAAATTGCTCCTGTTCCTTGATACCCTGGAGCACACCTCGTCCTGTGCTAGGCTGCTCCATAGCGCGAGAGGCAGGTGGTTCCCTCATCCCTGCCTCAGTTTTATCCTGAAAATGGGGATGGTCCATCCCACAGGTCCTTCGGGTTGGGGTAGCGGTGGGACCAGGATCTCCTTTCTCTGGGTGCTGCACACCTGCCTGTGGGGAGCTCAGGGTGTGTTTGAAACCTGGGGCAGCAAGTGTGAGGAGGAGGAGGAAGAGGAGGAAGGCTCTTGCCCCCACATCCTGCCACCCCCAAAGCTTCTGGGGCTGCACTTTGCTGGGGGTGCCGCTCTAGTTTCTCCTGGGATCCTGGCTGTGGCCTGGTTTATTTGGAGCCAGAGCTCCTGGGGGACCCCTCCCACACGTCCCATTGGGGTCCCATTCACGCTTACCCTTGTGTCCCCGTAATGGGATTTGCAGGATGGTGATGCCTGGTCATGCTGGGCTGTTCCGCTCATCCCCTCGCTGCCCCTTTCCAGCTGTTTACCATTGCCCAAAGATGGATTTAGAATTAATTTCCCCAATGACTTTAAGCGTCTCCATAAATCTCCCAGCCCCACTGATGCTGGGTGTTCCTGCCAAGCTGCTCCTGGGTGTCACAGGTGCTTCACTTGACTTTGGGGGGTATCTTGGGGGAGATTCAGCTGGGATTGGTGTTGGGTTCAATGTGCCACTGTGCTCGCCCTCTCCCATGGCAGCATCCCATCCAGTTCTAATTCCCCCCAAATGAGACAAATACTTACAGAGCTCGGGAGATTTGGGGGTTTTCCCCAAATTTCAGCTTCCTCCTTTGCCAGGTTGTGTCCTAGTGCACTCAGCAGTGTTTTGCGGTCTTGGAGGCAGACAGGTGCTTGGTGTCCCCCGATCCTACAGGAGTTTTCATCTGGGAAGATGCTTGGGGGATCCCCAGCCTTTCCCCCTCCCTGCCTGCTCCCTGCCTTTGCTCAGTCTGGGTCTTGCTTCTTGGCGGGGTGATAGTTGGTTTTGGGGGATTCAAGGTGGGAGGGCAGGGGGGACTGTGTGGCTGCCGGTGGTACCCCATAACCGACCCCCTCTCTCCCCAGGATGGCGGAGCCTCGCTTCAACAACCCCTACTTCTGGCCGCCGCCCCCCACCATGCCCAGCCAGGTAGGACCCCTGCACTGGGATTTTGGGGGGAGGGAGGATGATGGATGGATGTGGAGAGCACCCAGGGGGAGGCTGGGGGTCCCGAGGGTCCCGGTTCCTCTGCCCTCACCCACCTCTCTGCCTTCTCCCCTCTCAGCTGGACAACCTGGTCCTGATCAACAAAATCAAGGAGCAGTTGATGGCGGAGAAGATCCGCCCCCCGCACCTGCCCCCAACCTCGGTGGCCTCCCAGCAGCCCCTCCTGGTCCCCCCCTCACCTGCCGAGAGCAGCCAGTCCATCATGTCCCTGCCAAAGCTGCAGCAGGTGCCAGGGCTGCACCCCCAGGCTGTGCCCCAACCTGACGTGGCCCTGCACGCCCGGCCGGCCACCAGCACCGTCACAGGTACTGCCACTGGTTCCGCAAGTTTGGGGGGCAGATGGGGACGTGGACCCCCTCAAAACTAATAGTCTGTCACGTTGCCCACTAGGGTTGGGGCTGGCGTCCCGTGCACCCGCCGTCAGCACCTCGGAATCCAGCCCAGGAACGGGGACCACCACCCCCTCAACCCCCACCTCCACCAGCCAGAGCCGCCTCATTGCCTCCTCACCCACCCTAATCTCAGGAATCACCAGCCCCCCCCTCCTTGACTCCATCAAGACAATCCAGGGCCATGGCTTGCTGGGAGCGCCCAAGACCGAGCGGGGCCGGAAAAAGATCAAGGCGGAAAATCCTTCGGGACCGCCGGTGCTGGTGGTGCCCTACCCCATCCTGGCCTCAGGGGAGACGGCCAAAGAGGGGAAGACGTACAGGTAGGCACACCCCCGCCTGCTGTGGGGGCCGGGGCGATGGCGGGGAGCCCCCCCACCCCAGCCCGGTCCCTGCGGGGTTCTCCCCCACACCCTCCAGGTGTAAGGTCTGCCCCTTGACGTTCTTCACCAAGTCGGAGATGCAGATCCACTCCAAGTCGCACACAGAGGCCAAGCCCCACAAGTGCCCCCACTGCTCCAAGTCCTTCGCCAACGCCTCCTACCTGGCCCAGCACCTGCGCATCCACCTAGGCGTCAAACCCTACCACTGCTCCTACTGCGAGAAGTCCTTCCGCCAGCTGTCCCACCTCCAGCAGCACACCCGGTGAGGGCCCTCCCAAGGGGCTGGAGACTCTTCTTCCCGCTGGCCAGGGAGGGGGGCAGCTGGCAGGCACCCCACACTCGCCATCTCTCCTGATATCCTTTATGGCCCTGTTCTGCCTGTTGGCCCTGCTGCCATCTTCATCCCCTTCATCATCATTCCCCATCATCTCCAACACCCTCATCATCTCCAGCACCTTCATAGTCTCCACCACATTCATCGCCCCCCCCCCATGCTTGTCCATTCCCCCCACACTGGCTGTCCCTATTGCCTTTATCACCCCCACCACACATCATTTTCAGCACTTCCATGGGCTCCCCCACACTCATCATCTCCACCACACTCATCGTCTCCAACACCTCCATTGTCTCCACCACCTTCTTCCCAACTACATTCACCATCCCCACCATGCTCATCATCTCCATCACCCTTATTTCCGCCACCATGCTCAGCCATCTCCACTGTGCTTGGTCACACCACTTCATCCCCACCTTGCTCATCTCTCCTCACCATGGATCTGTCCCTACCACCTTCTCTGACCCCACCATGGTCATCTGTCCATGCATGCCAGTCCATCTCCTCCACACTCATCATCCCAACCACCTTCGGTTTCCTGCACTTCCATCCTCTCCCAATCGCCATCTCTCAGCACCGTGTCTCCCCACCTTTTCCCCTGTCGCTTCCTGGGGCATGGATGTTGCTGTGCCCACTGTGATTCTCCCCTGCTCCGATGTGACCCTGTGGGTGGGACCAGCACTGTCCCTGGTGGTGGAAGGGGAGGTGACAAAGTGACAAACACCTGACGTGTGTGTGTCCCCAGAATCCACACCGGCGACAGACCCTACAAGTGCCCGCACCCTGGCTGCGAGAAGGCCTTCACCCAGCTCTCCAACCTCCAGGTCAGTGCGGGGGGACCTGGGGTGGGGGGCACATGGTCCCCATAGCCCCCCCCTGACTCCCTGTGTCTCCCCCAGTCCCACCAGCGCCAGCACAACAAGGACAAACCCTACAAGTGCCCCAACTGCTACCGGGCGTACACGGACTCGGCCTCGCTGCAGATCCACCTGTCTGCACATGCCATCAAGCACGCCAAGGCCTATTGCTGCAGCATGTGCGGCCGTGCCTACACCTCGGTGAGCATGGGGCATGCCCCAAAACACACCCCCAGCTCCTCCAGCCCCCCACTCATCCCTGTGCCCCCCACAGGAGACCTATCTGATGAAGCACATGTCCAAACACACGGTGGTGGAGCACCTGGTCAGCCAGCACTCGCCGCAGAGGACGGAGTCGCCCGGCATTCCTGTACGGATCTCCCTCATCTAAGTGGGGAGGGGGACAGGACCCCCCCAGCACGTGGAGGAGGAGGAAGAGGAGGAGGAGGAGGAGGAGGAAGAGGACGCAACCCCCCCAGTGCTGCGGGCCGTGCCCGGGCCGTGCTCCCGCCCGGCTCCCGCAGGTTTGGTGACATCCAAAGACGGTTTCAGAGCACTTTGAATCTCTGCGGTTTGGTTTCTTTGGGGGGGGCAGTGGGGGTGGGGGTGTCCTCCCCCCACCAGACCCCACCCCCCCATTTTTGGATACAAATATATATATATATATATTTATTGGCCAAGAACTTGGTGCTGCTAAAAAACAGAAATTCACCCCAAAAACGAACCGTGGATGGAGCAAAACGCAGCTGGGGGAGGGGGGACGTCCCGCCGCCCCCCCCCCCCACAGACTCTGGGCCCAAGCACCTCCATTTGGGGTTGATTTTTAACCATTTTGGGGGTTTTTTTGTGTTCTTTTGGGGTCCCTTTCGAGGGCGAAGCCGCGGGCAGAGCCGCGTCCCCCCAGGGCCAGACCCCCCATTCCGCAGCCCGTTTTGGGGGATTCGGGGGTTCCCCTGCTTTGCCTTGTGCCTGCCTGTACATACCCCCTGTATAGAGCCGGGGGGGCACTCCCCCCAAACTCATCTATATTCTGTACTTTTTGGTTCATTTTGGATATTAACTGTGTTATTTTTTATACACTTTTTAAGCCTTAACTCAGCGTTTCTTTGGGGTTTTTCGTTGTTTTTTTTCAGGGTGTTTTATTTACCTTTTATTAATTTTTAGCCCCCCCTGTTATTTTTTACCTCCCCCATTATTTTTACTGCCCATCCCCTTATTTTTTACCCCGCCATTATTTCCCCCCTCGATGTTGTATGATATCAATATTGTAACCTTTTTTGTCAGCATGTTAATACTGTGTAAATACTCCTCTTATACACTTAGCCCCCCCCTTTTTTCTCCCCCTTACCCCAAATTTTGGGGCTTTTTTATTTTTCTCGCTGCCCAGCCAGGCCAGGCCTCCCTAGAGCTAGTTGGTACCTTATTAAAAAAGAGGAAAAAAAGGAAAAAAAAAAGGAGAAAAGAGGAGAAAATGGACAAAAAGTTGCCCCCCCACCCTGTTGTTGCCACCCCCCCGTCCTGCATTGTGGTTCCTGGAGAAGCCGGGGGGGGCCATGGCCTCACAGTGTGGAAAAGAAGCGAAACCCCCCCAGCCTAGCCCCTTTCCAAAAAAAGAGAATAAAAGAGAACAAAAAAAAGACCAAAACAGGAATTAATGAAAGTGGGGGGAGTGGGAGTTTTTTTTGGGGGGGGAAGATGGGGGGAGGGGACACCACTGTGGGGATGTGTGGGGACACAGGTGGAGCCTGATCCCTGTGGGGCTGTAGGAGGGGAGGGTGAAGCCGTGGGTCAGCCCCAGAACGTGCGTTGTCCCCGTTTTCCCCAGGGAAGGAGTGGCAGTGCCACAGAGCTGGGGGTCACTGGTGTCTCAGGGTGAAGGTGGTGGCACCTGGTCCTGGTGGGGGGCATGAGTGACCCGCTGGTGGGGACACCAGCTCTGGGGACAGCCCACTGTGGCCTGGGACACCTCACCATGGCCCCAAACTGGTGAGGTCTCAGTGTGGCCACTAACCCCAGGGAGAGCCCAGTGTGGCCACCACCCTGCGGACCCTCCAGGAACTGTCACCATCTCCAGGGACACATCATCTCTGGGGTCACCGCACTGTAGCCACCAGCCTCAGGGACATGTCACAGTGGGTACCATCTCTGAGGCCACCAGCTCTGGGGACTCCTCACTGTTGTGGTTTTCAGCTTTGGGGACACACCACTGCAGGCATTAGTGCTTGGGGACACTGCACCATGGCCATGTCACTCCCACAGCCACCAGCTCTGGGGACACCTCCCCATGTGTCCTTCACCAGGGCCATCAGATCCAGGGATGTGTCACCCCCTGGAACCATCTCCAGGGACATCCCACCATGGGGATGTCCCCTCCTGTCCCCCTCCCCACCTCACCTTTGGAACCCTGTGTCCACCCAAGCACTGGGACTTGGGGGTCACCTGGAGGTGTGGAGGGTCCTCCCAACTGTCACCACAGGCTCCTGGGAGGAGGACATCATCCCCAGCACCCCACTTGGGGGGCAGCAGGGACCACCCAGGGTCACACAAGGGACACAACACCAGCCCTGTCCCCATCACCCACATGGGTTCCTGCCACCCACAGTGGCACTTGGGGACATCCCTGAGCTGCCTCAGTTTATGTGGGAAGGAATTTGATGGGGGAAAGTGAAGAAAGTGGGAGTGTCCCAGTTTTTCCTTTTTTTCAGTGTTTATTAAAAACAAAACAAAAAAACAGGAAAAGGGGGGGTGGGGCCATGTGTTTTTTTCAATTTTTTTTTTTCTTTTCTTAAAAAGACTGTGCTGAGGGGGGTGGGGGGTCCTTACCTGCCTGGGGAGGGGGGGGGCCCTGCCACCATCCTCTGCTATGGTGCCCCCAAAACAGCCCAGTGTGTGGGGGGATGTGTGAATGGGGGGGTGACGCCTCCTCTGCGACCCCCACCCCTCCCAGACCCCCTTTGGGGAGAGAAGTCCAACACCCCCCGCCCCGGGGCCCCAATCCCAGCTGGGGGAGGGAGCACACGTTAAGGCAACCGTCCTGCTTGGCCCTGCCGACTGGGGGGGTGGGGGACACGGGGGGGGACACGCGGGGACCCCCCTACCTGCTGGACAAGGGGGGGTGACCCCCCAGATTGGGGGGCCTCTAGAGCTACGGGCTATTTACACCCCCGGGGGGGTGAGGGGGGGCGGGTGTGCTTACAAGTGTCTCTCCCCCCCTTGCCCCCTCCCCGGGGCCGCGTGGGGGTTGGGGGTCCCGCGGGGGTCCCGGGAAGGTCAGGGGTCCCGCGGGGGGGGTGGGGGTCCCGCGGCCCCCCCCTCAGGAGTCCTTGAGCATGTTGATGCGGGCGTAGATCTTGAGCGCGGGGCCCAGCTTGATGTTCATGGTGCTCATGAGATGATCCTCCTTGAGCAGCAGCAGCGCCTGCCCGTCGATCTCCTGCGCCCGGAACTCCTCTGCGATCTCCTGGCAGCCTTTGGGGAGGGGCAGCGTCAGAAAACCCTCTCAGAGCCCCCAGAAATACAGTTAGGGCCTTCTCTGTGAGTAAATCCCCACCAAAATCGTATTTAAGGGGTTATCATGTGTAAATACCTCCCCCTCCAATTATACTTTTGGGGTTATCTGTGAGTGAACTTCCCCCCCCCCCCATTTATGGGGTAATCCGTGTGTAAACTCTACTTGGAAATATATTTATGGTGTTCTCTGTGAGTAAATCCCCCTAAAAAACTATATTTAGGGAATTATCCATGTGTAAATCCCCCCGCCATCCCAAAGATTTATGGGATTATCCATGAGTAACTTTCCCCTAATTATACATTTAGGGGGTCACTGGTGAGTAAATCCCCTCCCCCAATATGTATTTAAAGGTCTACCCATGTGTAAATGCCCCCTAAAAATATATTTAGGGGTTATCCATGTGAAAATCTGCCCCGTGTTTATGTAGTTATCTGTGTGTAAATCCCCCCAAAAATATATTTAGGGGTTATCCATGAGTAAATCCCCCCCAATATACTTACAAGGTTATATATTTATCTGTGTGTAAATCCCCCTGAAAGATGCATTTAGGGGGTTATCTGTGAGTAAATCCCCTCAAAAAATATATGTAGGGGGTCATTTGTGTGTAAGTCCCCCCCAGATGTATTTATGGGGTTATCCATGTGCAAACCTCACCAAAATGTATTTGTGGGAGTATCTGTGAGTAAATCCTACGCAAAGATACATTTAGGGTATAATCATTATCTCCACCTGCCAAAAATCCACTTCTGAGGTTCTCCATGGGTAAATGGCCCCCCAAACATTTTTGGGGTCATCCATGAGTAAATCCCTCCCCAATACATTGTTTGTGGGCTTATCCATGAGTACATCTCCCCCAAAAATCACATTTCAGGGCTTATCCTTGAGTAGATTCCTCCTTGAATAAGTTCCAGGGGACATAAATCTCCCCAAAACCACATTTCTGGTATATCCATGGGTAGATCCCTTCCTGAACATGTCCTTGGGGACACAAATCTCCCCAAAAAAACACATTTCTAGGATGGATAGATCCCTCCCTGTCCATCCCAGGACATTCCTCACCTGGCAGCGAGCGGATGAACTCGTAAACATCCTCCACGTTCCACTTGCTGGGTTCGCTGGGCAGGAAGCGGTGGCCGAGGCCAGGCAGGTCACGGCCGTGCACGTCTGGCAGCTCCATGTCCCGCAGCTCCAGGTCCCGCTCTCCCTGCCGGCGCCGGGACGTGGAGGAGCTGGCGGAGATGGGCGACAGCGGCTCCTCGTAGCTCGAGTTGTCGGAGCAGCGGCTGGAATCCTCCTGGCTGTGGTTGAGCTGCAACGACGCCATCACCGACCCCGCTGGGACAGACCCCAGGGGCTGCGGGGGCAGCGCCGGTCTCAGCACCCGCCCCACGTTCCGAAAATTCAGGGACAAACCCCAGTCTAAGTGCCCAGCCCACGACCCCAAAATTCAGGGACAAGTCCCAGGCTCAGGACCCACTCTGATTCCTGAACTGCAGGCAAACCCTGGCCTCAGCGCCCACCCCGTGTCCCCCCAGTCTGGGATAAATCCTGGCCTCAGCGCCCACCCCATGTTCCCCCAGCTGGGGACAAACCCTGGCCTCAGCGCCCACCCCGTGTCCCCCCGGCTGGGGACAAACCCTGGCCTCAGCGCCCACCCCGTGTCCCCCCAGCTGGGGACAAACCCTGGCCTCAGCGCCCACCCCGTGTCCCCCCGGCTGGGGACAAACCCTGGCCTCAGCGCCCACCCCGTGTCCCCCCAGCTGGGGACAAACCCTGGCCTCAGCGCCCACCCCATGTCCCCAAAATTCAGGGACAAGCCGCAGACTCGATGCCCACCCCATGCCCCCAAAATTGGAAACAAACCCCAGCCCCAAGGCCCACCCAACTGGGGACAAACCCTGGCCTCAGTGCTCACCCTGTGTCCCCCAGGTGGGGACAAGCCCCTGTCCCCCTTCACCTGTTTCTTGCTGTCCTTGCTCAGGGCGGGCAGGGTCCCTTTGCAGCTGCGGCGCCGCCCGTGGGGAGGCCCCCCCGGTTTCTGGAGTTTGCTGCGATCTGGGTGGAACAATCCCACCCTCTTCGTGCAGCCCACATTGTACCTGCCACGGAGCCAGGGGTCAGGAGGGACCCCACCCAATGGAGAAGAATCCATCCCCACTGAAGAAGAGTGGGATGGTGGATTTTGGGGTTACCCCCACCCTAGCAGGTCGATTTTGGGGTTACCTCTCCACTGCTGGGTGCATTTTTTGGGGTTACCTCCATCACACTGGGTGGATCTTGGGGTTACCTTTACCCTGACAGGTGGATTGCTGGGTTTACCTCCACTCTTATCAAGTAGATTTTGGAGTTACTCCCACCCCACCAAGTGGATTTTTGGGATTACTTCTATTCTGTTGAGTAGATTTTGGGGTACCTCTAACTGCACTGAACGGGGTCCAGATGGGTTTTGGGGTTGCCACTACCCTGCTGGATGGACTTTGGGGCTACTTCTATCCTGCTGAGGAGGGGCCTGGGTGGATTTTGGAGTTATTTTTACTCTGGTGAACGGATTTTGGGGTTACGTCTACCCTGCCAAGGGGGGGCTGGATGGGTTTTAGGGTTACCTCTTGGCACAGGCCATGGAGCAGAAGCGCTTGGAGCGCTTGAACTTGTACGCGAAGTCAACGCGGCCACAGAGCTCACACTTCAGCTTGGGGGGATTCCCCTCCTCTTTGGATTCTGCGGGGCGCGGAGGGACACCCAGAGAGAGAAACCAGCCAGCTCAGCCGGGGGGCTCTGGGGGATCCCAGGGGGCTCCCGGGAGGCCAGGCGGGCTGGGGGCCCGGGCGCTACCTTGCAGGTACGGCTCCTCCATGTCCGAGTCAGTGGTGGTGGTGTTGTCCTGAGGCGGGAGCTTGTCCGGCAGCAGCTCCTGAGCATACTGCTTGTGCAGGGCCCCCACCAGCAGCGAGGAGCGGCCCACCTGTGCGACACACCTGGCTGCACCTGTGCCCCAGTGCCACATGGAGCCCTGCCCGTGGCCACGGGGCTGGCAGGGACCATCCCAAACACCCGTGTGCAAGGATAAGGGTTAAGGGTAAGGAGAGGGGGATGCGTTATCGGCTACAGCTCTGCACCTTCCTGGGTGGTAACATGGGGGAGGATTTGGAGTCTGACAATTGTCTGGGTGAAACACTCCCAACCCCCCAAATCCAGGGATAAGGAGAGGGGCATTGCTACCGGGTACATCTCTGCACCTTCCTGGGTGACAGTGACATGGGTGTGGATTTGGGGTCTAACAATTCTTTGAGTGACCCACTCCCAAGCCCCCAAATCCAGGAGCAAGGTTAGGGAGAGAAGTATGTGTGACCAGGAATAGTTCTGTCCCTTCTAGCATCCTGAAGCGCTCAATAACAACTGGCAAGGGTTTGGGGGTTCATAAATGTGTGGGTGACCCACACCCAGCCCCCCAAATCCCCATGTCACCTTCCCAATCCCTCAGCTCCAGGAAGGACAACAGACATGTTACTGGGAACAGTTCTGCCCCTTCCCAGATGATGGAAATGCTCAATAACGTGGGCGAGGATTCAGGGTCTAACACCTGTCTGGGTGCCCTGTTCCCAACCCCTTAAATCCAGGAATACAGATGGAGAGAGGGATACACACCAGGAATGGTTCTGCCCCTTCCTGGGTGAGGTTTTGGGGGTTCACAATGGTGGGTGCCCCATTCCCAACCTCCCAAATTCAGGAACAAGGGTATGGACACTGGGAGGCATTACTGGGAAGGGCTCAGCTCCTTCCTGAATGACCAAGTGCTCAATAACATGGGTGTCCATTCAGGGCTCATGAGGGCCCCCCATTCCCAAATCCCTCAAATCCCAAAGTCCCCTCTCCTTGCCCCAAACCCGGAATATGGGTAGGGATAGAAGAGAATATTGGGAATGGTTCTGCCCCTTCCTGGACAATGAAGTGCTCAGTAAAATGGGGGAGGATCTGGGGTTCAGAATGCTGGCTGGTTCCTTCCCAACTCCTCCCAATCCAGGAATAAGCATATGGATGAAGGGATATGTTACCTGGAATGTCTCAGCTCCTTCCTGGATGATGGAGCCCTCAATCATATGGGGGGAGGAT
Source organism: Acanthornis magna (assembly GCA_036785705.1). NCBI lineage: Eukaryota > Metazoa > Chordata > Aves > Passeriformes > Acanthizidae > Acanthornis > Acanthornis magna. The sequence continues at coordinate 723,370 of JAWUZG010000050.1, forward strand.
TTAGGGTTAACCCCACCAAACCCTCCCAAACCTGGACGCCCCTTTCCAGCTCCCCAAGCCCAGGAATACAGATAGGGAAATGGAGGAGCAGCTCGGTCCCTTCTTGAATGACAAAGTACTCAGTAACATGGGGGAGGATTTATGGGTTCATGAGGGTCTGGGTGCCCCAAATCCAACCCCCAAAATCCAGAAGCACCTTCTCAACACCCCAGTGCAGGAATATGGCTACGGATAGAGGGATACATTACTGGGAACAGTTCTTTCTCCTTCCTGGGTGATGAGGTGCTCGATAAACGGGGGGGAAGATTTGGGTTTACTCCTCCAGATCCCCAAATCCAGAAGACCATTCCCAAAACCCCAAAACCCAGGATCGGAGGAGGGACAGGGGGATACTTTACCAGGAATAATTCTGACCTTCCTGTATGATGAATCCCTCGATGGCATGGGCTAGGATTTAGTTACCCCTCCAGACCTCCAAATCCAGAAGCCCTTTCCCCAACCCCCCAAATCATGGGATAAATCTACAGATTGCAGGATACCTTACGAGGAACAGCTCAGCCTTTTCCCGGATGATGAAGCAGGGGAGGATTTGGGGGCTCAAGCCCGTCTGCGTACCCCATTCCCAACACCCCAGCTCCACGAGGCCCTTCCTGCCGCCCCCGACCCCCGGCTCTGGAGAGCGGGATACGTTACCGGGAAGGGCTCGGCGCCCTCCTGGATGACGAAGCCCTCGATGACGTGCGTGAGGATCTGGGGTTTCACGATGGCCTGGGGCGGTTTGTTCTCACCATTGTGGGGGGCGGCGCCGGCGACAGTGGCGGCAGCGCTGCCGGAGCCCGAGGTCATCCCGGGAATGCGGGGCTGCGCATGGAGGCGCTCGGGGGGCTCTGGGGACAGCGGGGGACACGCGCGGGTGAGGGGCGGGCGCTGACGCCGCGCTGACGCGAGGCCGCGATTTCCATACAGCTGGAACGGGGAGCAGCTGCTGCCGCTCCCAGTGCCACCAGTGCCGCCCACAGAGCCCCGAGCGGCGCTCGGGGGGCTGAGAAAGGGCTTAAAGAGCCCCGCGAAATAACCGAAGGGGTCCGGACACCCCCGAGAGACCCCAGCAAGGTGCAGTGAAGCCTCAGTGCGTCTCTGTAAGGCACCAGTAAGGCCGCATCTGTCCCAGTGCAGCCCCAACAGGGCTCGGTCTACCCCGGAAAGCCCCGATCTACCCCAGGAAGGCCCCAACAAGGCTCGTTCAACCCCGGAAAGCCCCTATCTCCCCCAGCAAAGCTCCGTACGGCCCCAGAAAGGCCCGAAGTACCCCAGCAAGGCCGCAGTACGTCCGAATAAAGCCGCAGCAGGGCCCGATGTACGCCCGTAAGATCCCAATAAACCCCAGTACACTCCAGTAAAACCACAGCACAGCCCAGCGAGGCCCGATCTCCCGCAGCCCAGCCCGTCCCGGCCCCGGTTCTTCTCCCCTCGAGGCCGCCCCGGCCCGGCGGGGCCCTCAGGCCGCGCAGGCCCCGGCAGCCCCATCACCTTTGTCCGGCGGCGGCTCCCGCTGCCCCCGCCCCTCCCTCGCCCGGGCCGCGGGGCCGGACCGGGGCCGGGGGCGGATGCGGAAGTGAGGTCAGAGCCGCCACAGCCACCGCCCCGGGCCGGGCCCCCGCAGTCGGCGCTCACTCACCGGGCGCTCAGCGGGTCGGGGGGGCCATGGCGGGGGGGGCCGGGCCGGGGCAGCAGCGGGAGCAGCGCCGGGAGCGGGGCTGGGGCCGAGCGGGGACAAAGGCGGCGGCGGCGGCGGGGCCTGGCCCGGGCACGCCCCCCGCGCACCCATTGGTGGCCGCTGCCGCCGCGCGCGCCCGGGCGGAGCCTCAGCGCAAGGCCACGCCCTCCCCCCACGGCACCGCCTCCCGCGCCCCCGCCGCCGGGGGCGGAGTCTCGGCCCACGGGGGGCGTGGCCTCACGGGGTGTGGTCACCCCCCGTCCCGGCTCGCGCTCCACCCGCGCAGCTGTGGGCGTGGCCCCCAGATGTGGCCGCGCCTCCCCAGCCCGCGCGCCCGTGCAGCGTCACAGAAAAGGGGCGCGGCCTCTGACGTGGCCACGCCTCCGCTCCTCAGGCGCCCTCCGTGTGCGAGGCCGAGGCGCCCGGGCCCCCTCTACCGGCAGCGGCGGGCGCTGCACTCAGGCAGCGTCACCCCATGGGTGACACCGTGGCGGGCGGGCTGAGGGACCCCCCAGAGCACAGCCCGGCCCTGCGCACCCCCGGCTTCAACTGGCCCGTGCTGCGGGGCACGGGGGGTGGGGTGTACCACCCCAGGAGTGGGTGCCTGTGGGAGTGGGGCGGGGGCTTACCGTGCATGGGGGGCCGCTCGCCCTCGGGGGTGTCGGGGCCCGGGGGGGCGGCGGGCGGCGAGAGGGCGGGGGGCTGCGGCTGGGCGGCAGGCGGGCTCTCGGCGCTCCTCGGCGCGGGCAGCGGGTCCCGGCGGGCGCCCTCAGGGACCCCGAGAGGGGGCTGCGGTGGCAGGGACACGCATGGGGCAGGGTCAGGTGTGCACACACATGGGCGGGGGTCAGGGCAGGTGCGTGTGCAGGTGGCACAGGGACATGCACCTGCGTGGTTGGAGTGTGCACACCCGTGCATGGGTCAGGCACACGCGTGTGCTTGGAGCGGGCATGCACGTACACATACGCATGTCGCAGTCGGGCACGTGTGTCCAGGCACACCCGATCTGGCATGCACAGTTGCACAGGCGTACATGGAGCCTGTACGCACCTGCACACATGCATGGGTCTGGCATGAGTGTCACACACATGCACAGAGCAGACACATGTGGATCAAGCACAGGTGCACACACACACGGATCAGACAAACACATCTGCACTCGTGTGCATGGACCAAGCACACACGTGGACCTGACTCACATGCATACATGCATATGCATGGACCTGGAGTGAGTATGCACATACATGCAGGGAGCAGACACACATGCACATGTGCACACATGCATGTGCATGCATCTGGCAAAGCTGTGCACACACACGTTTGAGGATCTGGTGCACACATACACACGTGCATGGATCAGACACACAAGGATCAAGCACACGTGCACACACACACGATCAGGCACATGCTCCCCTCGTTACAGGACCAGGTACACACAGACACATGAGTGTGCATGGATGGGGCAAACCTGTGCACACAGGTGTGCATGGAGCAGGTACACACACTTAGACACACGTGCATAGAGCGGGTCACAATGCAGTGTGGCCTGAGCATGCGCACTGTACACCTGAAGAGCCAAGCAACAACTGGACCCCCATGCACAGGTCAGGAACACACATGCACACATTCGTGTGCGGCAACTGCGCACCTGCACACCCACACACGTGTGCACACACCTGACTGCCCGACACCCCCCACTCCCACTCCAGTGCCCCCATCCCTCCTTCCCTCCCCTGAGCTCCCCCACCCCCCAGGAGTTTGGGTGCCCCTCACTGTGAGAGTTTGGGGGGAGTTGGTGGGAGGTCTGGGGGGAGGTTTGGAGGCCCCTTACCACGGGGGGTTTGGTGGGTGATTTCAGGGTGCTCTGGGGGGAGGTTTGAGAGCCACTGACCATGAGGGTTTGGGGGAAGTTTGGGTGTTTCTCACCGTAAGAGTTTGGAAGAATATGGGGGGAGGTTTGGGGGCCCCTCACCATGAGGGTTTGGGGGGAGTTTGGTGGGAGGCTTGGGAAGGCTTTGGGGGATGTTTGGGGTCCCCTCACCGTGGGGCCGGTGGGCTGCAGCTGCAGGATGACGGCCGAGGCGTGCTGGAACTTGCGGGGGGCAGCCTGGCAGCCGGGGTGCCCACTGGGGGGGCCACCCTCACCCCCTGCTCCCTGGGGGACCCCTGTTTTGGGCTGGGGGGCTGGGCCGGGACTGGCAGGGGGCAGGGGCTGGAGCTGGGGGGTGGCAGGAGGGCCCGGGGGGGCCTGCCCACGGGGGCCCAGCTGCTGCTGCTGCTGCTGCTGCTGGATGACGAACTGCTGCTGCTGCTGCTGCGGCGGCTGCGGCTGCATCGGCTTCGGTGGCTGCTGCAGGAACTGAGGGGACTGCAGCGGGGCATAGGCTGCAGGGACAGCGATGGGGACAGGGAATCCCCCTTATCACCAGCACTTCAGCCCCAAGGGACCCATCCCCAGGATCCCCCTCCAGGAGGCTGCTGCTCACTCTGCTCCCTCTGGTGCACTTGGACAGCTTTGCCAGCTCCTGCTGCTGCTGCAGGAGGCTGTGCTCAGACTGTCCCAGGGTGGGGGTCCCCAATTTTGGGAGCCATGCCAGTGCATCCTTCCCAGGCTCCAGCACTCCATGGGGTCCCCTGGCCCACACCCTCACTGCCCCAGCCCCCTGCACCCCACAGGACCCCAGCATCCTATGGGTGAGACCCTCTCAGGCAGGGCCCCTGCCAGGGAGAGGATGGACCCATAAGGTCCCAACTACAGGCAGGTGACAACGCACAGGACACACTAGCGTGGGCCATCACCAGGTTTCAGAATGAACACCCTGTGACTCCCCCAGCACCCAGGGGTGCCCCCACCCCGCAGCAGCCCCTTACCTGGGGTGACGAGTGGGTGGGCAGCAGCGGGGGCGGTGGCACGGGCCAGGGCGTGGGCACGGCCCTCGTGCCCCTCGGCCTTTTTGAGGTGCTCAGCGGGGGCTTCGGGCGGGGGCCCCCGGGGGGGGCCAGCCCGGGGAGGGGCCCCCCCGGGGGGCTTCATGGCCAGGGCAGGGAGGTGGGGGCCGGCGGGGCGTAGGGCCAGGCTGTGCACCTGCAACGGCAGTGGGTCAGGGGTGCCGGGGCAGATTTTGTGGAGCTGGCAGGCGGGAGGGAACTCACCTGAGGGGTGGTGGGTGGTGGGGCGGGTGGCGGGGCCGGTGGAGGGGCCGGTGCGGGGCTCTCGGGCCGGACAGCGCTGACGGGGCCCGTGGGTGTGAAGATGAGCTGGGGACAGGGAGAGTGGGTGCACAGCCCACCAGGTCAGGGGTGGCACCCCCTGTGTGTCCCCCCTTTGTGTCCCTACAGCGTGGAACATGGGTATCCCCCTATCTATGTACGGTAGGGACAGGCACATCCAGTGGAGTGGAGGGCACCCTATAGGGTCCTCACACCCCCCACAAAGGCAAAGAGCACCTGCTTGGGCACCCCCAATGGGGCAGTGGGTGCCCTGTGAGGTCTAGGCACCCCCACTGGGATTGGGGGCACCCTATATGGAGGCTGGGTTCCCTCAGCAGGGTGAAGGCACCTCATGAAGTCTACACACCTCACAGCAGGGTGACAGGCACCCTGTGGGGTCCTCAGACCCCCAGGGAGGTGGGGGGCACCCTATAGGCTTTGGGCACCCTATGGATTTGCCATCGGTCCTGGGCACTCCACGCAGAGCAATGAGCACCCTATAGGGTCATAGCAGGGCCACGGGCACCCTATGGTCACCCCACAACAGGATGATGGGCACCCCACAGTGAGACAACGGGCACCGTAAGAGTCCCAACCATCCATCCCATGGCTGGATGACAGGTACCCCATGGGTCCTGGTCACCCTGTTGCGGGATCCTACAAGGCACCCTACAAGTCCCAGGCTCCCTGCAGTGGGACAATGGCCACTCCACAGGTCCTGGATGCCCTGAAGCTGGATGATGAGCATCCTGTGGGTCCCAAGCACCCCAAAACAGGACAAGGGATGTTTCATGGATCCCAGGCACCTCACAGCAGGATGATGGGCACCCTGTGGGACTTGGGCACCCACAGTGAGACAGTGGGCACCTTATGAATCCTGGGCACCCCACAGTGGGATGATAGCTACCCCACGGATCCTGGGCACGATTGCTGCAGGACTGTGGGCACCCTATGAGTCCCAGGCACCCCATGGGTCTCAGCATTCCACAGCAGAGCAATGGGCACCCTCAAGGGTCAGGGACCCCAGAAGGTCCTATGCACCTTACATGGGATCATGGGCACCCCACAGGTCCAGGCCACCTCACAGTGAGATGATGGGCCTCCCATGAGTCCTGGGCACCCCCCGCAGGATGATGGGCACCCCATCAGGATGCTGAGGCCGTGCCATGTCCCTGCCCCACCCTTACCATCTGTGCTCGCAGGTACATCTGGGCCTGGCTGGCGGTGAGGGCGGGCGAGGCGGTGTTGCCCAGCAGCACAGCCTGCTGAGCGATGCCAGATGCCCCGGGCCCCACGCTCTGCGCCCGGTTCAGCAGCTGCGCCGCTGCCGGTGACGTCGCCAGGTTAATCTGGAATGGGGCATCAGGAGAAGGTTGGGGTGCTGGCACTGGTGGGCATGGGCAGGGTGGGTGCTGAGGGGCCGAGGGACTCACCGTGGGCTGCTGTGCTGGGGCCGGCTGGGTGCCATTGCCCCCTGAGGAGCCACTTTGCCGGTTCGCTGCCAGGCTCGCCTTGGGGAAAAGCTGAAGGTGAGGGGCGTGCCAGCCCCGAGCAGCCCCCGGTGCCCGCGGGGTGCCCGTACCTGCTGGACGGCAGCCAGGCTCTGGAGCTGGGCACTGGTGAGGTGCTGCTGCTGGAGCGCGGCTGTCTGCAGCATGAGGTGCTGCTGCTGCGCCGCGTACATCTGCTGCAGGTACTGCGCCGCCGTGTTGGGCTGCCGGTGCAGCGCCTGCTGGATCACCTTTGGGGGGAAAACATGGCCCCGGGCTGTGCCACGACCCCCCAGCACCCCCCAGTCCTCCAGTGCCCCCCAGCCCTGTACCTGCACGGTCTGGCGGTCGGGGATGCCGCTGTAGACGGAGATCTGAGGCCCGGGCGGGCGTGTGGCTGCGGTGCTGGCAGGTGTTGCGGCCGTGCCACCGGCGCTGCTGGCAGGAGCTGGAGCTGGGAGCTGCTCGTTCTCCATGGCAGGTGCAGGGCGGGATGGGGGGTGTGGGTCAGACTAGAGCTGTGGGGAGGTAACAGAGTGAGGGGGTACCCCTGGCAGCCCATGTCCAGGTGAGGGATGGGGGGCCAGAATCACCGAGGAGGAAGAATGATGGGAGGCCCCATGGTTCATCCTCCTCCACCAACATGGCAGTCAGCACTCCAGGGAAAATGAGGAAAGGGAGCATGGACAGGAGGATGGACAGAGGGGGGGGATGGATAGGACAGAGGGAAGGGAAAGACAGGAGGAGGATGGACAGAAGGAAGGCTGGAAGGGAGAGAGAGGGAGGTGAGGAGGCAGGGATGGATAGAAGGGTGGACTGGAGGAAGAGAGGGATGAAGGGATGGACAGACTAAAGGAAATGAGGGAACAAGGGAAGTAGGAAAGGGACAGATGGATGGAGAGAAGGAAATGAGGGAAGGGGAGGAAGGATGTAGGAAAGGGACAAAGAACAGATGGATAGAACAGAAGGAAATAGAAAAGAGATGGAAGGAAAGAGAGAAGCCAAGGGAGACATGGAACTAGGAAAAGACAGACATAAAGACAGATGGAAGTAGGAAAGGGATGAAGGATGGAAGGACAGAGAGAACGACAAATAGGAGGAGGAAAGAGATGGACAGAAGGATGGATGGAAAGGGAAGGACAAATGGAAGGATGGATGGGCAGAAAGGAAAAATGGATGGGAGGAGGGAGGGAAAGAAGGATGGATGTAAGGACAGATAGAAGAAAGAAGAAAGAAGAGTAAAGGACAGGAAGGACAGAAGGAAGGAGGGATCAGGGATGGAAGGAAGAATGCACAAGAGGATAGACAGAAGACAGACAGAAGGAATGACGGCTCTATGAATGGAAGGAAGGAATGATGGATGGATGGAAAGACGGACAGAGTGAGCAAAGGACCCAAGTACAGAAGGAAAAGCTGAAAAAAAGCAGGAAAGGGAGGGACCAAGGATGGAGGGAAAGACAGACCAGACGGGAGGGAGGAAGTATGGACAGATAAAAAGACACAAAAGGATGGAGGAACGGATGGAAGAAAGACTGAATGGACATAGGAGAGGGATACAGGGACGCAAGGAAAGATGGACAGAAGAAACAGATGAGGGGAAAGGCAGATGGAAGGAAGAAGAGGGATGAATGGATGGTAGGAAGGGGATGGACAGCAGGACAGAAGGAGAGGAGGGGTACGGGCATGGAGGGACAGTGCTGTGGGGGCCAGAGGGGCAGTTTGTAGGCAGCACCTTTGTCACCACAGCACTGTGGTGGCCATGAGGCTCCATGGTCACTGACAGCCACCCATGGCCACCATGCTCCATCTGTGCCACCCATCTGAGCCCCTGCAGTGCCACCACAGCAGGACCAGGGACAACAGTGTGGGACACTGCACACTATGGACAGCAGCCACTGAGCATGGCCTTGGCCATGCCACAGCACAGTCCCACCAGGCCACCCCAGCCCAGCACATGAGGGACATGGCAGCAGTGATGTCCTGGCCTCACATGGCCCATGGGGCTTTGTCCCCTGAGGTGCCACTGTCCCAAAGTGCAGGGTGGGACATCCATATGTTCATGGGGGTGGCAGTACATGTCCCATCTCTGCATGTGGTCTGTGACACTTCCCACCCTCTGGTCTGCATCCATGGCATGTGTCCACCATGAACTGGAGAGCTTTAAGGCAGTACGTTTCCCACTGAACAGCCACAGACCTGTTTTTTCCCCTCTGGTGGCATCGAGGTGACATGGGGTCACTGCAGTGACTGACACAGAGGGATCACACTAAGTCCATCTGGAGTCAATCCCCTTGGGATGGGCACAGCCCAGGAAGCCCCCGGCAGCTCCCACTTGTTGTGGGTCCGAGCCCCCCATCCTCACCCACACCAAACCCCACTGGGGAATTTGGGGCGTCAGATGGGGACACCTTATTTTTGACCCAGAGATGACAAAAGAAACCTGCTCCATGCCCCACCCCCAACTATTAGACCTACCCAAAATAATACAAAGGAAATATTTTGGGTACTGCTGGGACCCACTGGGATGGGGGGACATGGGGGGTCCCACAGCCAGCACAGGGAGAGCCGAGGAGTTGGAATTCCCTGAGCTGAGCCCAAAATGGGGGTGCAGAATGATGAGGGGGTAGGGAAATAATGGAGGGATGGGATGGAATGGGGATACAGACAGGATGGGGGCGGAATATGGGATAGAGAGGGGGAAGATGGGAGAGTAAGCAGCAGGATGGAATGGGGGGAATAATATGGGGGTTCAGAATATGTGGGGATGCAAGATGCTGGTGAAAGGTGGGATATGGTGGGGAGGTGGGATAGAAGAGATGGGGTCAGATAAAAGAGCAGGGATTGGAAAATGATGATGGAGGTGGGCGGGAATAATAATAAGGGGGCATGAAATCAGAAAGTGGGATGCAAGATGGGGAGTGGGATAAGACAGGGGATAGAAGAAAGATAGGGCAGATATTACATGGGGGGGTCAGAGATAATAGCAGCATTGGAATATGGTGGTGAGGGGTGGGAATAATAAGAAGGTGCAAAAGCAGAGGAGGGGGTGGAAGATGATGGGAAAGGGGAAAACACAAATGAAGGGGTTGGACAGAAGTGAGGGAGGACAGATGTAACACTGGGGGGTCAGATACAATATCGGGGGTCAGAGGTAACAGCAGGCACTGGAATATGATTGGAGGTGGGCAATAATAATAATAAAGGGGTGCAGGATAGGGAGCAGCAAGATATGATACAGGGAATGATAAGGCAGTGCAAAATAAGAGAGGGTTGCAAGATGATGGCAAAGGGTGAAAAACCCTAGTGGGGGGTGGGATAGAAAAGAAGGGGTCCCATATAATAAATGGGGAGTCAGATAAAATAGTAGGGACTGGAACATGATGGTGGGGGGTGGGAATAATAATAACAGGGTGTAAAATCAGAAAAGGGGGTGAAAGATGGAGACTGGATTATGATAGCGAGGAGTAGGATAGAAAACGGGGGGTCAGATATAGTATGGGGGTCAGAGATAACATGGGGGCACTGGAATATGATGGTGGGTAATAATAATAATAATAATAATAATAATAATAATAATAAGGAAGTGCAGAACCAGAGGATGGGGCGCAGGAGGAAGGGGGGGAGACATAGGTGGGGGTGGGAAGTGGGGGCCCCACGGGGGCCGGGGAGCGGCGGGGGCCACGGCCCCGGGTGGGGAAACTGAGGCACGGCGGCTGCGCATGCGCGGCCCCCCCTCCCCTCAGCCCCCCCCCGGCCCAGACAAAGCCGCCGGGGCCCGGTAGCGGCGGCACGCGCGGTACCTGCGGGCCGGGCCGGGCGAGGCGGCGGCGGCGGGCGGGCTGTGCCATGGCCCGGGGAGCGCCGCGGGGTCCCGGAGCGGGGGGTGCGGGGGGCGCGGGGGTCCCGGCGGGGCCGGGCCGGGCCCGCTCCCTCCTCCCTCCCTCAGGCGGCGGCGCGGCGGCGGCGCGAGGCCATCGCTCATTTGCATTCCTGCGCGCGTCACGTGGGGCGGCCCGGCCAATCGCCGCCCCGCGAGCCCCGCCCACCGCACCGCGCGCCCGCCGCTCGCGCTCGCCATGGCAACTCCGGGGGGGGCGGTGAGCCGGGTCGCCATAGCAACGGGGAGGGGAGGGGGGAGCGGATGCGCCCGAGGGGATGGGGTCGGGACCGGCGTGGGGGGGGAGCGGGGGGCGGCGGGGATCCGGTCCCCGGTGATTCCAGGGGTCACCCGGGGCAGCCCAGGGTGGGACCCGGCGGAATGCTGCAGCCTGGGGATGGGAGCACCAGTCCCCGCCGTTACCGGGGGGTCACCCGGGGTCACCTCGAGGATGCTGAGGACCGCTACGGGCGAGAAGACGCAGCGTGAATTTGGTGGCACCGGTCCCCTCTGCTGCGTAGGGTCGCTCGGAGTAATCGCGGGGCTGCCCGTGGTCCTTACGGGCGGGATGCTGCAGCCCGGGGATGCTGGCATCGGTCCCTGCCGCCGCCGGGGGTCAGCCGGGGTTACCCTGGGGATGCTGAGCGTCGATACCGGGGGGAGGCAGGGGTACGGGAGGGCTGCTACCTGTCCCTGGTGCCGGTACCTGTCCCTGGTGCCGTGCGGGGTCACTTCGGGGGATGCTGAGGGTCGGCACCGGCGGGATGCCGCCCTGGGGGGATGGTGTCACTGGTCCCCGGTGTTTCCAGGAGTCACCCCGGAGATGCTGAGGGCCGGTATCGGCGGGATGCCGCTACTGCTTGGGATCGCTCGGAGACCCCCGGGGCTGCCCAGGACCGGTACTGGCGGGATGCTGCACTGGAGGGATGGTGGCACCGACCCCCGCCGCTACCGGGGGGGTGAGCCGGGGATGCTGAGGGCAGACACCGGCCGGATGACTTGGCGGGGGACGGTGACACCGGTCCCCGGTGTTTCCCAAGGTCACGCCGGGAGTACCCGGGGCCGGTGCCGGCACAAGGAGGTACGGGTGGTTAGCACCGCCCCGGTGCTCTCGGGGTTCGCCCGGGGATGCTCCCGAAGCTGCTCAGGGTCGGTACGGGCGAGATGCTGCAGCGGGGAGGGGATGGAACCGATCCCCGGTGTTTCCTGGGGTCACCCGGGGTCACCGCCAGGGTGTTCAGCGCCGGTACCGGCGGGGTGCTGCGGTACCGGGGTGATGGTACCGCTCCTCGGTGTTTCCCGTGTCACTCCGGGCATGCTCAGGGTCGGTACCGGCGGCATGCCGGGGGGGATGAGTGGCACCGGTCCCGGTGCTCCCGGGGGTCACGATGGGGCTCGTGGCCACCAAAGCCCTCCCGACTCGGATGTCCGTGCCTCCTGAGGACACTCGGGGTGCCCCCCGCCCCCCCGGGAGCTGCTCCCTTCTCTGGGGACGCTGGGAGGGCTCTGGGGAGTCCTGTGGGGACTGGGGGACACGGAAGGACACTGAGCAGTCGGACTGTGGGGAGCTTTAAGGCCTGTGAGGGGCCATGAGGGCACTGGGGGGGCTGTAAGGGATGTGAGGGGGCAGTGAGGCAGACTGGGGGGCTGTGATGACTGAGGGGAGGAATTGGGGAGGCCACAGGGGACACTGGGGGGCTGTAGTGGCTGTGGGGGGGGACCCTAGGATAGCCTACTGGGAGCACTGGGGGAGACCAGGGGGACAATGAGGGGCTGGAGGTGTACTGGTGGGCCATGGGAGCACTGGGGGGCTATGGGGGTACTGGGGGGAGCTATGGGGGCACTGGGGGTCTATGGGGACACTGGGGGCTATGGGGATGCTGGGGGGAGCTATGGGGGCACTGGGTGGAGTTATGGGGCCACTGGGGGTCTATGGGGCCACTGGGGGTTTATGGGGGCACTGGGGATCTATGGGGCCACTGGGAGTTTATGGGGGCACTGGGGGCTATGGGGATATTGGGAGTTTATGGGGCCACTAGGCGTCTATGGGGCCACTGGGGGTTTATGGGGGCACTGGGGGCTATGGGGATACTGGGGGTTTATGGGGGCACTGGGGGTCTATGGGGCCACTGGGGGCTCTGGGGATACTGGAGGCCTATGGGGACACTCGGAAGCTACGGGGGGGGAACTGCGGGATTCTGGGGGGAGTGTTGGGATTCTGGGGGGACTATGGGAGCACTGGGGTGCTGTGGGGATACTGGGGAGGCTAGGGGGTGCTGGGGCTATGGGGGGCTCTGGGTGAATGTCTCGACCCCCGGGGGCTGCACTGGCGCTGCCGCCAGGGGGCGCTGCCGCCCCGCTCCGGGGCTCGGGCGGGAGCGAGCGCTGCTCCCGCAGGTCGCGCTGTCCCCGCTTCTGTTTTTCCCCCTTTCCCTGTTTTTACCCCTGCTTTCCCTGTTTTCCCCCCTGCTTTCTCTGTTTTTACCCCTGCTTTCCCTGTTTTTACCCCTGCTTTCTCTGTTTTTACCCTTACTTTCTCTGGTTCCCCCCGGTTTCTCCGCCCAGATTTCCTTCCTTTCCCCCCTTTCCCCCATTTACCCTTTTCCCCCTCTATTTCACCCTGTTTTTTCTCCGACCTCCCCGGTTCTCCTGTTTCTCCCTGGTTTCCTACCCTTTCATCTCCTCTCCCCCCTTTTCCTCTGTTTTTCCTGTTTTCCCCGTTTTTCCTTCCTATTATTCCCTTTTCCCCCTTTCCCTTGTTTTGCTTGTTTCCCCTACTTTCTTCCCCACTTACACCCCCTTTTCCTCTTTTTTTTTCCCCTTTCCCCCCAATTTTCCCTCCTCTTCCTCCCCTTTATCTCCTTTCCCCTTTTTTTCAGTTTTTCCCACTTTCCCCCTGTTTTCCCCCTCTTCCTCTCCCTTTTCTTCCCTTTATTCCCTCTACTCCACATTTTATTTCCGGTTTTCCCCTGTCCTCCCCCCTTGTCCCCCTGTTTTCCCCTGGGTTTCCCCCCTTTTTCCTCCTTCCCCCCTTTTCCCCCGCTTTTCCTCTCTCCCTCTTTTCTCCCCTTTCCCCCCTTCCTATATTCCCCACTTTTCCCCCTTTTCCCTAATTCCCCCACTATTTTCCGTCTTTTTTTCCCCATTTTTTCCCTTTCCCCCCTTTGTTCTCTCTTTTTGCCCTCACCCCCTTTTTTTTCCCTTTTCTCTTTTCTGCCCTAGCACCTCGTGGGATCTCAGATTCCCAGATCCCACCCCACCTCCCCTCCCCTCCACCTCAGACCAGCGCATGGCCCAAATCCTGCCCTTTCCAACCCAAAAAAGCCACGTCCGGTGACAACGTCACCGCTGGGACAGAGGTTAGGAACAACCGCGGGGGCCACGGAACACCGGCATGGCTCATCCCGGAGCCGGGGCTTCATTTTGGGATGGGATGGGATGGATCCCCATTTCACATCCCACCCCTCATCCCGGATCCCTATCATTTTGGGATAGGATGGATCCCCATTTCACATCCCACCCCTCATCCCGGATCCCTATCATTTTGGGATGGGATCGATCCCCATTTCACATCCCACCCCTCATCCCTTTATCCCTATAACTTTGGGCTAGGTCCCCGTTTCACATCCCACCCCTCACCCCTGCACCCCTACCATTTTGGGATGGGATGGATCCCCATTTCACATCCCACCTCTCAGCTCTGGATCCCTATAATTTGTGGATTGTCCCCCACTCCACGTCCCACCCCTCACCCCTGCATCCCTATCATTTTGGGATGGGACGATCCCCCCGTCCCGCATCCCACCCCTCATCCCGGATCCCTCTCTCCTCATGGAAACCCCGAAATCCCAAAGCCAGCGAGCACCGGGAGCGCCGATGCTCCGCGTGCATCCCGCCGGCACCGAGCCACCGTGAAACCGGCGGGATGCAATTCCGGATCGCCCCGGGGGACCGGGCAGGAAAACCTTTTCATCCCAAATCCATATTGTTCCCACCCAGCGGGGCGACCATTCAGCCTCCCACCAGGCGCAGGGTTGGGTTTCCAGCCGGAAATTTCCCTCCGAAGGTACAAAAAGTCATATTTGGCCCCAAAAAATAAAGGCGGGGGGGAGGGGGGAGGGAGAGAAAAAAAAATTCCTCGTCCTCCTTCCCGCGCGTTGGGACTCTCCAAATATTTGTGTGGATCCAAAGGGGTCCCGAGGGAACAAAGCACGGACACGGCGCGGCCCCCCCGAACAATGGGGCCGGATATTTTCTGATGTGAGCGGAGCCGAAGCCGGAGCCGGATCATATCCGGCCTGCCCGGGACCACACCGCACCAATCTCAGGTTTTTTAAGGAAAACGTCTTTTTTAAAAAAAAAAAAAAAAAAAAAAAAAAATTTTTTTTTTTTTTTTTTTTAGGAAAAAAATATAATTTTCTGTAAATTTTTTTCTTTTTTTTTTTGGTGGTTGTTGTTTGTTGTTTTTCAAAAAGGCTATTTGGGAAAAAAAAGGTAAAAAGGTTTTTTTTTTTCCTTGGGAAAAAGGGTTTTGGAGTAAAAAAGATTTTTGCTTGGAAAAAGGTGCCTTTAAAAAAAAAAGCTTTTGGGGTGGAAAGGGATTTGGGAAAAAGAGAAGGTGCTTTTTGTTTTTTTTGTTTTTTTTTTTTTTTTTGAAAAGAAGGCTTCTTGTAATTTTTGAAAAAAGTGGGTTTTGTTATAAAAAAATTTGGGGGAAAAAAGGGCTTTTTTTCTTGGAAAAAACAGCTTTCTGGAAAAAACAAGTGCTTTTTAGAATGAAATAGCTATTTTTTTACAGGAAAAATAAAAGGCAGAATAAATGGCTCTAAAGATCTGCAAAGAAATTCTCTACATTTTACAAGAGAAAAGGTGTAAGAAGGTGGAGGTTTTCTGGGAAATACGGAGGTTTTTTTTTTGAAAAGATGCTTTTCTCGAGAGAGAAAAATACTTTATGGAGGAAAGAAGTGCTTTCTTTTGGGAAAAAAGCTTTTTTTGGAAAAAGAAGGTTTTTTTAAAAATAATTTTTATTGAAAAAAAAAGACATTTTGGAGACAAAAAAAAGTGGGTTTTGGTGGGAAAAATAAGGCCAAAAAAGGCTTTAATGGGAAAAACCAAGAAAAAAAGTGCTTTTTTTTTAAAAGAATTTTTTTTTTTTGAGAAAAAAAGAACTTTGGAGTAAAAAGTTTTTTTGGGGGGAAAAACATTTTGTAGAAAAAGGGTTCTTTACAGGAAAATAAATAAAACTAGTGCTTTGTGGAAAAAGAGGTACTTTTCTGTGGGAAAATGTGCCTTTTTTGGAAAGAAAGGCCTTTTTTTGAGGAAAAAGGCTGCTTTGGGAGAGAAGGGGATTTTAGATCTTTTTTAAAATGCCTTTTCTGAGAAAAAGAGGCTTTTTTGGGGTTACAAAGGGCATTTTGTGGGGCGAAATTCCAACTTTTTCTGAGATCCAAGCTGCACATCCCTGGTGTGGTCCCCAAGTGCCACTGCCCGGTGTCACCGTGTCCTTTCCCTAACAGAGTCCAGGGTTTTGTGTCCCTCCAGGACATGAAGAGAGTCCCCATCCACCCCAATCCCTTCCACGCACATCCCAGAGGTCACTGCCGTGACCCCAACCACCTCCTCCGTGCCCCCCGAGCCCCCTCCCCATCCCCAGCACCCCCATTCCATGCCAGGAATGCTCGGAAAAGCCGTGACCGAGGTTACATAAATATTCTGAGACGTTTTTTGGGGGTTATTCCGTTTATTTGCCGTGGATTCAGGTACTTTTCCAAAGGAAATCTCACGCTGACGTGGTCTGTCTGTCCCATCCCGCCCCTCCCCTGCTTTTCTGGATGCTCCAAATTGGCTTTTTTTGCACATTTCTTCCCCCGGCTCTTATAGCGTAGAGTGTTTTGGGTTTGTTTTTTCTTTTTATTTAATTTTTTATTGCCGTTACCCCCCCGTTTTCCCCCCAAATCCTCTGTTTTCTGCTCCCAAAGCAGGAATTGCAATTTCCATCCACTTGGTGTCAGCTCTGGCCCCACCATCTGTCCAAATCCCAAACCACCCCAACCCCACCAGCCCCGGCTTTTTTGGGGGGATCTATTCACCTCCCTTCAGTTAAATCCTCAATTTACCAGCATAAACAATGACTAGTTCATGATCATCCTATGGGATCCATACGGGTGGAATTCAATCCCTTTTTCCCAGCTGGGAAATCAGCCCTGGGAATCCACCGCCTGTGGATGTAGGGCTTTAAACCCGCATAATTTTTGGGTTAATTACATCCCCCACCCCAAATTAATTTGGAAATGGATTAAACTCTGGATGAGGATGGTTCCCGAAACGGAGCCGCTGCTTTAGATCGTGATGGGGATTTTTTTTACTGTGAGTTTAAAGCAGGGTGAGCCGAAAGCTCTTGGGGCATTGAGCTCCGGGGAGTTTAGTGCCTGGGGAATTTAGTTCCTGGAATATTTAGTGCCTGAGGAATTCAGCATTGAGGGATTTAGCTCCGGGGCATTAAACACCGGGACATTTAGCTCCGGGGAATTTAGTGTTGGGGCATTTAGCATCCCGGGAATTTAGTGCCTGGGGAATTTGGCAGCGAGGCTTTCGGCTCCAGGGTATTTAGCGTTGGTGCATTAAACACCAGGGCGTTTAGCTCCGAGGAATTTAGTGCCTGGAGAATTTGGTGCCTGAGGAATTTAGTGTCTGGGGAATTTGGCATCGGGGCATTTGGCTCCTGGATATTTAGGATTGGGGCGTTAAACATCAGGGCATGGAGCTCTGGGGTATTTAGTGCTTGGAGAATTTAACAGCAGGGCGTTGAACTCCGGGACATTTAGCTCCCGGATATTTAGCATTGGGGTATTTAGTGTTTGGGGAATTTGGCACTAGGGCGTTTAGGAAAAGGGCACTAAGGATCGGGACTAAGATTTACCAGCAGGGCACTGAGCCCTGGGGCATTAAACACCGGGGCACTGAGCTCTGGGGGTCTTTAGTGTCGGTGCGTTTAGGGCCTGGGGCATTTAGGGCCTGGGGCATTTAGGGTGGGGGTATTTAGCAAAAGAGCGTTCAGAATGGATGTGTTTCCCACCGGGATATTCAGCTCTGGGATATCTCACACTGGGATGTTCTCATACGGGGACATTCAGCATCTCTGCAGAAAGCATTGGGGAACACTGGGCGATAAACATTGGGTATTTAGCGCTGGAGTATATAGGGTTGACGTATTAAATATCAGGATGTTTAGCTCTGGGTATTTAAGGCTGGACCATTAAATAGGGGAGCGTTTAGCTCTGGGATGTTTAGGGCTGGGGACATCCAGCACCGGTGCATAAAACATTGGGGCATTTAGGGAAGGGACTTTTAATGTTGGTGCATTTGGCACTGGGACATTAAACATCGGGACAATCAGCTCTGGGGCATTTAGGGTTGGTGTGTTGAACACTGGGGCATTTCAATCAACATATAAATCATCAGTTTGGCACTGGGGCTTTAAACATTGAGACAATCAGCTCTGGGGCATTTAGGGTTGGCATGTTGAACACTGGGGCATTTCAATCAACATATAAATCATCAATCCAGCTCCGGGGCACTTGCTGTTGGGGCTTCTAGCACTAAAATATTAAACATTTAGCCCTGAGGCATTTAGGATTGGGGCATCAGCAATGGGGCACTGAGCACTGGGGCATTAAAATGGGGGGATTTAACACCGGGCATTTAGTGTTGCTGCATAGAAACATCGGTGCATTAACATCGGTGTGTTTAATCCCGGGGCATTTACCCTCCGTGCTTAATGTACTGGGGAATGTTGCACTGGGGCATTTGGCTCTGGGACATTAAACATGAGGGTGGTTAGCTCTGGGACATTAAACATCAGTGCGTGAAATATTGGAGCCTTTAGTACCGAGCCATTAAGAATTAATGTAATTAACATCAGCCCATTTACCACTGGGGCATTTAGATCGATGCATAAAGGGGAATTTAGCTCTGGGGTGTTTAACATTGGGGCATCGAGCACTGGGGTGCTAAACATTGGGGCAAGTAACTTTGGGACATTTAGATCCATGCTTAAAACACCAATGAATTTAGCTCTGGGGCACTTGGTATTGGGGCATTAAACATGGGGTGTTAAGCTCTGGGTTATTTAGGATTGGGGCATTAAAAATTGGGACATTGCTCTGGGGTATTTAGTATTGGGGCATTAAACATAGGGCCGCTTAGCTCTGGTGTATTTAGGATTGGAGCATTTGACACTGGAACATTAAACATTGGGGAATTTAGCTCTAGGATGTTAAACATTTAGCGATTAGCTCTGGGGCATTAAATATCAGGGTGTTTTGCTTGGAGTATTTAGGATTGGGGCATTAAACATGAGGGTGTTTAGCTCTGGGTATTTGTTGCTGGGGGATTAAATATCGAGGTGTTTAGCTCTGGGGTATTTAGGGTTGGGGCATTTGGCACTGGGGCATTGAACATTGGGGAATTTAGCTTTGGGGTATTAAACATTTAGTGTTAAGCTTGGGGTCATTAAACATGGGGTGTTTAGCTCTGGGGTATTT
Organism: Acanthornis magna; assembly: GCA_036785705.1. Taxonomy (NCBI): domain Eukaryota; kingdom Metazoa; phylum Chordata; class Aves; order Passeriformes; family Acanthizidae; genus Acanthornis; species Acanthornis magna. The sequence goes on from JAWUZG010000050.1 coordinate 742,207, forward strand.
AGTTTTGGGGCATTAAACGTTGGGGTGTTTATCTTTGGGTCATTAAACTTGGGGATGTTCAGCTCTGGGCTATTTACTATTAGGGTGTTAAAAATTGGGGCATTGCTCTGGGGTGTTTAGGGTTGGGGCATTAAATATCAAGCTGTTTAGCTTGGAGGTTTTTGGTGTTGGGGCATTTAACATTGAGGTGTTTAGGGTTGGGGCATTAAATATCAGGGTATTTAGCTTGTAGGTTTTTGGTGTTGGGGTATTGCTCTGGGGTATTTAGGGTTGGGGCATTAAATATCAAGGTGTTTAGCTTGGAGGTTTTTGATGTTGGGGCATTTAACATTGGGGTGTTTAGGACTGGGCCATTAAACATGAGGGTGTTTAGCTCTGGGGTATTTAGGGCTGGGGCATTAAATATCGGTGTATTTTATATCCTTGAAGGTCCTGTTGCTTCCCGGATGCCGCACTGCAGAACACCCTTTGAGGCCCCATTGAGGCCCCGGAGAGGCCCCGGAGTTCACAGACATGAGGGATTTTCACTTGAGGGATTTTCACTTGGCCCGAGATTCCCAGAGAAATCCTCGCTCCGGGCTGAGCTGGCCTCTCTCACCCTGTGAACCTGCGCCCAGTGCACCCAGTCCGGTCCTTTTGATTTCCCGAGCACAAATAAACCTTCCCCGGTGGAGTCCAAGCCTGGGCACACACAGGGCACCGGGGAGAGGGTGGGAGTGAAGGGAAGGGGGTGGGAAGGCCACAGGAAGGATGGGAATGCTGAGGAGAGGGTGACAATGTGGGGGAGAGGGTGGCAGCACTGCGGAGAGGGTGGCAATGTTGGGGAAAGAGTGGGAATGTTGAGGAGAAGGTGGAGATGCCAAGGATAGGGTGGCAATGCCAAGGAGAGGGTGTCAGCTCTGGGGAGAGAGTGGAAATGATGGAGAAGGAGTGGCAACGCCAGGGAGAGGGTGGCGGTGTTGGGGAAAGGGTGACAATTCTGTGGGAATATCAGGCAGAGGGTGGCAATGCCAAGGAGAGGGTGGCACCTCTGGACACTGCACTGCTGTCCCCAGGGCCGTGGATCTCCCCCACCACCTGCTTTCCCCTGGCTGGGAATGCTTAGGATGGGGTTGCCCCAGCACCATCCTTCCTCCTCCTCCTCCTCTTCCTCCTCCTCCCCTGCTCCAGCCGGGAAGTGTCCAGCTCCGGGTGCGGGAAATGCAGCGGGTCCAGCAGAGAGCAGTGGTAACACACCGGCATCCCGCCACCTCCCTCTTGCCCATCCCCGCCTTTCCAGTAAATCTTAATTTCCCTGGAAAGAGAAAAGTGGAATTTGCCAAAAAACTTTGGAGCTTAATTAAAAAAAACACCCCAGTTTTCCTGGTGGTGGAGGTAGAATGGGAGCGGACGGGGCTGGCACAGAGATTTATGGGCTGAATCGAGACTGGTAATTGCAAAGAAAATAGAAAAAACCTGGTAAGAGCAAGAAAAAAACCCTTGTAAAAATAAATTATCAGCTTCTCTATTAAATTATTCTGCCCCGCTGGAGCGGGACACCCGTGGCCTTTGATCCTCCTGCTGCCGTCCCGTTCCCAGCCCGCGGGACGGGGCTGAGGGGTCCCGGATGGTAATGGGCCCTGACAGCTTGGAAAAGCGAGACGGGCTCTTCGTTAATGAGCCCTAACGAAGCCGAGGGGCCCGACGAGCCCGGCGGCGGCTTCTGCTGAGCCGGCTGGGCTGGGAGCACCGCGGTGATGCCCCGGCGGGGCCGGGAGGGGGGTGGGACGGATGGGATCTGTCGCCTTCCACCATCTCTCGTTTTTCCAGAGGGGAAAAAATCCATTAAAGAAAAGCTAAGGTGAATTGCAGCTGGGGGAGTGGGGAATTGGGGGGGTTTCTGCAAAATGGGGGACGAGGAAAAGAGAGAGAGGAGAGCTTAGTTTACTGTGAGCTTGCAGTGCGCCTGCAACAGGCTTGCAACAGGTTTGCAATGGATTTGCAACTCAAGGGGGTTGCAATGGGGCTGAAACAGGCTTGCAATGGATTTGCAACTCAAGGGGACTGAAACAGGCTTGCAATGGATTTGCAACTCAAGGGGACTGAAACAGGTTTGCAATGGATTTGCAATTAGTTTACAATGGGTTTTCCAGCGGTTTGAAATGGGCTTCAAAGGTCCTCAATGAAGCAGCAATGAGCTTGCAAAGGGTTTGCAGTGGGTCCAGGATGGGCTTAAAAGGAGTTTGCAAAGGGTTTGCAAGGGGTCTGTAATGGGTTTGCAAGGGGTCTGCAGTGGTCTTGCAATGGGTTTGCGATGGGCTTGCAATGGGTTTGTGATGGTCTTACGAGAAGTTTACAATAGGTTTGCAAAAGGTTTGAAATGGACTTTCGGACTTTCAAGGTTCCCAATGAGGTTGCAATGAGGTTGCAAAGGGTTTGTAATGGGCCTCGAGGTTTTGCAGGAGGTTTGCAGTAGGTTCACGGGGGACTTGAAAGGGATTTGCAGGGGGTTTACAAGGGGCTTGCAAAAGCCTTACAAAGGGTTTGCAACAGGACTGTGACTGCCATGCAGGGGGTTTGCAATAGGCTTACGAGAGGTTTGTAATTAGCCTGCAATGGGTTTGCAATTGGTTTGCGATGGATTTGCAATGGCTTTGCAATGCCTTTTCTCCACATGGGCGCATCCCAGGATTGTGAACCCCAGCCCTGACACTCGTCCCTCATCCCGGGGAGCCTCTCGGCCACGCTGCTCCTGCTCTCCCAGGGCTGCCTCTGGATTAAGTCCATCCCCGGAGAGGATTTATCCCCCGATCCCGCCCTGGGCTCCGCTCTCCGCGATTTAAGGAGAAGCAGCTGCCTGGGTGGGAGATCAAAGATCCCACGGGAGGGTGGAAAATCCCTGCGGCCTCGGCGAGGAGGATCCGAAGGGCTCCGGCTACGTGGGGTTGTGGTGGTGACGTGCGGGACATAGCCGTGACGGAAGCCCTGAGTAACTGGAACCAGAAGGGAGGGGAGTCCAGGCTGGGAAATCAGCCCGGGGAGGTTGGGAGCAGCAGGGTTCCTTTGATCCCAGCCTCACTTCCAGGCTTCCTCCTTCCCTTGCTGCCGGCATTGCGAGGGGCTTGAGAGAGGCTTACAACAAACTTGCAACGAGCTTAAAGCAGGCTGGGAGTGAGCTTGCAAGGGCCTTACAATGCATTTACAAGGGGTTTGCAACAGGCTTGCCAGGGGTGTAGTAGGTTTACAATGAGCTTGCAACAGCCTTGCAATGAGATTACAACACGCTTGCAATGAGGTTGCAAGGGACTTACAATAGGTTTACAGTGGGTTTGCAACAGGTTTGCGAGTGGTTTGCAACAGGTTTGTGACAGGCTTGTGATAGCCTTACAACAGGTTTGCAATGGGCTCGCAAGTGGAGTGGGACAGAAATTGAAGTAATAAATAGATATGCCCATAAATTGGGGGAGTTACTTGCATTTTTGCCATTTTGGGTGAATTTGATGCTTGAGTCTCCGTCACAGACTTGTAACACAGAGAGAGGAAACCAGCTCCTACACCTGCCCAGATCATCTCATTCCCAATGTTTATTCCGTGAAAATGTTGACACAATCCTACCCTGGACCTTGTTGGATGAACAATCCTGCACCAATTAAACAAATTTACATGAATTTAGGTTGGAGAGCTGCAAATATTCCGTGTTTCTTGGTTTTTTCCCTCCTCCTGGGACTACTCTACTGGTGCAATTTACTTTCCTTTGGAAATTTTCCCTCTTTACAGCAGGAGCTGATGGCGTTTTTGGTTCCTATTTTGCACCAGGGTGGATGTCCAGTATCATCCCCTGAAAAAAATTCCATATATCAAGGCCCAAATTGCAATGGATCAGGAATGGAAATGCTTTTTGCTGGAAATTTCCCTCTTTGCCATCCCAAATCTCGGAGCAAGAGGCTGAGAGGAAAGCCCAGAGGAGAGATCTCTTCGGGATGGGGTTGAAGAAGACATTGCACAACTGGTCTGAGAAGTTCCCAGCCCATCCCAAGCTCTTGGTTTCACCCCTGTGATCCTAAATAAGGGAAGAGGAGTCGGGTCAGAGGATTTTCACCCACGCTGATGATTCACCCAACCCCACAACCAGTCCAGTCACCCGTGAGCGCGTGAGAACCTCCAGCATGGGTTTGTACCCTTGGAGAAACCTCCTGGAGAACCTGCTTCTGGTATTTTGAGTTCTCCTAGGAGGAGCAGAGATCTTGTTGCTGGTAAATCATCTGGGTTTGCTTTCCTCCAGCCAGGAATGTCCTCCAAATCAACCCAAGGAGGGGAAAACACAGGAAAACCTGACCCACTGACAGCAAAATACTCCTTGAACTTGTGTTGTGATGAGGACATAAAGCTGTGAAACCCCCAGATCCATGGGGGATCAGCATTTGGGTGGGAAGCAAATGAATCCGTGGGTTTTTCCTGTGGATCCAGGGTGTTTATCCCTCCACACCAGCAGTGAGCAGAGAGCTGATGCCTTCTCCACGCTCTTCACCATGGTTTGGACCATGTGATGATGCTTTGGTGCTGCTGGAGATGCTTCCCAGCCCCTCACTCAGCTCCTGGGCACCTCCCAGGGAGGTGTTTTCCTGGATAAACCACCAAAATTTGCAAAAAATCTATTTTCTTGAGCAGGGATGAAGTGGTGCTGCCGATTAACAATGAATTGGGACCTTTTGAAGCACCCCAGGAATTTGCTTGGCCATCCTGCTTTTGAAATGTGCTGGAGAGCCCCAAAGTCCCCATCCCCACATCCACGCATCCCCACATCCACCCATCCATCCATCCATCCATCCATCCACCCATCCATCCATCATTTGGGTGTGATCATCTCCAAAATATTTGCACACCAATATTGGCTCTGATGAAGATGCCACAAGCCCCACAGAGCTGCCCATTGCTGGGAATTTCTCCTCAGCTCACCCCTTGGCTGGTCCCACCACCCACTGGAAGTGATCCACTTGGATTTTGGGAATGCTGGTGAGGAAAACCAAACACGGTGAGCTCAGGGTTGTTTAAGGTGGGACTGAGTTAGGCTTGGCATGGCCTGGACTGGCAGGGAGTGGATCGAGGTTCTGGAATCATGGGGTGTCTGGGATGTCAGCTGGGCTCTGTGGGCTGTCCAGGCTGCTGTCGGCACCCTGAGGACAAAATTGGCTGGAAATTGGTCTATTTTGACCAAATATCGAGTCTTGGAATGGGTGACCAAATCCCACAGCTGCCTCCAGCCTGATTCCGTGTTTTGGGTCACGTTTGGGGCAAAAGTGTGGTGTCACCTCCAGCTGCTTCACCCAGATGTACCTGACCTCAAATAAACACAAAGTTTAAGCTCTCCCCTCTGAGAGGTTCATGGATGATGCTCTGAGGTTCTTCCCATGGGATGGAAGAACATCATCTCCCATGGGATGAGGCTGGGACAGGGCAGCTCCAGCCTCTCCAGCCACACGTCGTTGAGGCACTTTGAGGTCACTGACAAAGTCTTCCACCATCTCAGACTCTCCTTGTGGCTTCGTCAGTGGATGTGGGGGCCAAGAGCTGCCTGGGCTCCTCCAGCATTAACTTTTCTCCCTCACTTTGCCCGGAGCTGAGCTGGTGCCGCCCGAGTTTCTCCTCCAGCTTTTCCTTCTGGCTGATATCAAACCCATGTGGGCCTCAAAGCCTCCCCACCCTCCTCATGTTGTGTGCAAGTGAGAGCTGAGAACGTGCGGAGTTCCGAATGAATGGACACCTCCAGCTTGGCCTTATCTCCAGCACTGCTCCAGCTCCTCCTTCTCACTGCTCTGCTTCTGCAGCCCAACCTCACTGCTTCTCCTGCAGGAACTTCTCTCGTTCACCCCAAGAGCTGCCCAGGTGGCACACGTGATCCCAGGTGAGATCCTATTCCCACCGTGGGTCCCATGGAGTTGCATCCTCCCTCTTTTTCCCCCTGGCCTGTGATTATTTATCTACCCACTGCTTTCTTCCTTTTCCCACACTTTGAAAGAGTGGTTTTGCTTCCTTTTGAGTCATCCCGGAGTTCCTGCTCTCTCCAGGAGAAGAGGTGAGTAATGTGGAGTTGAATGGATCGTGCTGGTTCAGGGAAAGGGGATGACAACCAGACTGTCCCCTCTGGCCGGGAGAAACCAGGGAAAGTGCCAGAGCCTGGGATAACAACCAGACTCTCCCCTCTGGCTGGGAGAAACCACAGCCCCATGTCCGGGGAAAGTGCCAGATCCTCTTGAGGAATGAGATGTTAACGCTCAAGACATTCAGCCCTTGGGTTGGTGTCACCTTATGGGGACACTGTGGCCATCAGGGACCCTCCCATGTGAAACAGGAGAAGGACCAAGGCAGAGACACCAAAATTCCCCACCCAACACATGTTGGGAGACACTGGGGAGCTGGGCTGGGATGTGGTGAGGAAGAGGAGGATGTTCCCAGTTGGACAGAGCCGATCCTGGCTGGAAGTGCCCCTGGATCCCAGGAAGTGCCCCTGGATCCCTGGAAGTGCCCCTGGATCCCTGGAAGTGCCCCTGGATCCCTGGAAATGTCCAAGGCTGGGTTGGATCAGCCTGGGATAGTGGAAGGTGTCCCTGCCCACGGCAAGGCGTGGAATGAGATAGGCTCTAAGGACTCTCCCAACCCAAACCAGACTGGGATTCTGCTCCAGGAAAATGCAAATTTTCCTCAGTTCCGCTCTCCAAAATGCCATTTCTGTAACATGGGGCATCATAAGCCCTGGAGATGCCCGAATTTCCCCCGTTTTCAGCCTCCTTCCTTTCTCCTCTGCGTTTTATAACTGGGGTAACCTCGAACAAAAACCCAGGGAATTATTTCGGCTCAACAGGTCGGAAAGAGGCCAAGACGCTGGCAGAGCTGTCACATTGGATTTTCCAGCCCCCTGCACCGGCGAGAGAAATTTAATGTAAATAAACCCCCACTTCCATCCTATGGCACGTCCAACCTCAATATGGGTCGGGGCAACACCCAGCGCATGCCTCCCAGTCTGGCTTGGCATGAAAAACCACGGCAAATATGTTCACTGAGGTTTTTTTGCCCCTAAATCCTTCCCGGCAGAGTTTTTTGGGAGGTGATTCACTGTGGATTAACATCCCATCATTGGGAATATGTGGAGGGGGAAGGTGCCCAATGCACTGTGTTCACCTTGGTATTTCCAATGGAGAAAAAAGGAGAATTTGTGGGTATTTGTGATTTTTGTAGTCCTGGGGAAGGGAGGTTTAAATCCCCCCAGGCTGAGCTATCCCAGGGTTTGCAAATTATAGATATAATTTATATATATATAAAAATAGAAATGATTTTATCTTTTTATTTATTAATTTTTATGTATAAAAATATAAACTATTTTGTCTTTTTATATATATAAATAGAAATTATTTTATCTTTTTATATATTAGTTTTCATATAAACAAAATACAGAAAATAGAACATACCATATATAATTTATAATATATATTTAATATATTAATACATACCGTTACATAGCTCTACATATATTTCTATAAAATATATAAATATATAAATTTACAACCCCTTTTCCTAGCAAAGGAGCTGACTTGGGAAAGGCGACTCCAGCCTCAAGCTCAGCGTAATCCTCCACCAGCTCCTAACGAAGAATAGCTCCATTATTAATTAAACAGTGAAATCAAACTATAGATGCCCGAAAATATTTCCTGCTGGGGCACGTGCCCCCAAATCCCACTGCCAGGTTTATGGGAATTTCGATGCCTAACGTTGCCCTCAATCAGCCTCCTGCAGCTTTTAGGCTCGGTTTTAGGGGTTTAAGGGGAAAGAAGGGTTTGTTCCTGCCTGGAAATGAGAAAACATGTCCGGGAATAGGAATAAAAGCTAAAAATCCGCTCAAATATGAGAAAGAATGTTCAGAAAGAGGAGTGAATGCTAAAAATCCACCGACATTTTAATTTTCCTAGGTAAACCGGAGCTTCTAGAGGGAAATAATGAGAAGTCGCAGCCTTTTGAGTTTAAGCAAAGCATTGAACATAAATTAATTCCTATTTTATCTGTTCAGATGCCCCCAAACCTCCTTTCTTTTATGGTCGGGGACCTCTCTCCAGGTTTGGACACAGGAGGCTCCATTTTTGGAAAAAGGCACCCCAAGTTTGCGAAATGGGGTGGGGAATTTGCAAAAAAGAGTCCCTGATTTGCAAATATTGGCCTTGGTTTGTCACAGGGACACCAAATGTGTCCCCAGACTTGCAGAAATTTACCCCAGAGTGGCAAAAAGGGCCTCCAGATTTGAAAAAAATGGGGTCCCGGGTTTGCAAAAAGGGGTCCTAGGTTTAAGAAAAGTCCCTGAGTTTCAGAAAATGAGACCCGATTGCCAAAAAAAACCTTCTCAGGTGTAAGAAAAGGTGCTTCGAGTTCTCAAAATTGGATGCTAAGTTTGCAAAAAACGATTTTGGTTTGCAAAATTAGGTTCCAGGGTTGCAAAAGACACACCAGGTTCCCTAAAAGGGATACAGGTTTCCCAAAAAGGGGTCCCAGGTTTAAGGAAAGTAACCCTAATTTTAACAAAATGAGCCCTAATTCACAATCCTCCCCCCCTCAAAATGTAAGAAAACGCCCAAGTTCCAAAAATGGAGTTCCAGGGTTGAGAAAAGACAGCTCAGGGTCCCTAAAAGTGGTCCCAGATTCCCTAAAAGTTTCAAAAAAGGAGCCCTGATTCACTAAAAAGGCCCCCCAAAGTTGAGAACAAGTTCCAAAATTTCCCTAAAAAGGATCCCAGCTTCTCTAAAAAAGCATTCCCCAAAAAAGGGGTCCCAGGTTTGCAGGAAGATCCCTCCCCCAAATTTAAGGAAAGACACACTGAGTTCCCAAGATGGGGTCCTGGTTTCCAAAAGGGGTCCCAAATTTCCACAAATACCCCCCAAATTTGCATGTTAGGGTCCGAGGGTGGATGGAATTCCCGCCCTGTTCCACACGGAAACTGCCCTTGAAATCCCAAATGGATATTACCCTCCCCAAAGCCGAGTTTTGGGAAATGATGGAGCTGGCAGTGACCCTCCCGGGGCTCAGGGGGGAGATTTGCATGGATAATCCTCTAATTCCTTGAGCCCCGTGCCCTGATTGAAGCAAAAAAACTGTGGAGAAAGCACCAAAAAAAAAAAAAAAAAAAAAAAAAAAAAAAAAAAAAAAAAAAAAATCCCTGTTTGGCGCAGAAAAGGTTTCGTCAGGGCTGGTTGTGCCCCAAAATCCGTGTGATCCCAAAACTGGAATTTAGGGGATCCATCCCCAGAGTTAAAGAGGTGGAATTGCAATGGGGGGGGTTGTAGGGTGGGGTCCCCCAACGAACCTATTTTTGCGGGTGGGGTTGCACAGGAAAAGAATTTTTGAAGCATCCCCCCAAATTTTTGCAGCTCAGAATCTCCCATTGGGGGTCCCCTGTAGGATTGGAGTCCCCTAAAACACCAATTTGGGACCCCCAAAAGACCCATTTGTACCGTGTCGGATCCCTGCCGAAAAGATCAATTTTGGCTTATGGGGTTCCCCAAGAGATTTCTGTGCACTCCTGGAGTTCCCCAAAAGTCCCATTTTCCCATCACAGGGTCCCCAGCAAGATCTAATTTACAGCATTGGGATCCCCCCTAAAAAATCCATTTTTTGCAGCAGGGGCTCCCCTAAGAATCCAAATTTTCACTCTTGGCGTCCCCCAAAAGACTCTTTTCTCCACTCTTGGGGTGCCCCACAAGACAATTTTTGGGATCCCCCCAAAAGGACAACTTTTGCAGCATTTGTCTCTTATCTGCAGCACCATTTTGCACTCTTGGGGTCCCCAAACAAACCTATTGTTTTTGGCATCGTGGGGTTCCCCAAAACATCCAATTTGGAGCTCTGCCATCCCAAATAAACCTATTTTGGAGGTGTGGGATCCCCAAAAATACTCATTTTAGCAGCGTGGGGTGCCCCAATCAACCCCCAGGAGATCCCATTTTCCCTCTCAGGCCTCCCCCATGGGATTTACTTTTTTGGCACCATTGGAGTCTTCCAAAAATTCACTTTTCCAGCGCGACATTCCCAAATAAACCCATTTTTACAGCACTGTGCTCCCAATAAATTTTGTTTTTCCACTGTGGGGTCCCCCAGGGAACTGTCTCCCCGCCTGAAGCCCCAAAATTTTTTATCTGGCCCGAAGATAAACCCAGCCTAAAATTATCTTTGCCCCCCAAACTCCTTTCTTTTCCATCCCCCATCAACAACAACAGCCGTTCATTAATGACAATTTCTATTATCTGAGAACTGTTTAATTTACTGCTTTGAACAGGTTTTTTAATGGATTTCACCCCATATTTTATTAAATTGAGGAGATAAAATCACCGGGATTGGAGGTGGCAGATGGAAAATATCCATTTAAGGATGGATGTCCTGAAAAATGTTTTGGAAAAAGGCGAAATTTAGTGTTTTAGTGGCAGAATAATGGGGAAAAGAGAATGAATGATCTGAAAATGAAGGAATAGAGAAGGAAAATGATGTGGAAGTGGAATAGTGTAAGAGGTAATGAAGGGAAATTAAAATAATGGAAAAAAAGGGAAAAAGACTAAATACAGGAGGGTGAAAATGGGAATAGGGAGATAAGGAATAGAAAAGTGAAATAATGGAAAATTAAAGCCAGGAAAAAAAAGGATAAAATCACGTGGATGCAAAAAGAAACTAAAGGAAGAAGAAAATTGATATAAAATAATAAAGAAGGAATGATAAATTATGTAAACCCAAAATAATGGAGAGTAAAGTGATACTAAGTTAATTACAAATAAAAGTGCACAAATAGAGTAGCAAAATGGATAAAAAGGGAAAAGAATGGAAATTGAAAAGAATATAAAAATGTGAAAAATATAAAAATGAGAAGAATATAGGATTAAAATAACATGAAAATAAAAGAATAGAAATGTAAAGAATTATAAAAAATGAATTAAACCTAAAACAATATTAAAAAAGTTAAAAGAAATTGATAGAAAGCTAATAGAAAAATGTATTATAAATTAATAGAAATCTAGAAAAAATATTAAAATGAATGAGAAATAAACGAATATTAACCAACAAAAATTAAAATAATGTAAAAAATCATTAAAAGTAAAAGACTAAAATGAAAATAATATAAAATAAAAAATTTAATCGAATATATTTTAATATAAAATTAAAACCATAAAAAGCTAAAAAATCGTAAAAATAACAATAAACCCAAAGAATATTTAAATAAAAATACAGAAAACAAATGAGACTAAAAACTGAAATAAAAGAATCCCAAACCCGAGCACATTAAAACCCAGGGACACAAATCCAAACCCAGCGCAAGAATCCCATTAATTAAATTTATTATTTCCCAGCACATCGCTTTGCCGGGAAGGGAATTCTTGGGAGGGCAGGACTCGGCGCTGGAGCGGATGAAGAACCCTCACACCTTCTGCTCCTCTTCATCCTCTTCTTCCTCCTCCTCTTTTCCTCTTTTCCTCCTCCTCCTCCTCCTCCTCTTCCTCCTCCCCGCGGGGGTTCCCGGCCCTTTGTTCCCCCACAAAGCCACATCCCGCCCTCAATAGCACCGGGAGGGGTTTTTTTGCGTTTCCTAAATTAAATAAACACGGGTTTTTTTCCCACCTTTCTGGAATTTTCCTGCCCCGGGAATGGCCCCGGCTGGGTTTGATTTGATTAGTTATTATTTTATTATTTTTTATTTTTTTAAAAAAAAGTTTGTTCTGCAGCTGTTCTGGGAAGAGGAAAACAATCCACGCAGGCACTGAGCCCCCAGTGTCTCCCCGGGCAGGGAAACACAGCCCGAAAATATGGGGAAAAAAATTCCACCGTAGGTTAAACTTGTTAAAAAAGGCTTTTCCTTAAAAAAATTGGGGATTTGGGAGGATGCTGCAGCTCCTGCATCCCTGCCCACATCACCTGCGGTATCCACAGCTGCTGGGACACCCCAAAAAATCTTCATCCGTGGGTTGACCTCTCCTGAATGATGGAAAATCCTCCCCCAGGAATCACAGTTCCTCCCCTCGGCCGAGTTTGAGAGGGAAATTTGGGTAAAGCTTTGAAAATCTGCCCCCAAAAATCACGATTTCTGTTTTCGGTGGGATCTAAGGGGAAATTGTGGAAAAATGATTGCAAATCCACTCCAAAATGTCATCCACAATTTCCATCCTCGATCTAAGGGGGGGAGATTTGGGAAAAAATTTGGACAATCTGCACCAAAAAATCAGAGTTTCCTCCTCAGTGTTATTTAAAGGGGAAAAAGTGGAAAAACTTGGAAAATTTTCCCAAAAATGTCACTATTTGAGTCTTCCATTGTGTCACAAGTTTGGATGGGCTCAGCCTCTCTCCAGGTTGGTGAATCCATGGATCAAAGTTTCCTAAAGTATGGAAAATCCACCCCAAAAAGTCATATTTCCCTCACCGGCAGAAATGAAGGGTGAAATTTTGTGGGAAAAAAAAATGGAAATATCACAGAAAATATGAACAACAAAAAAAAAATCACAATGTCCCCCATCAGAGGAATTTAAAAGATTAAAATGCGGAGTTTTGGGAGTATTTATTGAGTGTATTTTATTAATTCTGTTTCTTTTAGTCATTAGATGACATTATATTATATTAGTATTGAAATGTGGATAATTATCTGATTTGATTTTATTCTATTCTATTATTCTATATTATATTTTATTATACATATCATATCTATTATATATTCTATAGATATTATCCTATATTATATTATTATTTTATATTATATAGCCAATATATAGTTTATATATAGTATATATATACTATATAGCCAATATATAATGGTAATTCACAACATATCACAGTGAATTAATATAATATTTTTTACAATATTATATTTATATGACATATTAATGTCATTTGTGTATCATATATTAAATACAGTTATAAATTTGCAGCTTTCTAGTGAAAAAGGCCCCCCACCCCTCCAATACAATAGGATTTTTATACATTTTTGTGTCCCCCTAATACAAAAAAACCACCAAACCCTCCATATATTTAAATTTGTGTATAATTTTGTGGCTTTCTGCTGCAAAACCCACCCCAAACCTTCTCTCTGTATTTGTACACAATCTCACAGTTTTCTGGTGCAAAAGGACGCTCAAATCTACCATACATATATTTTCTTTTATCAATAGACTTTCGTGGCTTTTTAATGCAAAAATACCCTCAAAATATATTTTTGTCTAATTTTGCAACTTCTTAGTGGAAAAGCAACCTCAACCCCCTTTATATATATTGTTAAAAATATATATTTATGTTTTTTCAGCTTTCTAGTGCAAAAAAGACCCCAAAACCTCCATATATGTATTTTATTGTGGCTTTCTTTTTAACCAATTTACCCCCAGACATATATATTTAACCCTAATTAACCCCAAATATATATATATTTGCATCTAATTTTGCAGCTTCTTGATTAAAAACCCACCCAAATCCCCCTATTTATAAATATAGAATAAATATTTTATTTATATTTATGATATTCGTGTGTCTGAGCATCTCAGCCCCTCATCCCAAACCAAATCCCCCTATATATTAATATATAATATTTTATTTATATTTATGATATTTATGTGTCTGAGCATCTCAGCCCCTCATCCCAAAGCAGCGTCCTAAGGATTCTCCTTCATAGGAAAAAAAAAACCCAAGTCCTTATATTCACAACCCAGGAATGAAACCCTCCCAGATCCCGATGCCAATCCATTTTTGATGGATGCAAAATGATTATTTCCCCCCATAAATTTTTTGAAAATTTGATTTTTTTGGGCAAGGTCCTCTGTGCAGAAATACGTTTATTATAAGCTTTTTTTTTTTTTTTTTTTGGTTCTTTCTCCCAAATTTATTGTCCCACCTTCTGGGGAAATGAATTTTTGGGATCTGGAGGGAAAACAAACGAGGGATCGTGTCTATAAACCCCACAAACGCGACGGTTTTATTCGGAGGGACGCGAATTTCTCAGGTGGGCAATGCGGGATTTGGAGCCTCGATGGAAAATTACTGTCGGGCAAACAAAGAAATCTGGGATTTGGGAATAAACAGGCGGGCCAGGAAGCCGGGAGGAAACCTTGGGCAGGGGAAGGGAAGGGAGAGAAAAGCTCCCACCGCGGGGGGCGGCGATAATAACCCCGGGGGGGCCGGCGCGTGGGAAAGGGGCTCCGGTCCCGCTCGGAGGGACCCCAAATCTGGGGCTCTGCAGCTCCCGGCCAGGCCTGCACCCCACGGATCCTGTGTTTGGGGTGGGATGGGAATTTTAGGGGGAAAGGGAATAATAAACCTTTACCTGGGTTTGTTTGGTCTCGTGGCTCTTTGTGAGCGGCAGGTGTGCAAGGCAGGGAGTGTGCAAGGGAATGAGTGTGCAAGGGAATGAGGAGTGTGGAAGGGAATGAGGAGAATGGAAGGGAATGAGGAGTGTGCAAGGGAATGAGGAGAGGAGAAGGGAATGAGTGTGGAAGGGAATGAGTGTGCAAGGGAATGAGGAGTGTGGAAGGGAATGAGTGTGGAAGAGAATGAGTGTGGAAGGGAATGAGGAGAGGAGAAGGGAATGAGTGTGGAAGGGAATGAGGAGAGTGCAAGGCAGGGAGTGTGGAAAGGAATGAGTGTGCAAGGGAATGAGTGTGGAAGGGAATGAGTGTGGAAGGGAATGAGTGTGCAAGGGAATGAGTGTGCAAGGGAATGAGTGTGGAAGGGAATGAGTGTGCAAGGGAATGAGTGTGCAAGGGAATGAGTGTGCACAGGAAGGAGTATGGAAGGGAATGAATGTGGAAGGGAATAAGGAGTGTGGAAGGGAATGAGAAGAATGGAAGGGAATGAGTGTGGAAGGGAATGAGGAGAGGAGAAGGGAATGGGAGTGTGCACAGGAGTGAGTGTGGAAGGGAAAAAGGAGTGTGGAAGGGAATGAGTGTGGAAGGGAATGAGGAGTCTGTGAGGAAATGAGGAAGATGGAAGAGAATGGGGAGTGTGTACTGGAATGAGTGTGGAAGGGAATGGGAGTGTGGAAGGGAAAAAGGAGAATGGAAGGGAATGGGAGTGTGCAAGGGAATGAGAGTGGAAGGGAATGAATGGAAGGGAAAGGGAAGTGTGCACAGGAAGGAGCGTGGAAGGGAATGAGTGTGGAAGGGAATGGGAATGTGGAAGGGAATGGGAGTCTGCAAGGGAATGAGTGTGGAAGGGAATGGGAGTGTGCAAGGGAATGAGTGTGGAAGGGAATGAGTGTGCAAGGGAATGAGTGTGGAAGGGAATGAGTGTGCAAGGGAATGAGTGTGGAAGGGAATGGGAATGTGGAAGGGAATGGGAGTCTGCAAGGGAATGAGGAGGATGGAAGAGAAAGGGGAGTGTGCAAGGGAATGGGAGTGGAAGGGAATGGGAGTGTGGAAAGAAATGCAGAGTGTGGAAGGGAATGAACATGGAAGGGAATAAGGAGTGTGGAAGGGAATGAGGAGGATAGAAGGCAATGGGGAGTGTGCACAGGAATGAGCATGGAAGGGAATGGGAGTGTGGAAGGGAATGGGAGCATGAATAAGGAGTGTGGAAGGGAATGAGGAGAATGGAAAGGAATAAGGAGTGTGGAAGGGAATGAGTGTGGGAGGGAATGGGAATGTGGAAGGGAATGAGTGTGGGACAGAATGAGTGTGCACAGGAATGAGTATGGAAGGGAACAAGGAGTGTGGAAGGGAATGGGGAGTGTGCACAGGAATGAGTGTGGAAGGGAATGAGTGTGGAAGGGGAGGACACGCATGAAGGAAACAAGTGAGCAAGGGAAGTGAGTGTGCACAAGGAGGAAGGGTGGGAGGGAGTGAGTGTGCGAGGAGAACAATCCTAGCAGGGCACCGAGCTGCAGAGCACCTGAGTGTGCAAGGGGAGCTCACAGGCAAGGAATGTGTGAAGGGAGGGAGTGTATAAAGGGGTGAGTGTGAGCAGGGAATGTGTGAAGGGAGTGTGCGAGGGCTCCAGTGCGAGGGGCTGTGGGGGCAGCGGGGCCGTGCAACGCCAGCCCCTATCCCAGACTCCCACCGGAACCCCCAGCGCTCCCATTTTCCCATTTTCCTTGGGTTGTCGCCGTCTTATAGACTGGAAACTTTAAAATATGTCCATTAAAAAAAGGGGCCTTGAGCTGGATGAGCTCCCAGCACCCACGGCTTGGGGGCTGGGAACATGTCGGGAGGTTTTTTGGGAGCAAATTCCCTAAATTTGGCTCCTGAGCGAGCAGGCAGGATGTGGGCATGTGGGGGATAGAGGAGCTGGGAGCCCCCTCACTCCTGTGGTTGTGACCAGGGAGTGTGACCCTGGGAAATGGGTTTGGATACCGGGCTGATCCCCAATCCTGTGGGATTTTTTCCATCATCCAGCTCTGGAGCATCCCAAAAAATGGGCAAAGAGGGGATGAAGAGGCAGGGAGGAGGCAGCTCCCAGGCAGGATGATGCCCATCACCTGCGTCAGGCTGGCACACGCCCACCCCACCCTCGTGCAAGGGCTTGGAATGAGGAAGGAGCTGCTCCTGCCCCTGCCCTACTCCTGCTCCTGCCCCTGCTCCTTCTCCTGCCCCTTCTCCTGTCCCTTCTCCTGCCACTGCTCCTGCCTCCGCTCCTGCCCCTGCCTCTGCACCTTCTCCTGTCCCTTCTCCTGCTCCTGCCCTGCTCCTGTCCCTTCTCCTCCTGCCCCTGCTCCTGTTGCTCCCACAGCACAGAAGTGCTGCTGGAGCCTGGCCGGGGCCTCACCCCAAAATCCAACCCCACCCCACAGTGACCTGTGCCCAGCTGTCCTCAAAGCAGGACCTCTCACTGGGGCCCTGCTCCAATGGTTCTCCAGGACATCTGCCCACGGTCACCCCAGGGAATGTCCTTCATTCCTCCATGGAATGGCCTTCATTTCCCCCCGGGAATGTCCTTTACCCCATGGAATGTCCACCCCATGGAGGTCCTTCATTCCCCCCCCACATTTCCTTCACCCCATGGAGGTCCTTCACCCTGCAGATGATCTTCATTTCCTGAATTTCTTTCACTCCACAGGTATTCTTCACCCCACGGATGACCTTGACCCCATGGATGTCCTTCACTCTGCAGATGTCCTTGATGGCACAGGTATCCTTCACCCTATGGATGTTCTTCACCCCACCAATCTCCTTCATCCCCCCATGGATGTCCTTCACCCCAGAGGTGTCCTTCATTGGATGGATATTCTTCATTCCATGAATCTCCTTCATCCCCCCATGGATGTTCTTCACCCCATGAATGTCCTTCATTGGACGGATGTTCTTCATTCCATGAATCTCCTTCATCGCCCCATGGATGCCCTTCACCCCACCAATGCCCTTCATCCCCCTGTGGATGTTCTTCACCCCAGAGATGTCCTTCATCCCAAGTAGGTCCTTCACCCCATGGATATCCTTCACCCCAGAGATGTCCTTCACCCCTCAGTCTCCTGTTTCCCCCACAGCCCCCCATTCCCACTGGGAAATGTTGCCTATCCATGTCATGAGCTTCCCCAGACTCAGCCTTTGGATCCAGAACAATCCTTCCCAGGCCAGCCCCGGCTCCTCCAACAGGCAGCAACAAGCCCTGACCTGACCCCGCCCCCCAAAATTTTGGGGCTCTGGTGGCCGAGCAGGGCAGGTCCCGGCAGCTCTGAGCTGGAGCGGTTTTTGGAGGGTGTTGCCAGGATTTGACCTTGGTTTTGGGAAGGGAGAGTTTTTTTGCCTGGCCCGCATTTTTGGGAGGTCCATAAGAAATGGGGATTAAGCCCTAAAATGCTGACCCCTCTCAACGAGCTGGGAAATGTGGAAAAGACGGAAAAATCCATCTGGAATCCCAGGTTGGGGAACACAGGGTAAAATTCAAAAACCACGGGAATGCCAGAGACTAAAAAGTGCGGGAGGGATCAAAGCGGCTGTGTGGGAACGGGCAAGCCCCAGCAGGATTTGGGGTGACCTCGCTTTGACATTCCTAAAAATCCGGATCCATCCCAGCGGCATTGCTCCCTATCCCGCTGTGTGTCGCTGAAACCCCTCACTCCCAAAACGGTGCCTTGAAGCACCCAGTGGGGGATGTTTTCGGATTTTATGGGATGTTCTGGGCATCCCCCAATCCCACTGGGATGGTTACAGCCAGCCTGATTCCCCAGCATGCCGGGACGTGCTGGGAAGCACTTTTCCAGCATTTTCCTATCTCCCTCTTATGCAAAGAATTCGGTGCTAAAAACCAGCGCCGGGGGCTTTGCCCCAACTCCATCCTCCCCTTCCTGCGGGATGCAGCAGAGCCACTGCCCGTGGGGGTTGGATTTTGGGATTGCATGGGAATTGTGCAGGAATAACGTGGGATTGCGTGGGATGATTGCATGCGATTTCATCATCTCGCATGGGATTGCATGGATCGTATGGGAATTGTATGGGATGATTGCATGGGATGGTCACGGATTATTTAATGGGATTCCTTGTGGGGATTGAGTGGGAATTTCATGGGTTGGTCGCATGGTGTTTTATGGAATTCCACGGGGTGATTGCACGGAACTGCATGGGATTCCGTGGGATGATTGAACGTGATTCCTCAGGACGGCTGAACGCGATTACTGACGGGATTGCACAGCATTTCATCAGGCGGATCCATAGGGTTGCACGGGATTGCGTTAGAATCCACTGGGATTGCGTGGAATTCCATAGGGTTGCACGGGATTACATTAGGTTCCACTGGGATTGCACGGAATTCCATAGGGTTGCACGGAATTCCATAGGGTTGCATGGCACTGCGTGGGAAGGGAAGCCTGGGGACGTGGCAGGAGACATTTCCACAAGTGCGGGGTGGATTGGGGGACGTGGGATCGATGTGCAGGGGACATTTGGGACAGGGCCAGGCGCTCCTGGCCACGCTCCGGCACATCCTCGGGGCTTTTACCTTCCCCCGTCCCATTTACATCCCCGGGAATGGGGAAGTGAAATCCACCTGGGGAGATACCAAAGCCAGTTTGGCCACTGGTGAATTCCAGACCCATCGGAGCCTCAGATTTGGGTTTAAAATCCTCGGACCTGCAGAATTCCTGGGTATGGCCCAAAAAACTTCTAGGCCAAATCCAGCCAGGAAAAACCCCAAAAGTGGGAATTTTGTGGCAAAGAGCATTGATCCCCCTTTTTCACAGCCAGGCCCTCCCCATCACCCCCCATTTCTGGGGGGTCTGAGCCCCCCACTCCATTGTCTCCACTTCCATCTAATGAGTGGAGACTTTCCCTTTTCCTAATTAAATCCTGCTCATTAACCCACGGGATTTAATTACTCCCGATGAGGGGCAGCAGGGGCTGCATTTCCAATTTCCTTCCCTTAATTCTTTTAATTGGGAGAAGCAGGGGGATGGTGACCCGGCGCTGCCAGAAAATCCACCCAGGCCAGATTTTTTGGGAATGTTTTCCATCACTTTCATCTGATGGCTTTGTATCACCTCCAAAACTACAGAGAAAATCCCCAAATCCATGAGGAAAGGGTTGTGAGCACTGTGTTGTCATTCCCATTGATGGGACAGCAACAACAACAATTATGTTGATCTGACCTTTTATTCCTGATTATTTATAAAACAAAAGGAAAAAAAATTTCAATGAATCCCTGAGCATTTTTGGGGAAGTCTGGGGTTTTTTTGGAAGTGAGCTGTCAGCGTGGCTTTTCTTCTCCTTTTTGGAAAGGAGCTTGTAATTTGCCTCCTGGGTTTTTTGGGAGCTGCTGAGTCATGAGTTTGGGGAATGGGGTTATGGAGAGGGCAGGTGAGGCTGTGGAACACGAAGGGGTGTTGGGAGAGCCTCACAAAAATTAAATTGCGTTGTCCTGGGTGGGTGCTATTCCCAAAAAATCCAATCGTGTCATCCTGGAATGCTGATAAATGTCCCCCCTGAACTGAATTGTGTTGTCCTGGGCAGGTGATGATCCCCAAAATATCTGATTGCATCATCCTGGGAGGATAATGATCCCCCCAAAATTGAATGACAGTGTCCTGGGAATCCACTAGGCCCCCAAAAATCAATTTGTCACCATAGTGGGAGGGTGATAACCCAGAAATCCCATGGCATTGTCCTGGCTGGGCTATATTCCCCCAAAAATCCAAGCTCATCCTCCTGGGGCGGTGATGCTCCCCCATAAATCAATTTGCATGGTCCTGAAATGATGATAATTGCCCAGAATATTAACTCCATTATCCTGGATGGGTGATGCCCCCCAAAATGGAATTGCATTATCCTGGGAGGATAATGACCCCCCCCAAATCAAATTTTTTCAGCCTGGCTGGGTGTTATCCCTCCAAAATTTCAGATTGTGTGGTCCTTGGAGGGTTTAGGACCCCCCTCCCCTCCCAAAATTCAAATTGTCTGATGTTGGGAGACCGATGCTCCCAAAAAATTCATATTGCCCGCCAAAATTTAAATTGTGTCACACTGGGAGTGCGATATTCCTCAAAAAATCAAATTGTATCATTGTGGGAGGATGGGAGACCCCACAAAAAACAAACCTAATCATCCTGGGAAGGCGATAGCCCCCAAAAATCAAATTGTGTCATCCTGGGGAGAACAACAACTCCCAAAAATTTAATTTAATTTTCTTGGAATGATGATATCCCTAAATCAAACTGCACCATCCTGGAAGGACAACGATGGCAAAAAGGTGAGTTGCAATGTCCTGGGAGGAGGGAGCCTCCTGGAAAAGGAGAATTGGAGGAATTTTTAGCTCCTGGATTTCGCTGTCTCTGACATGTCCCTGCAGCCGAGGGCTGATGACACACAAATACCTGACTCATTATTATTCAGGCAGTTAATTAGGTAATGGGGATTAATCCACCTTCCTCCGGGGCGGGAATTGCCCACGGAGCCTGCTCCGACCCATTCCCGGCGCTCAGACCGGGCACTTCCCAGGCCAGGGAATGGGGGAGGCAAAGCCCATCTTGTCTGGAGCCTCGGAGATTTTTAATGGAAGAAATTAGGATTTGGGGGCTTTTCTTTCCCTTTTTAGTGTTCTCCAGCTTGGGATGCCAAAACCACCTTCTTCCAGTGGGCCCGGGGGGAAAAATGTACCTTCTGCAGGAAGAGGAAAATTGTTAATGAAATTAATTAATTTAAAAACGGAGCATCCCAAAGGATGGGATCTCCATGGAGCACCTCACCCTGTGCCCTCTGGTAGCACCTGGCTCGCGTCCCGACATCGTTCCCACCCTCAAATCCAACATTCCTGCACCCTCTGGCCCCAAATCCCCTAAAATTATTCCCAAAGTCCTCCTCCAGCCCTTTCCAGGTTCCAATGATGGCACATTCCAGGGATGCCAAAGGGCAAAAGGAGGATCCCTCCATACCATACAGCTCCAGGGCTGTCAGGATGCCTTACCTTTGCCAAAAATTACTATTTTGGGTGAAAAAAATCAGGATTTAGGGGTTTTCCAAGCCTGGCAGGGAATATGGGATGGGAAGATCAAAATCTGCCTGTAAAGAAATTCATCACTCCAGGAGCAAACACTGGATCGCTCTGTGGGATTCTCTGACCTCGGTAAAATCCCCCAAAACCTGGAAAATTCCCAAATCTGAGCAGGTGGGGGTGGATTCCCACTGGGATGGTGCTGCTGGAAAGGAGAGGATGCGCCTTTGGGGTTCTGGGGGTTCTTGCAGGATCTCTGCTCCCAAAGCCCCGAGTGCTCCGAACACAGGGACCTTGGGAAAGTGCCGGGAGAGGCAGAAACAGGGAAAAACTTATTTCACCCTTTTTCTCCCTTTTTCCCCCCTGTTCCACCTTTTTCCTCTCTCTTCCGACCTGTTTTCACACTGTTCCACCCATATTCTCCCTATTGCACCTTTTTTTTCTCCTTATTCCACCGTTTTTCTTTCTTATCCAACCTTTTTTCTCAGTCCCACCCTTTTTTTTACTCTCTGTTCCACCCATGTTCTCCCTATTCCATCCTTTTTTCACTCTGTTCCACCCATTTTCTCCCTATTCCACCTTGTTCTCCCTATTCCACTCATTTTCTTCATTCCACTGCTATTTTCCTTCCTTTCCACCTTTCTTTTTCTTCATTTCGCCTTTTCTCCCCATTCCACCCTTTTTTGTCCCTGTTCTACTTTTCCCCAATCTTCCACCTTTTTTCTCCCTGTTCTTCCTGTTTTTCTCCCTATTCCACCCTTTTTCTTCATATTCCATCTCTTTTTTTTCTCCCTTTCCCATCATTTTTCCCTCCTTGTTCCACCCTTTTCCTCCCCAGGTGGAAAAAATCCCATTGACCGAACCCCAAAAACTTAGCAGCTCTCCCAAAAAAATTACCCCACGGAATCCTCCACATGAAATAAAAATCACAGAATTAATCCAAAAATTAAACCAAAAAAAGGGAACATCCCTGTAAATGAAGCCACGGGAGCGGCCGTTATCCGCTTGAAATAATTAATGATTAATTATTGTCATTAACAGCCTTTAAATCCAAAAATAGCTCCCCAAGGGGAAAAATCTTCAGCAAATGGGAATTGAGTCATCATAATATAATAGAAAAGGGGGGAAAATCCCCTTTTTCTGCGGTTTTGGCTGTTTTAGGGTTCTTTGGGAAATCCAACGGGGTTTCATGGAATGGGAACAGCAGGATTAAAGATATATTTATAGACATTTTAAAATTTATAAATTTCATAACCTAAATAATTTAAATATATATATAATATATATTATATGTATATTATATTATGTTATGTTATATGTATACGTATATGTATTATTATATCATATCATATATTATATTAATGAATAATTTTTTAAAAAATAGACAGAAAAATATTTAAAAACACATCTCTCCCCCCTTTTCTTTCTTCTTGGAGAAGGACTAGGAATCCTCACATGTGAAGCCGAAGGGAACATGGATTTCTCCCTCTGCTCTTCCTATGGATTTCAGCTCCGACTCCGTTGGCACAATGCTCCCCGCGCTGGCCGTGACTCACACAGTTATTTTTAGCCCCGACCTCCTTTCTCCCCATGTTTTCATCCACGTCATGGTGCCCTAAAAATGCAAAATAAGGGATCAAATGGAATATTCACCTTCTGAAGAGGCAGAACTGGGGGGTGATTTTACCCCTTTCGTGGATAAAGCCAAAATTCCCTTTGTTTTCCCATTTTTGCTGTGTTTATTGAGTGAAAAGCCAACAAAACCGGGTCAGTTTAGGACAAGGAAGTTGCTGCCTGGATTGGGAAACTTTTTATTTATTAATTGGGATACATTAAATTATAATAATTGATTTTATTTGGATCAGTGTTCCCACTTTTTCAGACATGGAACTTTTCTCCATTTCTCCCTAACCCAAGGACTGGAGGGTTTAACGCATGTTAGTCCCAGTTTTACTAATCCTGGGGTTTAACCAATCCAGGTTTAAGGATAAAAAGTAAAATCCAAGGAGATCCAGCTGTTAAATCCAAATATTAAGGACATTAAGGAGTTCTGTCCCATCTCTAGACCTGGACAAGGAGGCTCTAGGAGCATCACCCAGACGAGGAGCCAACAATCTTTATGGGAGCAGCTCCAAATCCCAATGGAAAAGCCAAGCCAGGACATCTGTATGCTGAAATCACTGCGGAAGTTGTGTCGCCATCGCCCAACCCGATTTTATGACAAATCCCATTTCCAGATGGACTTTATCCCCAGTTTCGTCACCGGCGGGGCTGAGGTTTTCCAGGTGACGTGACCGCTGCTCAATCCACATCTTCAAAAAGCCTCGCGCCAGGAAGAGCCCCCAGATTGACCCAATTCATGGGCTGCTGGCAGGGTCACCAGGGCAGATGTTGGCAGCTGCTCCAGCTGTTGGGGGCTGGGGTTGTACCAGAATAATTCACTCCTGCATATCTTTTCCATTATTTTCTTCGAGATTTGGGGGAATCGGGGTGGTGGAGCTCTGGAAATTCCATTTTTGGGGAATTTTGGCTGGAGTTTAAAAGGATAAAACCCAACCTTTTGGCTCAGGGAAATATTTTAAAGCTCCTTGAGTCTCAAACATATTGGATGACACTGGGAATATTGAAATAAATCCCCCCTGAAGTGGATTAACTCCATCCTGAGGATGCTCAGCGTTAGGGGTCAAATCCTTAAGTTTCCCTATATATTTAGGGGTCATCTAGGATTTTTGGTTTATGACATCGAGTCCCAGCTAAGCCAAATTCTCTCCCATGATCTATCCTGCAGTGTCAGTTTTATTACCCCCAAAAACACCCCTGGAAACGTAATTCCAGCCTGGACTTCACCTGAAAAAAATGGGAGCTGTGTCCAAATCCCCTCCCTAAATCCCGTGTGTCACCGGAACTTGCATGTCCCTGATGTTCTCGAGGGCGAGACTGGGCCGGGATGGGAGAGGCCGTGAGATAACAAACTCGTCACGAGTGGTGAGGCATAAGGAAAGGATCGGGAGCTCAGATTTCCTTGTCTGCTGGGAATGAGAGTTTGGGGGAGATGTGCCAGGGGTGGGGGCTGTGCTCGGGGGTCAGAGCCGAGATCTGGGGTGGGGAAGGGGGTGAGGGTGGAGAGACTGATCCCATCCTTTTGTCCCTGTTCTCCACACAGCCTGGATCCTGTGGAGAGGCTGATCCCATCCCTTTGTCCCTGTTTTCAACACAATTTGGATCCCACAGAAAACCTGATCCCATCCCTTTATTCCTGTTGTCCACACAACCTGAATCCCACGGAAAGGCTGACCCCATCCCATTGTCCCTGTCTTCAACACTGCCTCGATCCCGTGGAAAGGCTGATCCTATCCCTTTGTCCCTGTTCTCCACACAACCTGGATCCCATGGAAAGGCTGATCCCATCTCTTTGTCCCTGTTCTCCACAAAACCTGGATCCTGTGGAGAGGCTGATCCCATCCCTTTGTCCCTGTTTTCAACACAATTTGGATCCCACAGAAAACCTGATCCCATCCCTTTATTCCTGTTGTCCACACAACCTGAATCCCACGGAAAGGCTGACCCCATCCCATTGTCCCTGTCTTCAACACTGCCTCGATCCCGTGGAAAGGCTGATCCTATCCCTTTGTCCCTGTTCTCCACACAACCTGGATCCCATGGAAAGGCTGATCCCATCTCTTTGTCCCTGTTCTCCACAAAACCTGGATCCCGTGGAAAGGCTGATCCCATCCCTTTGTCCCTGTCTTCAACACAGTTTAGATCCCACAGAAAGCCTGATCCCATCCCTTTGTCCCTGTTCTCCACACAACCTGGTTCCCACAGAAAGGCTGATCCCATGGAAAGGCTGATCCCATCCCTTTGTCCCTGTTCTCCCCAAAACCTGGATCCCGTGGAAAGGCTGATCCCATCCCTTTGTCCCTGCCTTCAACACAATTCGGATCCCACAGAAAGGCTGATCCCACAGAAAGGCTGATCCCATCCCTTTGTCCCTGTTCTCCACACAGCCTGGATCCCATGGAAAGGCTGATCCTACAGAAAGGCTGACCCCATCCCTTCATCCCTGTCCTCCAGCACCACTGAACCCCCTGAACCCATCCCTGTGGCCTCGGGTCTCCACCACAAATCCAATCCCACGGAGAGGCCGATCCCGACCCCATGGCCTGTTCCGGGCACAGCTCGACCCCCGATCCCATCCTCGCGGCCCCGACCCCCCGATCCCATCCTCGCGGCCCCGATCCCCATCCAAACCCCGATCCCTTGCAATGGCTGAGCCCATCCAGGTGGCCTCCGGCCTCCCCCTCCCCCTGCCGCCACCCCCCCGGTGTTGTTTTAACCCTTTTCCCCGGAGCAAATCCCCCTAAATCCGCTCCGGCCCCTCGGCCCCGCCGGGATTATCCCGCTCCGGCCGTTTCCCTCCATCAGCATTCCCGCGGCGGGGAGGGGTCCCGCCGGGAATGCCGAGTCGGCAAAAGCCAGCCCGGATCCCCTGGGATGGCAAAAGGGCTGGGCTGGCTCCAGCGGGTGTTTAGTGGGATGGACTGGGGAGGAATTGCCCGGAATGGGCAAATTTGGGGCAAAATTCGGCAGCTTTAGGAAAGGGAATTAGTATTTATGTGAATTTTTCACGTTTTTTGGTGCAATTTCTGGTTTTGCCTTTTTAGTGGTTTTGGGATTTGCTCTTTGGGTGTCTTTTCTTCACATTTTTTTCCTCCTTAAATTTTTGTGCATTTTTATTTTTTTTTTCTTCCCAATTATTGTGTATTTTGGTGCATAATTTTTGCTCCTTTTCCCTTTTTTACTTTTTTTTCAATTTGGTTTTTAAGATGATTTTTTTGGTGCAATATTTGCATTCCCCCCCCCCGGGCTTAAAAAAATTTTCGTATATTTTTGTCCTTTATTTTTCCTTTCCTGTCTTTCTAATTTTTCCCTTTCTCTTCGATTATTGTACCACTTTCAGTCAACTTTTTTTTCATTCTTTGCCATTTCCTCCCTCTTTTTACAATTTTGCGGTGCAATTATTGCATCATAATTGCTTGTGCGTTTTTGGCACTTTTTCAATTTTTGTGCATTTTTTCATTTTTGCAACTCTTTCTTCATTTTTTAGTCACTTTTTTCCAACATTTTTCCAAACTTTTTTTTTACAACAAGGGGCATTGCATTTTCCATCCACTTTTTAGGATTTTAGTGATTTTTTAATGATTTTTTAACACGAATTTGGGGGCAAAGGGGAATTTTGGGGTAGAGGTGGCAGAGCCAGGCACACGTGTTCGTGCACACACATATAGACGTGCACCCCTTGCACACGTGTGTGCACACAGACACAGTCATCGCACACACACATGTACAGGTGTGCAAACCCTTGTGCACTCACATGTGCACACACAGACACACATGAGCACACACATGCTCACATTGTGCACACAATCACACACGTGAACATTGACAAAACACAGCGCACGCACAGAGAAATGTGCACACACTCACACACACCCTGCACTCACACTCACACGTGCACTTACACACACACGTGCACAGTGACACTCACCCCCCCACCCCTGCCACACGCACAGCCACACGTGCTCATGTGCATGGTTACACACACACACACATATGTGTACACAGTCACACACACACTCTCAGTCTGTCTCTCACACACTCACACACATGTACACAGTGACACACGCACTCTACACACACTCACACAGTCACACACACACTCACATGTACACACAGTGACATTCAGCCCCCGCACTCTCCATGTGCACAGCTCTGCACGCTCACACGTGTACTTACACATTCACTCACTCACGTGTACAGTGACACACACACTCTCCCACACAGGCACAGTTACATGTACACATGCACACACATACAGAGACACACACACTCGCAGTGACAAACGCAGAGACATGTGCACACACACACACGTGCACAGTGACACACAGACACACAGACACACACACACATGCACAGTGACACACAGACACACACTCACACAGTGGCACACACAGATGTGCGCACACACACACGTGCACAATGACACACAGACACACACACACGTGCACAGTGACACACAGACACACTCACACTCACACAGTGACACACACAGATGTGCACAAACACACACACACATTCACATGCACAGTGACACACAGACACACACACAAACACACACACAGACACACTCATACACACTCACACAGTCTCTCACACACGCACATGTGCACAGTGACACACAGACGCACACACAGGCTCACACACACACACACAAACACACACGTGCACAGTGACACACACACTCCCCCTCACACACAGACACACACACAGACACAGACACACGCACACACAGTGACACAGAGATGTGCACACACACAGACACACTCACACACACACAGACACACACACGCACACGTGCACAGTGACACACAGAGGCACACACACTCACCCACAGACACACACACACACAGAGACACAGACACACACGTGCACAGTGACACACAGACACAGACACACACACACACACACAGACACACACACACGTGCACAGTGACACACACACACACACCCTCACACACAGACACACACAGACACACACACAGACCCAGACACACACACAGACACAGACACACACTCACACAGTGACACATAGACGTGCACACACACACAGACACACACACACGTGCACAGTGACACACAGACACACACACAGACACACACACACACTCACACAGTGACACAGAGACGTGCACACACACACAGACACACACACACGTGCACAGTGACACACAGACACACACACAGACACACTCACACACACACAGACACACACACACACAGACACACATGTGCACAGTGACACATAGACACACAGACGCACACACACACAGACACACTCACACACACACACACACACACACGTGCACAGTGACACACAGACGCACACTCAGACACTCACACACAGACACAAACACAACACACTCACACACAAACACACACACGCAGAGACACACACACACGTGCACAGTGCCACACAGACGCACAGACACACAGACACACACACACACACACACACACACACAGAGACACACACACACGTGCACAGTGCCACACAGACGCACAGACACACACACAGACACACACACACACACACACACACACACACGTGCACAGTGCCACACAGACGCACACTCAGACACTCAGACACACACACGCAGACACAAACACAACACACAAACACACGCACACACTTACGCTCTCTCACACTCGCCCCCCCCGCTCCGCTCCCGTCCCCTCCCCCGCCGCCCACGTGCAGCCCCGCACGCGCCACCGCCCCCCGCGCGCCCCCTCCCACGCCCCCCATTCGCGGCCCGCCCCGGCCCCGCCCCCTCGGCCCGGCCCCGCCCCCGGCCCCGCCCCCGGCCCAACGCCGCCCAATGGGCGCCGCCGCCTCGCGCCGCCTCCGCCCGCGCTCTTAAGCGGCTCCAATGCCCGGGCGGCGGCCGCGCCTCCGCCCCGCTCCGCTCCGCGCCCCGCGCCCCGCGCCCCGCGCAGCGCCCCGGCCCCGGCCCCGCCGCACGGCCCCGCCGCCCGCCCGCCCGCACGGCCCCGCCGCGCCGGCCCCGGCCCCGGCCCCGCCATGGACACCGGCAGCAAGGTGAGCCCGCGCCTCCCCCCGCCCCGCGTTACACAACCCCCGGGCCGCCCCCGCGCGCGGCCCCGCCGCCCCCGCACGCGCGCGGCCGCCGCCGCCAGCCCGCGAACACCTTTTTGCTTTATTTTTAACCCAAACCCGAGCGGGACCCCCCGAAAGAGCGGCCGCCGCCGCTCAGCGCCCCGCAGCGCGCTCGGCAGCCGCTCTAGGGCCCCCGGTGTTCCCCCAAATGCGGAACCCCGAGGGATCGACCCAAAACTGTCCCTTTTGGCCCCATTTCGGTGCGGAGGAAGGTGGCCCCAGAGCCCGGGAAGGACGAGGTGGCTTTTTGGGCTTGCGAGGCTGGGGTGGCCTCGCCGGGACCCCCCGGGTCCCCGCAGTGTTGGGGTCCGGCCGGGCGCATCTCGCTCGGAGCTCCTGACCCAATTCCATTAATTTACCTCAAACTTTGAGCTATTAAATGCTCGGAGCTCTCCCAGCCTCTCGGCAGCGGCCGGGATCCCCCAACACCCCGCCGCACCCTCCCATCCCAAATTCATCAATTTGTAATTAATTTGGGGGGTAAAAGCTCAGAACGATCCTGCTGGTTAATTCCGGCAGGTCACTGACATGAGTCCCCATTTGCTTCATCCCATCCACCAAAACATTCCCGACCTCCGAGATACTCCCATCTGAGAAGGGTTGGGATAAATCCAACTGGGTTTTTGGTTGTGGTTTCTTTTTTCGTTTTTTTTTTTTGGTTTTTTTTTTGTTTTTTCTTTGAGGGGGGTGTTAGGAAATTGGCTCCGTGGCGGCACAAAATGTAATTAACCCCCACAATCGTGATTTTATCCTAATTAAAGATGTGACGGGAATGATCCCTCTTGGTATATTCCCCCCCCCCCCCCCGCCCCCCCCCCCCCCGCGGAAAACAACTCCCTGATTTTCCCACCGTGTGCACGAAACGCACAATTTTCTTAAATCCAATGGAATTTATATACGTCTATCGTATTTTTTAATGAATTTATCCCCAGCCGGCTCGGCCGTGGTGCCTGTTTTGCAGGATGAGTGGTGGGATTGGGGGTAGGAGCCGGGAACGTGCCGGCCGGCAGCGCGGTGATGGGGGCAGGAATTAAACAGAAATTTGGTCTCATATCCAACAAATCGACGCACTTAACTCCTGACTTCCCGAACGGAGCCGGAGCGGAGTTCCCGCTGCTTTTTCCAGCTCCGTACCCACCCCCAACCCTCATCCTCGGATGGATTTGGGTTAGAAATGATTAATTTTTGTAAAGGTAATTAATCGCGGGGATGGTTTGCCGAGCACTGATGGGCGACACTTTCACCCAGAGTGTGTTTTGCATGGAAAAAACCGGGATTTTTCATGGAAGCAGCCGGCGATTGGGAAGTGGGGGACAAACTCCCCTCCCCAGCCCCCTTTATATTTAATAATTGATGTTATTAATCGAGGATGGGCTTTTTTTTTTCGCCCATTCCGTGTGTTTTTTCCAGCTCGTTCCATGCAAAAAAACCTCTCCCGTGCTTGTCGCAGTTGCAAAACTCGCCGGGCTCATGTCGCCGTCCCTGGATGACCTTTAAGTAGGGAAGAAAAATAAATAAAACATCAAATTCCACCGCTCTGCTCCGGTGCTGCTTCCCAACCCCCCCCAGAGCCAAAATCCCACCCGGTCCCCACAGGGCCGGTGTCACTCCCAAATTTTCTGGCTTTAAACTCCCTCCTGTGGGTTTGGGGTAGGTTTTTCCTGGTTTTTGGTGGGGGTGTGAGTTTTTCCCTGGCTGGGAGGGAAAAGCTGTGAGATCCGTGTGCCCTCGCTCCCAGGAGGGAGTGAATGAGTGTGCAAGGGGCTGCTCCCCACATCTCCTCTTCTATCCTCTGTCTGCTCCTTAAATCCTCATGGATCATTTCTGTGGGGTCTTTGTCATGTGGATTCCCCCAAAATTCCCCCCCCGGGATCCCCCTTTTTTTACTATTGTTCTGATTTAAAAGGGATTGTTAATTTTTCTTGCTCCACGGGACAGACAGCATCCCAAAATCCTCCACGACAGAGTGAAAAAAGAATCGGAATTCCCTCCTAAGACACTTCTTAAAAATATTGTTTTAAAGGAGTCAGTAATTTCCTTGTTTCATGAGGCAGCAGCATCCCAAAATCCTCCATGCTGGAGTAAAAAAAATGAGATGTCCTCCTGGGACCTTTGTTTTTTTCATGTTATTGCTAATTTGCTTTTAAAGGAATTATTAATTCATTTGATCCATGAGACAATCAGCATCCCAAAATTGCCCAAATCCTTCTGCACTGGAGTAAAAAAAGTTGACATTCCCTTCTGGGACTCTTTTTTAAAGTATTGTTTTGAAGAAATTATTAATTTCCTTTTCCTGTTAAGCAGCAGCATCCCAAAATCCTCTGTGCTAGAGTGGAAAAGGTTGGAATTCCCTGCTGGGCCACTCTTTTAATATATTTGTATTTATATTTATATTTATATTTGTATTTGTATTTATTATTACTACTATTACTACTACTGCTACTATTTTGCATTTAAAGGGATTTTTCATTCCGTGATCCATAAGGTGGGCTGTATCCTAAAGTCCTTCCAGGCTGGAGGATAAAAAAATAAAAAGGGTTAAAAATAGAGTTGTAAAGCCCACGGCAGCAGTTTTGGGGGGGCACTGTCACCCCCCGGAATCCTCCTCGGAGCGTCCTGGCTTCCGTGTTGGATCTGGGGAGGAAGCAGGAAGCAGCTGAAAAGAAAACAAATACTAAAAATTTATTAAAATTCCAGCTTTCGTAGAATATACAGGAGTTCTTAGGGATAAAACCAGGAGTTTGGGGTCTAGCTGGGCTTAAATAAGTTGATTTTGTGGAAATAAGAGGGGATTTGTCCCAAAATTTGTGCTAAAGCTGATTTTTCCTGCAAGGAGTTAAAAAATCTCCCCACAGCCCCACGTGGGGTTTGGCAGGAGCTGCCTGGGCAAAGCTGCCCTTAAAAATCAACTTTTCCATTTATTTAATTATTTTTTTTCCCCCCAAACTTGCCTTTAATGGCGAAGTTCAAGCCGAAAGGCTCCGGATCAGAGCTGGGCAGTGTGTTTGGAACTGGGGAGGGAGCGGGAGGAGCTGACTCACCCTAACCCTACTCGGGAATAGCCTCCAAAAAGCAATTTTCCTGCCAGTTTTACCCTTTCATCTCTTCAAACTGCTGGAATTTAATCAAAATACAAGGTGTTTTTTTTTTTTCCTGAAATTGAATCCAAAAAATCTTTTTTTTTTTTTTTTTTACAGCCTGAAAATGTCCCTGTTTCCTAATGTTAAAATGGAAAAATGAATTTTTAAAAAAAAAAAATTAAATTTTTTTAAAAATTTTTTTTTTAAAATTTTTTTTTAATTTTTTTTTTTTTTTTTTTTTTTTTTTTTTTGAGTAGTGGCTGGTGTGGGAGCACTGAGGTGTTGTTACCTCTCACCTTCCTGGAGCAAAGTTCATCCGACTGCCGCATCCCCATCCCTGCAGCTGTGACTCACCTGCGCTCGCCCTTCCTAGGGGAGCGCCTGGCAGCTCCTGGGCTGCCCTTTAGCCAGGAAAAGGCAAAATCGGGACCCAAACAAATCAAATTTTCCTGAAAAGCAAAGGAGAATCACCCCACAAATCTCCCGATTCCCTCCAAATCCTGAAAATCCCTCATTTTTTAATGGTTTCTCCAAACATCAGGTGCTTTTGGCATTCCCATCCTAAGTTTTTGTGGGGTGGATAAGGTCACAGTTAGAATTGTGGGGCTTTTGGGGCTTTTTTTTTGGGATACCACCAACTTCCCAGTCTGTTCATGCCCTCCCAAACGCAGCGTTTTCTCCTCGGGGTGGATTTATTCCGAAGCACTGACCAAATCCAAGTGCCAAAACCTCCCTGATTAGTTGTGTTGGGGCCAAGCCTAATTAATGAGCTTCATTAACGGGACTGGCTTCATTCCCTCTGCTTTTTCCCTGGGAACTTTCACGCGGAGGGAGGCGGTGGCCAGAGCGGCGAGGTCAGGGAGCACCATTAATGCCATTATTTATTAAAAAGAGGAAAATGGTCCTTAAATATAAAAAATATCCTTTTCGGGGGTCGAGTTGGAATCACCCCCTCCTCATTTAGGTGCGATCCGAGGCATTAATCCCTTGGGAATATTAATCCAAGACGCTGTGGCAGCATCCTGGGGGTGACATGTTGGTATTCAGGGAGAAGACCCCCCCCTCAAATTAAGGGGCTTACGAATTTTCACGTGGCTCATCCCAAAGCTGATTAAGCGGGAATGTCGGATCCTGGTTCTAGTGCCGGGAAAATCTCCTGCCTGGGATAATTGGGCCGCTAACGAAGGTGGCCCAAGCGCTGGCCTGCCCTGACCCCGCTCCCGAACAAGGCTCTGATTGTTGCTCCAGCTCAGGCGGGAGGAAGAGGAGGCCTGGGAAGGCTTTGCCAACTAACCGGGATTTTGCTCAGCAACTCCTAATTAGACTGCGATGGGAAAGCTTCGTTAGCGGCAGCTTCCCGGAGCATCCTCGGCCCAGGAGCAGCCGGCGCTGGTCCACAGCCCGAGGGTCACGTGGAGCATCCGAGGGGTCCCTTGGAGCCCGGATAACAC
This sequence comes from Acanthornis magna, assembly GCA_036785705.1. Lineage (NCBI taxonomy): Eukaryota > Metazoa > Chordata > Aves > Passeriformes > Acanthizidae > Acanthornis > Acanthornis magna. The sequence goes on from JAWUZG010000050.1 coordinate 775,860, forward strand.
CTCCCACCCACTCCAGGGCCAAAATTCCTGGAATCCCCCAAACCGTGGGGTTTTTTTTAACCTCCCGGATGATGTTTTTGTAATTATTTTCACCCCCTTAATGCCCAAAAAAGTGAGTTTTCTCTTTTATCCTGAACATTTGTACTTGATGCCTTCCCAGCATCCTGGGATTGCTCCGGTGGGGGAGACAGGGCTGGGGGGATCCCAGATTTAACCCTTTTTCTGTGTTTTCTGGCAGATGACGGCTCGCCTGATGCTGGCTGTGGGAGGAGCGGTGCTGGGCTCCCTCCAGTTTGGGTACAACACTGGCGTCATCAACGCCCCGCAGAAGGTGAGCGCTCCCAGAACCCTCCAGAGGGAAATTCCAGCCCCTCAGTTGCAAAATTCCACACACCCCCCTCCCCTCCTTGTGTCCAAAAGCAAACACTGCCAACCTGGCTAAAATAGTACATCCCGCTAGGCAGCTTAGGGCTGTAATGGGATTTGAGAGGGAGTTATTTAGCTCCGGCCTTCCCGGGAGAATTTGTTTCCTCCTTGCTCGGCGTTTTTGTTGGGAAAAATCCCAGCAGCGCCTGCAGGATGCTCGCTGGGTGTGGCTCGGTGGAACTTTTAACCTCGGCTTTTAGTGAAGGTCTGGGAGTTAATTAAGGTTTGAGTCATCCCGAGTGGCTGCTCCAACGGGGGAGCTCTGTCCTGGAGTTGCATCCTGGCTCAACATCCTGGGAGGAGAGAGGGCTGGCTGGGAAGTGCTGTAAGGGGGATGGAGTGCAGGAAGTGTTGGCTGCTCCCCTAATGTACTGCCAGGACCCTCCAGCTGCTGGTAGATACCTGTGGTCTGTGGAAAATATGACTTTTCTCAAATTTGGTGGCTGTTTGAGGTGTTAAGGTCTTGGACAATTAGCTCAGAATTCCCATGTGGTGCTGGTGGTGTCCCCTGGGCACAGCTCCTGGGCTGGGATGAGGTGTGGAGGAGCAGCCTGGGCTCTGGCAGGAGCGGAGCTGTCCCCAAGTGTCACCATCGCAGAGAATTCAACCCACCAGGGCAGGATCCAGCTGCCAGAGTTTAACCCCATCCCAGTGAGTGCCTCTGGAATGTCACCTCAAGCATCAAGAACACTCCTCCTGGGAGAGAAGACCCCGTGGAAAAACTGCCCAGGCCCCATCAGTGGAAGGAAGAGGAAAAAAGCCGGGAATTTGTTCGAGGTGTTGCATTCCATAGTATTGAATCCCGGGATTCCACGTGGCTGGAGGCTGCAGCTCCCACCCAGAAGCTGAAGGCATCAACCTCCTGAAATGTCCTGATGCCTTCTTGCCTTCCCATGGACTGATCTGATGGAGCGACGGGCGATGGAGCAGCGTTTGAGCCCTTGGAGCTAGGAAATCCCTGGGATTGCACTGAGGAGCTGCTCCCCGGCGTCTGCCCTCATTTTCCCGAGCTCTGCCACCGTGGGAAGTGGGAATGCTGTGATCACCACCCTGGCTGGAGCCACATCCCAGGAGGAGCTTTGTTTCCCTGGACTGAAGGATTTCTCTCCATCCTCTCCCCGCTGGTGACACGGGAGCTTCCCATGGGACTGAGCAGCAGTGCCCACAGCCCCTGCCGAAGCCAGACCCTCCTGATGGGTGTTCCCACAGTTTTCCTCATGATTTTTGGGATGAATCCCTTGGGCTCAGGCCAGGAGGAGTCACCTGGTGCAGGACAAGTCACGAGTGTTGGGGGGAAGGATTTGGGATGCTTTGTGTGGTCCTGTGCAGCAGGATGTGCTGGACACAGGGGGTCATCCCAGCTTGAAGGCTGGGGACACAGAAAGTGTGGGATTGGGATAGGGACACGTTACAGTGTGGGATAGGGACACATTACAGTGCAGGATTGGGACACATTACAGTGTGGGATTGGGATAGGGACACATTACAGTGTGGGATTGGGATAGGGACACATTACAGTGTGGGATTGGGATAGGGACACATTACAGTGTGGGATTGGGATAGGGACACAGAAAGTGTGGGATTGGGATAGGGACAATTACAGTGCAGGATTGGGATAGGGACACATCACAGTGTGGGAATGGGATAGGGACACATTACAGTGTGGGATTGGGATAGGGACACATTACAGTGCAGGATTGGGATAGGGACACATTACAGTGTGGGATTGGGATGGGGACACAGAAAGTGTGGGATTGGGATAGGGACAATTACAGTGCAGGATTGGGATAGGGACACATCACAGTGTGGGATTGGGATGGGGACACATTACAGTGTGGGATTGGGATGCGTTGGACTTGGAACAGGGGTGCATTGGGATAAACTGGGGCACAGGATTAGAGTGCATGGAGGTGCAGGACTGGGATAGGAATGTCTCAGGATGCATTGGGGCACAGGATGGGGATGCAGTGGGATAAACTGGAGTGAAGGGTCAGGATGAGGATGCACAGGGATGCAGAGTTGGGATGGGGATGCACTGAGATGCATCCAGGCACAGGACTGGGATGCACTAGGATTGGGGTTCATGGAGCTGCAGGATGGGGATGCATCACAATGCTTGGCTGAGATGAGAGAAGGGAGGGAAAAGCCCCGGTTTTGGGGGAGCCAATTTTTTTTTTTTCACCCTTTTCCCTTTAAACCCACTTTTCATCTCCTCCTCTCCCAAAAAAGTGTTGGGCTCTTCCAAGCATCCCTTTCTTCAGGAGGAAGGGGGCAGGAGGGGGTATTTTTTTCAGAGACCCCTTGGCCCTACTGAGAGCCTGAGCCAGCCTAGACTTCTCCAATAATCCAATAAATTATTTATTTTGGGGATATTGGGAAAAGGGTGAAAAGCCTCCAAATCTCCAGGTGAAACAGGAGGGAACAAAATCACTTAAATATGGAAATTCTAATGGTTTATGTACTTTGGAAAAGGAACAACTTGGAAAAGTAACGATGCTATCGGGACTTGTACCCAGCCCAGTGTGTATTTCTTGTGCTGTCTCTGAGGGCTCCTCTTTGGGTTTGGATAGATGGGAATAGTGGAAAGTGAAGCCCGATGGTGTAAAGAGTGAATTGGGAGTGAAACCCTTCAGGGCAGTGAAATCTTGGAGCCACCTGAGGCCCAGCAGAGCAGGGAATCTCTGGAATTTCTGCTCCTTCCAGCTGGGCCTGGTGGCTTGTGATGGAGCCCATTGCTGTGGTGGTTTGGGGATGGGTGACCTTTAAATCATGGTATTGTGAAGGATTTGGGTTGGAAGGGTCCTTTGTAGGGTCATTTAGGCCATGCCCCAGCCCTGGGCAGGGACAGGAACTTGGTGAAGCTGCCAGTGATGAGCTGGCTTTAAAATACATATACTAAAATTTATATTTTAAAATACATGTACTTTTTGTACACTAAAAAGATACAAAATGTATATAAATGTATACATTTTGTATTAAGTGTATACACTTGATGTATAAAAACATACAAAATGTATATGAAAACATACAAAATGTATATAAAACCACCTAAAATTCAAAAACCAGGCTGTTCTTCATGTTTCAAACATGCCTGTGTTGGCTGTTGGCATCACGGTCCTGCAGAACCAAGGCAGAAATCACGTGTTTTGGAATTCTTGCGGGGAACAAACCCTGGAAATTCAACTCCAGGACTACCCAAGGGATTGGGAACTGCCCTGTGTTCCTCCCCTTCTCCTGCAGGGCCGGCGCATCCCCAGCTCCTGCCCTGCCCTGGGGAGAAGCGTGACCTCCCTGTGCCCGCCCGGCGAGTTTTGGCAGCGCCGTCTCTCCCTCTCTGGGCAGGGCGAGCCCAGAACCCGTCTGGCTGCATTTCCCCCACGCATCCCAGCAGGTTCCCTCCCTTGGGCTGGAGCCGAGCCCCGGCCGGCGGCTCCGGTGACTCCGGTGACTCTGGTGACTCCGGTGACGGTGACGCACCGTCTTGTGAGCCGCGGTGGCCGTGGGGACTCGTTGCTGTGGTGGCACGGCTGAAGCAGGCGTGGGTTTGATGCGTGGTGTGGTTTCTCTTGCTGTTTTCCAGGTGATTGAGGATTTCTATAACCGCACGTGGCTGTACCGATACGAGGAGCCCATCAGCCCTGCCACCCTCACCACGCTCTGGTCCCTCTCTGTCGCCATCTTCTCTGTCGGGGGCATGATCGGCTCCTTCTCCGTGGGGCTCTTTGTCAATCGCTTTGGAAGGTGAGCTCTGAGCCTGGCGGATCCCTGGCAGGTCCCTCAGGGGGAGGTTGTGCTGCCTCACCCCACCCTGGTGCTCCAGGACTGATGTTGGGGCTCTCCTGGTGTTCCTCACCTCTCCCCTCCGTCCCTCTGCAGACGCAATTCCATGCTGATGTCCAACATCCTCGCCTTCGTGTCGGCTGTCCTCATGGGCTTCTCCAAGATGGCTTTCTCCTTTGAGATGCTTATCCTCGGCCGCTTCATCATCGGCCTCTACTCCGGCCTCACCACGGGTTTCGTGCCCATGTACGTGGGTGAGGTGTCCCCCACCGCCCTGCGCGGGGCTTTGGGGACTTTCCACCAGCTCGGCATCGTCCTGGGCATCCTCATCGCACAGGTGAGTGCTGGAGAATGTTTTGGGTGGGTTCCCCCCTTTTTTTTGATGCTGACACTCATCAGGGCCTGCAGGGATGAGGTGCAGTGGATCTGCACAGCCTTTTGGGTGGAGCTGGGGTGGGAGGGCTGGGGCTAGAGATCAGCAGGGGCAGGGATGCTGTGGGATCTGAAGGTTTGGGATGGGCAGCCTCAGGGTATTGACTCCTGTTGGCCACCTGGAAGCAGCACAGAAGTCCCTCCAATGGATATCCCATGATGTGTGGCAGAGTTGTGTCTAACCAGGACTTTTCCAGCAGGAATGGGTGGCTCAATCCTTCTCTTTCTCCTCAGGTGTTTGGTTTGGACTTGATCATGGGAAACGACTCTCTCTGGCCACTGCTGCTGGGCTTCATCTTCGTTCCTGCCCTGCTGCAGTGCATCATCCTGCCCTTCGCCCCCGAGAGCCCTCGCTTCCTGCTCATCAACCGCAACGAGGAGAACAAAGCCAAGAGTGGTGAGTGACCCCTCCGTGGGGCCCATCCCAGCACTCCGGGTGGTCTTCTGTATCTCCTGACCCCACCTCTCCCTCTCAGTCCTCAAGAAGCTGCGGGGCACGACGGACGTGAGCAGTGACCTGCAGGAGATGAAGGAGGAGAGCCGGCAGATGATGAGGGAGAAGAAGGTCACCATCATGGAGCTGTTCCGCTCGCCCATGTACCGCCAGCCCATCCTCATTGCCATTGTCCTGCAGCTCTCCCAGCAGCTCTCAGGGATCAACGCGGTGAGTCTGGGGGGTCTGAATGCCAGGAGTGGGCTTGGTGTACACCTAGAGCTCCAGGACCTGACTCATGGTGCCTCCCTGCCCTCTGTAGGTGTTCTACTACTCCACCAGCATTTTCGAGAAGTCGGGGGTGGAGCAGCCTGTCTATGCCACCATCGGCTCTGGAGTGGTGAACACGGCCTTCACGGTGGTCTCGGTGAGTTTTGGCCCCCCAAGGTCTCTCTGGGGAGGTGGGAGAAGGGGCCTTTCCTGTCGGTGCTGACAGACCATGTCCATCCCACAGCTGTTCGTGGTGGAGCGAGCTGGGCGCAGGACCCTGCACCTCATCGGGCTGGCGGGGATGGCAGGATGTGCCATCCTCATGACCATCGCCCTCACGCTGCTGGTGAGTGCTGGGGGAGCTCGGAGGAGGAGGCTGAGGAGGGGTGGTTGGAGAGGAGGAAGGACTTGTTGCTCCTTGAGGCGATGGCTGAGCACTCAGTCCCCATTGTCACATCTTTTCTGAGCTCCTAGAATTCCTGTTTCCAGCTCGTGGCTCCTCTGCCAGCACCAGCTGGAATGTCCAGGACCATGTCCCCTTCATGGCACTGACCTTCTCCCTTTCCCTCGGCCTAGGACCAAATGCCCTGGATGTCCTACCTCAGCATTGTGGCCATCTTTGGGTTTGTGGCCTTCTTTGAGATCGGCCCAGGCCCCATCCCGTGGTTCATCGTGGCGGAGCTGTTCAGCCAAGGCCCCCGTCCTGCTGCCTTTGCCGTGGCCGGGCTCTCCAACTGGACCTCCAACTTCATTGTGGGAATGGGCTTCCAGTACATCGCGGTAATCACGGCTGGGATACTGGGGATGTGACTGGGGATGTGACTGGGGACATGGGAATGCCAGGGGAGTCTCAGTCCCACCCCTCAGACTCTGGTGGTTCAGGGTAGATCCAGACCCAGTTCTAGATCAGCGATAGAAATGGTGTCCGGCCGGATCCTGATGCTGGATCCCTGTGCCAGACTGCGGTGCAGGATCCCATTGCTGGATCCTTGCTGCCAAATCCAAATGCCAGGTCTGGTTGCTGCTTCCTGCTGCTGGATTTCATTGCTGGGTTTCAGTGTGGGGTCCTGGTGTCAGACCTTGGTGCCAAATCCTGCTGCTGGATCCCAGCGGTGAATCTCAGGGCCACATCCTTGAGCCCTAAAACCTGGGCTGAGGTGGTTTGGTTGGGTCAAGATCCCTTGGGAAGAGGGACCTGGAGTTGGAGCAGGAATTGGGCTCAGTGTTCCTTATGGAACTTGAGATGTTCCTTGAAAGGAGGATGCAGCTCTTGGATGGCCATGGTCCATAGATGGGAACGGAGCTGGGGAAGGGTCTGGAGCACCAGGAGCAGCTGAGGGAGCTGGTGGGGCTCAGCCTGGAGAAAAGAAGGCTCGGAGGAACCTTCTGGCTCTCCACAGCTCCTGACAGGAAGGTGTAGTCAGTGGGAGTCAGGCTCTGCTCCCAGAGAACAAGGAACAGGATGATAGGATATGGCCCCAGGCTGTGCCAGGGGAGCTTTAGATTGGATATTGAGAAAATTTCTTCATGGAAAGGGTGGTCAGGGAGGTGGTGGAGTCGCCATCCCTGGAAGTGTTCCAAAAGGTGTGAATGTGGCACTTGGGGACACAGCTTTGGGGTGCACCTGGCAGTGGTTTGGTTGGACTCAGGGATCCGGGCAGGCTTTTCCACCCTCAACAGCTCCACGATTCTGTGACCTCCATCCGTGTGCTCACCTCTCCCTTTCCCTCCAATCCCAGCAACTCTGCGGCTCCTACGTCTTCATCATCTTCACGGTGCTGCTCGTGCTCTTCTTCATCTTCACCTACTTCAAGGTGCCAGAGACCAAGGGCCGGACCTTCGACGAGATCGCCTCGGGCTTCCGGCAGGGCGGGGGCGGCCAGAGCGACAAGACCCCGGACGAGTTCCACAGCCTGGGCGCCGACTCGCAGGTGTAACCGGGACCCCCGGCGCCACCGCCCCTCAACCTGGGGGGACTTTTTAAAACACTTTGTACAGACCCCAGGCAGGAGGGAGTATGGGGGGGGGTCTGGCTCCAACACCCCTTCTCCAGCCTCCCCCAGTGGTTTATTGGGGACAGACTGACCTATTTTATTTTATTTTATTTTTTTTTTTCTGCTAGGAACGATTTTTATTGTATTTTATTTTATTTTTTAGCTGGTTTCGCGTCCAGGATTTCAAAGCCGATAGGTGTTTTAAAACCCAGCCACGCAGCCCCCACCAGCAGGAGGGCAAACTCCCTGTTTTTTATTAATGACGCGATAGTTATTTAACGGAAAATCATGTAGAGGCAGCTTTTAAAAAGCTGGAAACATATTTTTTAACATTCTAATCATAGAGAAAAAAAAATCACGTAAATTGACTAAATCTAATATTTTTTTTAAAAAAACCACCAAGGAAATGAGTCATTTTTTTAAAGTCTCCTTGATTTCAAGCCCTGTGGTGGGTTCGTGGACGGGGACCTCCCGCCCGGGGCAGCGTGGAGGACGGAGCCGTCCGGATGGATCAGTTGGAAAGGTCAATCCCCTGTCGCAGGCTCCTCTCCTTTCACCTGAATTCCAGCTGGGAGGGGAAAAATGGGAGAGGGGGGATGTGTTCTTGTTGAATTTTGGGATTAATCTCGGCAATATTTGCCCGACAGTGAAGCATCAGCAGCAGCCGCACACGACAACATCCCCCTCCATCACCATCCCCATCCCGGAACTCACCAAAATCCAGCACCGCATGGATACAGCCGTTTCCTGCTCTGTGTATAGACTGGAAGATATTTATATTATATATATTTTTGTTCAATGGTTGTTAATAGTAGACATTTAAGTTATAGCGTTTCTGATTTGACAAGCCAAGTACTGTAAATATTCTCGGAGTATATTCACACTGTATAATGTATACAAAAGGTACAGAAAAAGGTTATAGTTTCTATAGCAACTAAGAAAAAAAAAAGCTTGTACATGGTTAGGATGACTTTTGTATAGTTCTGCACTGTAGTTGTATCTATTGCACTGAATTTCAGGCTGTAGTATATTAAACAAAAAAAATACACATGAGAAATACTGTCCTTTTGAAACAAAACTGAAAACACAGAAAAAAAAAAAAAGAAGCATTTCCCTGAGTGCAGCTGGTATGGGAGCTCCTGGCACATTCCCAAAGCCACAGCGAGGGTTGTTGGTTTTTTTGGTTTTTTGGGGGTTTTTTTTTGGTTGTTTTCTTTTTTTTTTATTTATTTGTCTGGTTTGGAAGTGATGATGTGACCCCCCATGAAAGGAAATAAATGTTGGGTGGGGGGGGAATAAAATAAATCTCTTTAAAAATGCCTGTGCTCAGCTGGTTGTGGCATGGCCCCACCAGAGCTGGGGCGGTGGGGGGTGTGTGTTTTTTTGTTTTTTTTTTTAAACAAATCCCTGCAGTGAAGTGCCAAGGGGAAGGTGTGTGGTGTGAACAATAAAGGAGAATGTGAGCAGCCACCCAACCCCTGTGTCCTGTGCCTTTATTTCTCGGAGATGGATTTTCCCTGCCCTGCCGGCTGGGGGTCGGGGAGTGCGTGTCTGTGCAAAGCTTTTCCACCCCGGGAACGACTCACCTGCTTGCAAAATACCTGCTCTGGGTGTATGACCAGCCTTGAATTGCCTGGAGCAGCCTGGGCTGCGATCACGGGGACCTGGCTGGGGCTGTCCTGCTCTCTGGATCCCATTCCTGCTGCCCTGGCCTGGGATCAGGGGGGATGGGGATGGGGCTGGAGCCTTCCTGCCTTGTGGATCCCAAATCTGCTCCCCTGGCCATGCCATGAGCACCTGGGCAAGGGAAGGGAGGGACGGAGGGAAGAGTTTGCTGCTGCTCTGTGCATTTGGTTTTTTTCCCCTTGAGCTGAGACAGTGCCAAGAGGTGCAAGCCTGAACACTTTCGGGCAAAGAAATGCTGAATCTTGGTCACTTCAGGCTTTTTTCTATTTATTGAAGCAGCTCTTTGCCCTGCAGGGCACACACTGGGCATGGCTGTTGCAGGAAATCGCTCTTTTAATGTCTTTTACAGCTCCCCAAAATGTTCTTTCTGTGCCCAGGGCTCCTCTCCCCACTCTGCTATTTCATTCCTGGCTCCAGGAGATGCTCAGCCCTGCACAACCTTCATTTCCAGGCTCGGTTTGTTTTGTTGAACACCCAGAGCAGCCACACGGCCCCACAGGCTCAGCCTGGGAGCACTCGAAGGATTACGGCCACGACCGAGCTCCAAATCCCTGGTGACCCAAATCCTCCATGCCCTGGGGCACTGTGCCAGCAGGCACAGCCCCCCGACATTTCCCACCCCACGGAGGTGATCATTTCAGCATTTCGAAACAGCATCCCTCACCCCATGGAGGTGATCATTTCAGCCCTTCCAGCATCCCCCACCCCATGGAGGTGATTGTCCCAGCCCCTTCTAGCATCCCCAACTCAATGGAGGTGATCATTTCAGCATTACCAGCATTCCCCACCCCACGGAGGTGATCATTTCAGCCCTTCCAGCATCCCCCACCCCACGGAGGTGGTCATTCCACACCTGATGAAGTGGAGACACCCACCAGCATCCCCCCCAGGAGTGCTGGGAGGTCTCCCAGCCCTTCCCCAGGCCTGTGCCATGCACCCCGAGCAGCCTTATCCCACCCCCTGGAATGGAACGTGGCTGAACCCGCGGTTTTCCCTTCCCCAGCAGCAGCAATCCCTGCTAATTGCTCAGGCCCCAGCTTGACGAAGCATTTACAAAGCGCGCTTGACTCCAGCCCAACTCGGTGAGGCAATTAAACACCCTCATAAATCCTCCTGAAGTAAATGAGCCTTAATCGGAGCTTAGGGCTCAGCCCGGCACAGGCCGAGATTCCCTTTTCCCCTTTCCCAGCCGTGAGGGATCATGAGCTCCGGCGGCTGCTCCGTGCTTCCCGCACTCCCCGTGGCCTCTGAAGCCCTCCCACAGCTGGCCCCACTCTGGTGTCCCTGTCCCTTCCCAGCAGGGTCACCTCTGTCCCAACATCCCCTTGGGAGCCAGCTGGGAATGGGCCCAGGGGTGGCACCTCCTCCCGAGGCTGGTGGCAGATCCAAGGGGATGTCAGCTCTCTGCCAGGAGGAAACCACATCTCCTCTAGGTTGGAATCCCCAGTTGGAGCCTTTTCATCCTTTCCCTTTCATCCTTTCATCCTTTTCCTCATGCCTCCCCTGGTCCCTCCCGGGTGGAAGTTCTCCCCATGGAAGTTCTTCCCATGGAAGTGGAACCAAGGAGTCTCTCAGTGCCCAGAGCTAGGAGAAGCTCTGCAGAAAGACAAAATTCTGAGCACCTGCTCTAGTGGAAGGTGTCCCTGCCATGGTAAGGGGTGAAGCGGGATGAGCTTTAAGGTCCCTCCCATCCCAAACCAGTCTGGGATTCTCTGGAAATTGGTTTGGAGATGGAGGGGCTCTGCAGGGAGCGGCGATGCCTTGTCAAGCCCAGCCAGGTTCCCAGGAGCATGTGTCCACCACCCTAGCCCTTCCCTGCGTCCCTCTCCCATCCCTCCATGGGACCTCCCTCATCCAGCTGGAAAGCAAAGCCAGGAACCAGCAAGAAACACACCTGAGCTGGTCTTGGCTCCTGGACAGCCACCACGAGGCTGTGAGAGGTTGTTTGCTCATTCCCAGCCTGGTCGATAATGATTTATTCAGTGGTGCTTTTGTTTCTCACTCTGCTGCTGTTACTCCCTGAGAGCTTACAGAAGTGGAGCAGCACATGAAGATTAACTCAGACCAAAATGTTTATTTTCTAAACAGTTTGGGACGGCCAGGGACGCAGCAGAAGGAGGCAGCAGCAGGAAGGACCGAGGCCTTGTGACGCTTGTGGTGTTCAAGAACCTGGATAAGAGAGAACCTGGCCAAGCACCTGGGTCTGGCAGAGCCAGTTTTTATGTGGTGTGGGAAAACTGGGCATTAATCAACTCCAGCAGGTGACCAATGGTTTCTAGAGAGTCTTGCTGGGGCAGCTGCTTGGCGAGGTCGAAGGCTTTCATCCCCACCTCCTGGGCCTGGAATGGGACAGAAGAAACACCCAGGAATTGTCAGGAATTTGGCTTTTCTCAGGGGGTAGTTAAATACCTGCTGAGGCTCAGTGCAGGAGCAGCCTGGAGAAGATCCAGCCTCCCTTTCTGAGGTGACCTGTACAAGCTGCTTTACAGGAGAGCCTAAAGCTGCCAGCAGATCCCATATTTAGGATCCAGTGGTGCAGACAGGAGATCACCGAACCCACAGCCCCTTGTCAGACATCACCTCCTGTTTATTACAGCTCCTCTGAACATTTCCAAATCTATTTCAGGAAAAAAAAACCCAGCTGTATTGACTCTGAACCAAATCCTTTGTTTACCTTGATTAGAACTAAATAATTTCCCTTGGTAGCTCTTCCAGGGATTAGACACTCTCACAATTTTAAAGCTTTATCTTTTTTCTAATTTGAATTTGTTTGTCTCCTAAATACTCCCACAGTCATGTGTCTTGGGTTACATGGCAGGTGTAACCAAAAGTATGGATTCTATTGCCATCTCCATAAGCTGTGAAGAGCAGCTGGGGCGGTGCTTTTTCTCTTCAGCCCTGCTAACACCATCGGGGCTATCTCTGCTCATGGCCATCGAGGGCTTTGGGACTGACTCAAGATTCCATCAGCCATTGGGAGATGCCCTGCCCAGAGGGGAGAAGCTGAACATTCCCACCTGCATATAAGCTGAGTTTTTTGGCCCACTGGGTACCCACTTCCACTGGATTCCCAGAGAAGGAGAGCTTGAGAGTCACCACTGGACCTCCAGAGACCGACCAGATTGTTCTTCAGGGTCACCACTTCAACCAGACCACATCCATCATTCCAGGGAGACTGCAGCCACCATTTAATGGGACCAACAGGGTGGCAGGTTGTATTCTGTTTCTATCAGTTTAAGCTGATGTTTTCTGTATTATTGCCTGTATTTTAATTTTTCCTATTAATTTGTAATTCTGACTTGGAATCCCCCACAATATATTTGTGAGGAGTCAATTCCTCCGCTGGTTTACTTCCAAACTAGCACATCATGGCTTTCTCTAAGACAATGAAGAGACCATTAATATTTCAACACAGTATTTTTCACCATCTGTATTTTCATTCCCTAAAACCCAGGCTAAAGAAACTCAGGGTTTTGAACTCTGATCTTAGAGGCGCCTGATTTCCAGATAGTTTCTGCTCAGCACTTCCTCAAAATCAATTCTTGGTACAGCACAGAAGTTACCAGCCACCTGTGAAATGTTTAGCCAGAAAGATAAAGAAATGCAGATTCCAAACTGGAATTAGAGACTCCAATAGACTGAACTTTGAACTCAGGGGAGTCTGGCTCAAGGACAGGTCTGTGAGGCCCAGGTTGTGCTCTCTGTAACCCCTGAGCTCAGGTCTAAAGGCATCTGCACTGCCAGGATTGCCCAGATAAATGATAAACCCAAAAATGTGGATAACTGCAGGATCCACTGGCCTGGCAGAGACCAAAACACATCCAGCAGGATCATCAGCCTTGAGAGGGTGCAGGTAACAGAATCATGGAATAGTTTGGCTTGGAAGAGATCTTGAAGCTCACCTCATGTTCCATGGCAGGGACATCTTCCACTATCCCAGGTTGCTCCAAGTCCTGTCCAACCTGGCCTTGGACACTTCCAAGGATGGGGCAGCCACAGCTGCTTTGGGCAACCTGAGCCAGGGCCTTAGCACCCTCACAGCAAAGGACTTCCTCCCAATATCTTACCTAAACGCTTGGTTTGAGAGCTACAAGGCACTTTGTCCTCGGGCACCAGCACTGTGGGCTTGGGAGAGGCGGTGGGGAACATGAGGTGCAGGAGATAAGATGATCCTCAATTGGCCAATTCTCCTGAACCCTTTCAGACACAGCTTACCTTGGCTAAATCCAGGCACAGGTAGTGGATCATGGCCAGGGCGTGCAGGACTTGGGCTGTTTCCCCAGGATGTTGCAGTGGTCCCTCTTCCCGGACCTTCAGCAGCGCCCACAGCACCCGCGTTCCCTCCTCGCGCTGGGCCTCGGCTGCATGGAGAAAGAAACGATCCTGATGGATGGGCTTGTGCAAGAGAATACATTCAAAACTTTCCAACTGGCTCTTCTAGATGGCAAAGCATTTCTACTACAAACATCAATATGGTCTGAGGGTGGGGAAGCCCTGACACAGGTTGCTCAGAGAAGCTGTGGCTGCCCCTGGATCCCTGGAAGTGTCCAAGGCCAGGTTGGACAGGGTTTGGAGCAACCTGGGATAGTGGAAGGTGTCCCTGCCCATGGCAGGGGGTGGAATTGGGTGGCCTTCAAGGTCCTTCCCCCTCAAACCTTTCTGGTTCCATCAGGTCCTACTGCTCCAGTAGGGAGCTGTACCCCACCTTAGTGAGCTGAAATGTCACGTCAATTATTAAAGGGAGACGAAGGAGCTGCAGAGAAATGAGAGTGTTCAAATATCAAACTGCACCAGGGGAGGTTTACTTTGAAGATTAGGAAGAAATTATTTCATGGAAAGGCATGTGAAGCATTGGAACAGGCTGCCCAGGGAGATGGTGGAGTCACCACGCCTGGAAGCTTTCAGGAAATGTGTGGATGTGGCACTTGGGCTGTGGGTTAGTGGTGAACAGGACAGTGCTGGAGGAATGGTTGGGCTTGAAGATCTCAGAGCTCCTTTCTAACCCAACTGATTCCATGAATCAAATTTTGCTTTGCTCCAGTCAGTGCCAAGGGAGCTGTGGGTTGGACAATGCAAACAGAAAGGGCAAAGCTGATTTTCCACAGAGCACCCTCATTCCTGAAGTGGCCTGTGGCAATCTGCCGAGCACCGACATCGAGAACACCCAACATTCTCCTTAAATTCAGCCTCTGGGAACACCACACCAACCCCAGCCCTGTCAACACCACCTGTAGGGTGCAGGGACTCTTTAACCCCCCACTTCCTAAATATTTCGGACCAACGGCAGCTCTTACTCATCCCATCCTCGGCGCATTCCTCATCCTCAGAAAACGGCGACGCTTCCGCACGGGCCCGAGCCACTCGCTGGTGCTCATGCAGGGAGCTCAGCAGCCAGGCATGCCAGAGGCTGCTCACCTGGCAGGAAGCATGGGAATTATTTCACTTCTGTGAATCCCTGGTATTCAGTTGTTCTCCAAACAATGTCCCTGCACGGCCTGTCCCCTCTGCATGCCTGCAGGTTACTGAGCCAGGCTGGATGTTCCTGGAGAGATCGTGTCGTTCCTCTCCCACACAGCTGGAATCCCTCAGTTCTACAGCTGATTAGGGATTTTCACCAAACTTGAATGAATCTAACCAAAATATTCACCAAAGGCTAGTTGAGTTGAAGTTTGGGACAGGAATGGTGGTGGATTTTGCAGCTCCCAAAGTCTTATTTCCACAAAAATTGATTTAAACAAATGAAAGATAATTCTTTTCAGTTATTAAATCAATTATATAATTATTACTTTACCTGCTTGATCAATCGATTCTGAAAATCTTTTATCAGTGTGACTTTTCATTGATTCCAGTGTAAATTTTAGGTGGCTCATTTGTATCCCTCTCTTCCCTGGCTTTGGGAACTCCTTGGAGTCCCTCTGTACTGGTGGGACTCTAACCTCTGGCACAGGGAATTTGGTAGCAAACCTAGTTTTTAACAATGTTTGGCTGCCCAAACTAAGGACAGTTTATTAAGAATTTTGAACTGATTACAGGATTTATGTCTCCTGGTTTTAACTCAGAGAATTATGTAAGTAGGAGAAGTGTTTCTGGGATTGATCCTAAAAGGCAACACTGACACTTGATATTGTCACCATCCCATTGAAGGGAAATGGGGAAAAACAGCACCAAAAAAAAGCTGAGAAAAACACAGAGGATGATTTTTGGTTCTACCAACCTCAGTATAGAGCGAGTTTGCTGCATCCATCTTATTCTGGTGGAAGAAAATGTTGGCCATGTGGAAGTACCCTCCGGAGACCTCAACAGAGTTTAGTCCAAACTCAGCAGTAGCAAGGTAAACCTGAAATCAATATTGAACAAAAAATAAATCCCAGAAGGTTCATGCTCCTGACAAATCTGGGAAGTTTTTCATTGTGGATTAATAACACTGCAAATGTTCAAGTTTTATTTATGTGCAAGTCATACCTGGTTGTGATTGGAAAACATGGTACTTTAAAGCTGGTTTTTTTGGGGATTATGTAAAGGAATGAGGTATAAAAACCCTGTTTGGGGGTTATCCATAGGAATGAGGTACTAAAAAGCTGTATTTTGGGGGTTTATGGTAAAGGAATGAGGTATAAAAACTGTATTTGGGAGTTATCGATACGAATGAGGCATTAAAGAGCTGTGTTTTGGGGAGGTATGTTAAAGGAATGAGGTTCAAAAGGCTGTATTTTGGGGTTTACGCAAAAGAATGAGGTACTAAAACTGTTATTTTGGGGGTTATCCATAGTTCTGAGGTATATAAACTGTATTTGGGGGATATCCATAGGAAGGAAGTACTAAAAAGCTGTATTTGGGGTTATGAGAGGTATTAAAAAGTTGTATTTGGGGCTTATCCATAGGAATAAGGTACTAACAAGTTGTATTTTGGGGGTTATGTAAAGGAATGAGGCATTAAAAACTCTATTTGGCAGTTATCCCTGGGAATGAGGTGCTAAAAACTGTATTTTGGGGTTTATCCATAGGATCCATAGGAGTACCCTCAGTTCACAGAATTTATCCATAGGAACATACTAAAAAATCTGATTCTTGGGGTTGATCAATGGGAATGCAACACCCCAAATCCCCGCTGGCTGGGCAGAGGCACCTGCTCAGTGCATTCTGGGGCAGGTTTCCCACCTCTCCCCCTCTCCCCGTGCCACCCATCCATCCCAGCTCTCCCAAAGCCCATCCTGCTGCTTTCCCAGCCCCCAGCCGAGCCCATTCTCCCCCCGGAGCTCCGGAGGAACAGTGGGAAGGCAGTGGAGCATTCCAGCTATTCTGAGCTGGCGTGTGACTCTCAGCAGATCCCAGACATGCAGCCAAGGTCTAGGCAGGTCCTGAACTTGCTAAGAGCAAAAAAAAACTTCTTACCTGGTGCCCTTTCAGGCACCACATTTAGTGCATCTAAAAAAAAAAAAAAAAAGGATTTTGGGAATCTCCCAAGCCTTTTGACAGATTGCTTTGGGGGAATCTCAAATTCCCAAAGGGTTTCTGGACTAAGCAGAGACAGGGTTGTGTGTTATAATAGAAAGGGTCTAATTCTTCTCCCTCTATGTCATCATTTACACCCACACAAAGGCACTATCAAATTCCACAGGAGTGGGGATGCATCACTCGGCACTGGATAAATTTAGTCTACATGGGACAGAAATAGGATGTGGAGAAGTTCATCTGGCTTTGGAGGATCAAATGACAGGCAAAGCATCCTCAGGAACACAGTTGGCAATGACCACTTCCAATGTAACAAACTGTTCTTACAGCTAAAGAGGAGGAATTGGGAGAAATGTGATTGAACCAGATATTGAAATAGGGAAATAAGGCATTAATTAAATAATGGCTGACAGATCTGGGAAAGTATTGAGTGAAATAACAGCCAAAATGTAAATTATCTGTGGAATACAAGGCAACTCCATCAGTCTGGGGCAAGAATGTCTGGGCATCTCAGCACTGTAATGAAGCTGACGGAGAAATTTATAGGGAGAAGCAGGAAAAACAGGGAACGTGAGGAGTATATGAGGAGCAGCTGAGGGAGCTGGGGAGGCTCAGCCTGGAGAAAAGGAGGCTCAGGGGGGACCTTTGGGCTCTCCACAACTCCCTGACAGGAGGGTGCAGCCAGGGAGAGGAAATTACTTCTAATTGTGCCAGGGGAAGTTCAAGGTCAGATATTGGGAAGATTTCTTCATGGAAAGGGTGGTCAGGTATTGGCACAGGCTGCCCAGGGCACTGGTGGAATCACCATCCATGGAGGTGTCCAAAACACCCATGGATGTGGCACCTGGGGACATGGGTTAGGGGTGGATCCAACAGTGCTGGGGGAATGGTTGGACTTGATGATCGTGGAGGGCTTTTCCAACCTTAGTGATTCCATGATTCTCTGTCACTTCACAGGGATAATGGCAAAACAGAGCTTTGGCTCACTCATGGATTCAAAAGTGCCTCAGATCTATCCAGTTCAGGAGTTTGTAATGTGAATCCTCTCAGGATCCCAAATCTGCCTGCTGGCATTTCCATATCAATCTGGGAGGAGAGAAGGAATTAAAATGGAAGTGTTCCTTGTTCCTTGGGACTTACATCATTGGCCAGGTGATACAAAGCCTGGTCCAGGTTTCCTTCAGCAATAGAGAAAAGCCCCAGCCCGCGGTGTAATTTAGACTGAAGAGCAGCACTGCAGTCTGGGGTCTGGAGGACAATCCACTGGGCTTGGGAGAGATACTTGGCTGCCTGTCGGAGATGGCCAGTGCCTGGAATGACATGTAGGAAAAATCAGGGAAATAAGGAGGATAAGGAACATTTTTTAATCTGGAAAGTCAGAGAATACTGCTGACTGTCCCTTTGGAGTAGCTTGATATGGTGATGCAGTTTGGGGATTCCCCTCTTCTTTCCCAAGTGCTCTGGAGTTGCTCAGGTGTCCAAAGTCTCATTTGCAGATGGGTGAATGTATAGAGAGCTACAAAAGGAGCCAGAAACCGCAGAATTCCAGACTGGTTTGGTTTGGAGGGGACTTTGAGCTCATCCAGTGCCACCCCTGCCATGGGCAGGGACACCTTCCACTGTCCCAGTTTGCTCCAAGCCCTGTCCAACCTGGCCTTGGACACTTCCAAGGATCCAGGGGCAGCCACAGATTCTCTGGACAACCTGTGCCAGAGCCTCACCACCCTCACAGCCAAGAATTTCTTCCCAATATCCCATCTAACCCTGCCCTCTGGCAGTGGGAAGCCATTCCCCTTGTCCTGTCCCTCCAGGCCCTCGTCCCAAGTCCCTCTGCAGCTCTCCTGGAGCCCTTCAGGCCCTGCCAGGGGCTCTGAGGTCTCCCTGGAGCCTTCTCTTCTCCATTTGAACACCCCCAGCTCTCCCAGCCTGGCTCCATGGCACAGGGCTGCACTCAATCCCTCTGGAACACATGGCCCAGACAGGTTTACTCCAGGCAGGCACTGATGACTCGCACCTTATCACACTGGAATTACTCACGGGATTTTTTCTCCCTGCTCTCACCATGCCATTTACGACAACCCCTGAGCCAGCTCAGCGGAGCTTTTTGTGTGCTCCCGGAATGGCAGTGATTTACAGTGATCTCCCTTGCAGGGAAATCAGCTCCCATGCCCTCATTTGCTATGTTTTCCAAAGCACACAATGAGAAAAAGCTCTGCTCAGGCAGAGCAGGATTTGTGAACGAACCAGAGGTGTGACAGCCTCTGAAATGTTTGCTGGTTCCTTGAGATAAGAGCACAATCAATAACCCTTGGGAATTTAACGCTTTGGAGAGTCATCTGAGGCCACAGAGGTAAAGAATAGATTTTCATATAGCTTCTCTTGTGGGAATTGGTGGGGTGGGAGACCTGCTTTCATTGATCTCCTGAGTGCTGAGAGATTCTTTTCCCCGGAGCCACAGAAAAGGGGTGTGAGGGGGGTGTGTGTGTGGGAGGGCTCAAATCTCTGCAATGCCCTTGAGGCAGAGCAGGGTCCAGAGCTGCTCCTTCCCAGATAAATGGCAAAAGGAAACCGGAAACCTGACCCGGGAGGCCTTGCCCTTGCCAGCATTCCCACGTGGACAATGCTCACCCGTGGAGGCCTCAGCCAGGAGCAGATAAATGGGCACGAGCTGCACGGAGCCGGAGCCGAACACTTGGGACCTGAAGCGCAGCGCCTGCAGTGCTGCAGGAATTGCTTCCAGGTGCTTCCCTGCCCACACAAACCGCTGGGCTGTGGTCAGTGCCACTGCAATGAGGGATTCCTGCAGAGAAACAGAGCAGGGGCAGAGTGAGAAAACACAGGGAGAAAGGAAATTACAGAACCCCACAACGGTTTGGGTTGGAGGGACCTTAAAGCCCATCTCATCCCATCCCCTGCCATGGGACACCTTCCACTAGACCAGGCAGTTACAGATACACAGGCTCTTTTTAAAATCAAGTTTTCAAATTATAAAGCAGCACTTATAATGTAGTTTGTGGCTGTAATTAATAGATAGACATTAAAGCTGTCATATTAGAGCATATTAGAGTCTGGCTCCATTCCTGCTCTGAGCAGGAGCAGCTTTGGACATCCTCACAGGTCATGTGGTGTCTTCTGGGATGAAGAATCCTTTACGCCTCCCGACAAGGGCTCATAAGGCTGCAGCAATAAAAGCTGTGAAGCACAGAAAATGATCATCACAAGACCAGAAAGGAGATTAGAGCCAGGGGCTCCGTCGTGACTGAGAGCCAGCCAAGCCCTGTGGTGCCAGCACGGCACAGCTCCAGCTGCTGGAGACGTGGCCAGGGAATGAGGAGAGAGCTCCTCACAGGGAGCTGCAGCTTCATCCCACCCTCTCCTGGCTGGTCCTGGGCTGGGATTTTGTGTGCAGAGTCTGAAAACTGGTCAAAATCAGAATCACCCGCCAGGGTTGGTGGTGCAGCAGCTTCTGCAGTGTTTGGGTTTGTCAGAATCCATAACTTATCCTGTACTTATCCACGTATAGCTGCTCCCTGCCTTTTGCTGTTCCTACCAGTCCACACCATTGGGCCTCTCCACCGTTAGCAGTGGCTGATGTAATCCCCAGCTCCACAAACAGATCTCCATCCTAATGCCTGCTTCCTGCCAGGAGCTGTGCACGCTGTGCCTTTAGAGGGACGCCAAGGAAAAAGCGCTGGATCCTTGTGGTATCCCAGAATCCCAGAAAGGTTTGAGTTGGGAGGAGCCTTAAAGCTCATTTTTCCAGCCTCTGCCACAGGAAGAGACACGTTCCACTAGAACAGGTCGCCCATCCAGCCACCTCCTAATACTTCTCCATCAGCTTTTCCCAGCAGTGGTGCAGCAGGAAAGGTGCCTGGGAAGCAGTGGAGGGTGCAGCAGTGCTGCCCTGAATTTCCCAGTGGGACCCTGAGGCCTCCAGCTGGGGCTGAGCTGGGCAGAGACACCAATCCCAGAGCTCCTGGAGGCCAGGCTTTGGCATTTTGCTGAGCTTCTACTCCATGGAGCGAGGTAGAGAGTTGTGCCATGGGTGAAGGAGCAACTCCAGGACAGGGAAGCTCCAGGACAGCCTGCAGGTGTTTCCTGGAGATCCTGGATGATGCAAAGAGACACCTTTTTGGATAAATGAGATCTTCAAATAACACAGCCCAGAGCAACAGCCCCTGCTCCAGTGAGGAGAGCCAAGAATCAGAAAACACAGTACCAATTCCTGAGCTACCAGAATATGGAGAGGGGAAAGGCATGCTTTCCAGAGAAGCTGTGGCTGCCCCTGGATCCTTGGAAGTGTCCAAGGCCAGGCTGGAGCAACCTGGGCTAGTGGAAGGTGTCCCTGCCCTCGGCAATGGGTGGAATGAGATGGACTTTAAGGTCTCTTCTCCACACCTTTCTGGGATTCTATGAACACAAACTATGTCCAGGGAGCAGGTGGTGCCCAGGAGAAAACCAGTCCATGCTTGGGGCAGCAGCAGGAAAAGCTGGTATTTCTCGGGCTGCTTTTTCTGTCCTTGGCAGTCTGGTGCAACCAGTGCGGGCCCTGGTGCGTGGGCATCGCCCAGATTGGCATCTACGAGGTGCTGGAGATCAGGATCATTCTTTTTTTACTCCTTGTCAGTGGGGTCATCGCTGCTTCCCATGGCCTGAAACATCTGCAGTGAGGACAAGCTGGGGGTTGGATTCGGGCACAGCTTCCAGGAGGAGAAGGAAGGGCAGGAGGGAAGAGGAGCCTGGAGCAGCGAATATTTCCAACCACAATTCCAAGCCTTGGGGGATAGTTCCCTTTGGCCCTGAACAGTCCTGGGGGAATGGTTCCCTTTGGCCCTGCCCTGGTCTCCCCCTCACTTCTGGCCCTTTGTGCCCTTCTCATGTGTGTTGCAATTTGAGGTTTCTCTGAAGACAGCCCCATGCAGTTTTTGGGGTTTGAGGGGGCTGAGGACCCCAGCTCTGCTCCAGGTGGGAGCAGGGCTTTGGGAACACACTCAGGGCTCAGTGCCACATCTATTATTCCCTCTCAGGCACCAAAACCAACGGTGTGTCTGAAGAAATGCGGATTTCAGGAGGAGGCAAGGCTCCAGTGAGCTGGAGCTGAACCTGCAGCCGGAGCCGTGCTGGGGCTGGCTGGGCTCGGATCTTTTCCCATGCCCAGGGGCTGTGGGGAGCTGACATCACGCAGGCAGGTGAGGCTCTTCTCCAAACAGAAACTTGGAGTTCTGTCAGTTTGGAGGTGCTGTCTGCAGGCACCCCCCTGGCTACATTGACAGAAGCAGATTTCTATCAACAAAGCTTTGGTGCACAGACAAGGAATGAAACTCATAAAACCTCCTGGCTCCCAGCTCCCTGCTCTTTGAGCCACGGGGCATTTGGATGTGCCCAGGTTTCCCTGTGTCCTGACTGAGGCTGGAGCTCTGTGTTTTCTAAACAAACATGGGGCAGGAGTGGGTGAAGTACAGCAGAAATGTTCAAAAAGCAGCAAACCCATGGGCAGGCTTTGGGCAGAAGGTTTTTTCTCTGGTTACCATAAGACTGCAGAGCTTTTCCCTCAGTCACAAAAAGGCCTTTATTGCATAGAATCCCAGGCTGGTTTGGGTTGAAGGAACCCTAAGGCTCGTCTCATTCCACCCCCTGCCATGGGCAGGGACACCTTCCACTATCCCAGGTTGTTCCAAGCCTCATCCAACCTGGCCTTGGACACTTCCAGGGATCCAGGGGCAGCCACAGCTGCTCTGGGAACCTGTGCCAGGGCCTCACCACCCTCACAGAGAAGAACTTTTTACAGCACTTTTGTTGGATCTGGAATAGGAAAGCGATGCAGCCAGTGAGACAGGGCACTAAATCATCTCCCCCTCTCCCAATACCTCTGAACCAGCCCGGGCTCAACCTGGCTGCTCCAAACCCTCCTGGACACAGAAGGACTTTATCTCTTTCTGGGAAAGCCAGCAGGTAACCGAGGGATTTCCACCGTCTCCCTCCTTTCTTTGGAGAGAAGGAAAGCAAAGTGTCCCAGCACAGATTGTTCTCAGAATCTATTTTATTTAAATAGGCTGGAGACAAAGGTCAAAGCACAGATGTTGTTAAGGGTTGGTAAGGAGCCTATAAAAATCTCCCCTTCAAAAAAAACCCCGGGAGTCTGCTGTCCCTGCCTTGCCCACAGAGCCATTCCCAATCTAGGCTCCAGCTCCAGGCTCTGTTTGCTAACCCAGTGTGAACCCCAATCAAGTGACTTTCTGTCTACCAGCCCCATCTTCCTGCTGTCTTTCCTTTCACCTAATTAAACCAGCTGATTAACTTCCAGCTAATGAAGGAGCACTTCCTTCAGCTGGCAGCCACGTGGCCTGTCGGAATGTATGGGGATAATTTTAGTTGCTATAAAGTCAGTGATGTAATCAGTGTCAACATTGGTGTTCAATAGCAGTGGAATTTCTTGGAACAGCTTCAAGTAATTCTGCATGCAAAATCCTGCCACACCCCCATTTTCACCTTCCTTGCAGGTTTTATAAAGGAACAACTTAAACAGAACCTGGAACTAAGGAGGTTTTGTATTTTCCCTTTGGGACCCGCTGGCCTGACACACCTTCTGTGGACTTTGCTCAGCAGTCTCACCTGGGATTTTCAGCCACACAGAAGTTTCCAAATCAGCCTGGGATGTCATTGCCCAATTCCTATGAAAGGAATCTGCTGTCTAAAGCTCATCATGAGCTCTCACCAAGCAGGACTTTTGCCTTTGGACTTCCTCTTTCTTGAAGTTCCTAAGAAAGGTGACAGCAACAAGCTGGTCCTCAAAATCCCACACCTAGGCCAGAAACACCTCAAAAATAATAATTCGTGTGAAATTCAAAAGATTAGGAATGTTCTCCTCAGTGGCACTGTTGGATTGTTCCCAGCACACTGTCCGCTGCCCCATTATTCTGTGTTATTATTCTGGGAGTTATTATAGAGTGAAAATTTATTTCCACAGGGAGGAGTTTCAGGAGCAGATGCACCTGGGTGGGTTATTTTAGCAACAATGTGGAACAGCTGCTCCTGCCACTCCATAAACAGAAAAAGGAGGAGTTGCAAACCACTGGGGCTGGAAAGGAGCTGCACATCTGCACCTCCCTGAGGCCTGATGGAGATAAAAGGCCCCACTTAGTGGGAAAGGGTATTCCAAGTTGGCCTGGAAAACAAAGGGAGAGGACTTGGTTTCTTTGCCCTCCTGCTCTGGGAAAGGGGATTCCCTCCCATCAAACAGCCTGGAAGCAGCAAAACTCAGCTGGATTCTGGATTAACCAGGGTGATGGCCTAACTCCCTGCCAGGGTGGGAAATCCAGGGTTGCTGCTGCTTGAGGAAGCTCAGGACACCAGGTAAGCACTGTGGAAAAGGCTGGAGGCTTGGGAATCCCAGAGAGGATGCTCCCACTCTCCTTATTCTTGAGCTTTTGGTTAAAAAACCAGCCCCCCAAACCTCTGCAACCAAGTCCCAAATCAACCAAGGAGGTGCCGTCCTCTTCCTTGGGAGCATCCCGAGGGGAGGAATTCTAAACGGGTGGATCCTATGAAGGCAAAAGTCCTGCTTGATTTTAGGCAAGAAATTCCCTCCAGCTTTATTGGAATTGGGTAGTGACAGCCTGGGCTAGTTTGGAGACTCTTGTGTGGCTGAAAATTCCAGGTGAGCCCAGTCTGCCCCTGGTGTGTCCGAATGTGCACAGCCAGGGTAGGGTGAGCAGTTGGAATTCCTTCCCTGGCAGCACTCTGAAGTGGTGCTTGTTCTTCCTGCACCCACCTGCATCCTCAGCAGCTGCTCCTTGCCATCTTTTCTGTCTTTTTCGGAATGGAAACAGGGCTGGGGCCCCAGGACTGGGATGAGCAGGTGGCAGATATGGCCATGGATGCTGATCCAGTCGGTTTTCTGGTGGGAGACATCACTGGCAAAATGAGGGGAGAAGGATACTGGTATTTGCTGGGATATGATGTAAGGGAAGATTATTCCCTGCTGTCTTTCTGGGCTTTCTCTACAAGCATTACCCACAGCCCCTAGGCTGCTTAGAGGGCACCCAATACATGATATTGCCAAAGGTTTCCATTCCACAGTGCTGTCCTGCCATGTCCCCACAGTCCTATGTGCTAAAATCCTTATTTAAATCACTCCCTGAACTCCTGATACAGCTAGGTTTGAGCAAATCCCTGGATTCCAACACTAAAAAACCAAAAACCCCAAACCAACCCACCCCAGGTCACTATGGGAGCAGGGAATGTTCTGGAACTCAGTGACTGCTCCGGGGCATGTGAGGGATATTTGTGTGACATTTGTGTGACAGGGAGCTCCTGTCTCTGCTCCCTGCCTGATGCAGGAGCTGCTGGAAGGGAGAACGAACGTTCCAGGTGAGTGTGCCCACTCCAGTTCCTGCTGCCCTGCTGGCTGAACTCCACCTGGGCACTCTCCAGGCTCCATCCCAGGTCTGGTCCCTGCCTGCTGAGCTCGCACCTGATCTCATCCCTGTGTCCTGGGCCTTGAGGGGCTTGTCCCTATGTACTGAGCCTCACCTCAGGGATAATCCCTGCCTCTTGCCTGTGTCCCGGACCACATCCCAGGCTCTGTCTCTCTCTCTCTCTGTCCTTGTTCTAGGCCTGTTCCTGCCTCCTACATTTTATCCTGGCCCTTCTCCACATGTCCCGAGCCTCATCCTGGGGTTGGTTCCTGCTTCCTGCCCTGTTCCTGCGTCCTCGGCCTCACTCTGGGCCTCCTTCCAGTGCCCTGAGCCTCATCCTGGGGCTAATCCCTGCCTCCTGCCCTGTCCCTGTGTCCCAGACCACATTCCAGGCTTTGTCCCTCTCTCTCAGCCCTTGCCCTGGGCCAGTCCCTGCCTTCCGGCCCTTCTTCTGTGTCCTGAGCCTTGTCCTGGGCCTGCTCCTGCCTTTCGTGCCACATCCTGGGCCTTGTTGTGGGACACACCCTGCCTCTCGTCCTGTCCCAGGTCTGCTCCTGCCCCCTCCTCGCTGGGCCTCATCCTGAATCCTAAGCATTATCCCAAGCTTTCTGCCTGAGACCCGAGCCTCACCCTGGAGCTAATCCCTGTCCCTGTGCCCCTCCTTCCCCCTGGCCCTCAGCCCGGTGTCTCTCACCAGTAGTAGGTGAGGCGGCAGCCGGGGCAGCGCAGCGGGGCGGTTCGGGCCCCGCACAGCTCGCAGCGCGGGGGCCCCGCCATGGCCGGCCCCGAGCCCTCGGCGCGTCCCCAGTTGCCAGGGTGACGCTGTCGGTGAGGCGGAAACACGTCAGTTCCGGCAAACGCTGACGACAGCAGCGGCGTTCCTTTGCCACGGCAACACTTCCGCTACCGGGAGGGGACACACGTGGCTTCCGGCCAGCTGGGCGCGTCAAACATGGCGGCGGCGACGGTGGCGAAGGAGAAGGCGGAGAAGAACGAGGACAAGGACAATGACGCGGACGCGGCGGCGGCCGAGGGCCGCGTGCGGGCGTGGGCGGCGGCGCAGGCGGCGCGCGGGCGGCGCGTGGCGCTGGTGACGTCGGGCGGGACGCAGGTGCCGCTGGAGGCGCGCGCCGTGCGCTTCTTGGAGAACTTCAGCAGCGGCCGGCGCGGCGCCGCCTCGGCCGAGCGGCTCGTGCGGGCCGGCTACGGCGTGTGCTTCCTGCACCGTGCCCGCTCCGCCTTCCCCTGGGCCCGCGCCCTGCCGCCGCACGGCCCCGCGCTGCTCGACGCGCTCCGCCTCACCCCGGGGCCGCCACCCGGCGTGGCCGCCGCCCCCGCCGCGCTGCCCGCGCTTCTGCCCGCGCTCCGGGAGTACCAGCGCGCCACCGAGACGGGCGCGCTGCTCGCCATCGAGTTCACCGGGCTCGCCGAGTACATGGCGCTGCTGCGCGCCGCCGCCCGAGCCCTGGCGCCCCTCGGTACGGGGGAGGCCCGAGCGGGAGGGGGCGGGGGGAACCGCGGGGACCCAGGAATGAGGGACGGGGTGGCCTCCGGTTCGTGGGGCACAAGGCGAGAGAGGGTGAAGCCCCCGTGGTGGTCTCCAAGGTGAGGGAGCTCAGGAATGAGGGAACAGGGTGGTCCTGTGGGAAGGTCCAGGATGAGAAAGGATGAAACTGTCATGGGGGTCCCCAATGGGAGGGGGCAGGAGGGCCAAGAACAAGGGGATGTGGTGGTTGTGAGGGGAAAGGTCGAGGGGAAAGGAGTTCCCTGGCATGGTCAGTGATAGAACAGCCTCATGGTGACCCCGGGGCCCTGGTATGAGGTGGCCTCGGGGCATGTGGGGCTCTGGCATGAGGGGACAAGGATACCCCCTTGCTTGGAGGTACCCCATCATGAGGGTCTGGGCTGTTGCTGGGGGCTTGGGAGGAGGGGACAAGGCAGACCCCAGTGGAGAACAGTGTGTCTGAGGGGACCCCAGGGTGGGGTCAGTGCTGCCCTGCTCAGAATGGTGCTGAGGGGTCCCTGAAGGGGGCCCTGGTCACCCCTGGTTGGTGTGTGTGGGTGGCAGCCCAGCTGGCTCTGGGGTGACAGGGAAAGGCCATGGCAGTGGGGGACAGCAGTCATGTTCCCACAGGCTCCAGTGTCATGTTCTACCTGGCAGCCGCCGTGTCGGATTTCTACATCCCGGCCTCCGAGATGCCAGAGCACAAGATCCAGTCCTCAGAGGGTCCCCTGCAGGTGAGGTCCCCCTGGGCATGGCCCCCTCTGCCACCCCCCCTTATCCATACCCTCTTTGTTCCCAGAGAGCCCTGCTCCTGAGAACTGGCTGTGGATAAAACCTGGGAAAGCTGCAAAGCAGCAGCTCCTGTATGTTGTCAGAGGGAATGGGAGGGTGAGATCCCACAGGGACAGAACCCTGTGGAAATCTGGAGTTGCATTGTTCTGTTCTTATCGTGCACCGAGGGGCCCAGATAAGAGGTCAGGGCAGGGTCAGCTCCACTCTCCTTTGATCCAGGTGTATTTTTAGAATGGGATGAAGTGGTGAGTGGTGCCATGGGTTATCTGCAGGGAGGTCAGTGCTGCTCTGTCTCATAGGGCACAGCTTCAACACATCTGCAGTTGTGGTGCAGCATGTGAAGAGGGGCCCCTGAGGTGCCTCCTGCTCTTCTGGCTTTTCCTTTAAAGCTGCCTGTGCTTGCATGGAGATGAGGAGAGGATGGGTCTCAACGTGCTGAAGTGCTCCAAGAATAGCTCGTGCATTACTTGAGTTGCTGCCTTTTGGCTGGAGATAGGCTTTGGACTAGGGCCTGGAGTGTCAGGACAAGGGGAAATGGCTCCAAACTGTCAGAATAGATTTAGATTGGATATTGGGAAGAAATTCTTCCCCGTGAGGGTGGTGAGGCCCTTACACAGGTTGCCCTGAGAAGCTGTGGCTGCCCCTGGATCCCTGGAGGTGTCCAAGGCCAGGCTGGATGGGGCTTGGAGCATCCTGCGATAGTGGAAGGTGTCCCTGCCCATGGTAGGGGGTGGAATGAGATAGGATTTAAGGTCCCTTCCATCTCAAACCATTCCATGACTCTGGGATTTATTCTGCTTGTATGTATGACAGTCCAACACTGCAGCACCCAGGTGCCTCTCAGCAATGGGAGCACGTGGCTCTGGAATTCTTTATATAACAAATACAAAATTTATTTAATTAATTACCTCTTAAGAACTTGCTGGGCTTCATTCTTTATTGTTAGCATGAGAAACATGAGACCTGTTTCCCAGTGATGGATCCAGAGGTCAAGAAGCTGGAGAACAGTCTCCTACTTTTTCACCCCATGCTTCGGCACTTTGATGTGTTAAGGAGTCGATAGAAGAAAATGTGAAGATGGGATAAACTGCCTGGATTCTGGAGAGCTGAAAACTCAGATTTCTGCAGTTGTAATGCTTTTTAAAAATCTTCTCTGCTCATGTTTATATTCCCAGAGTGGGGTTAGCTCTGGAAATGCGGAGTTCCTGTGGCCTGGCCTCAGAATCTCCCTGATTGTGAGCACTTCCTGGATCATTTAATTTAAATTTACTGTGTCATTTGAACCTTATTTGGTGAGAACTGCCCAAACACTGCCTTGAAAAACTTCTGGTGTAAATGAAACATGAAACAAAGCTGGAATTTCCCTCTCTCCCATCCCATCTCTTATTAAAACTCCCTGTAATGTTTTTACTGATGCTATTTTTGTCTTTCCCCACTGCAGATCACAATGAAGATGGTGCCAAAAATGCTCTCACCCCTGGTCAAAGACTGGGCCCCCGAGGCTTTTGTGATTTCCTTCAAACTGGAGACAGATCCCCAGATCCTCCTGGATAAATCTCGGCAGGCTCTGGAGAAATACCGGCACCAGGTGGTGGTGGCCAATGTCCTGGAATCCCGGAGGACCTCCGTCATCATCGTCACCAGGGACTCACAGACTCCCTTATCCCTGTCTGACGAGGAAATAGCACAAGGCATGGAAATAGAGGAGAAGATTGTTAGTTACCTCCAGGGCCAGCACACAGCTTTTATAGAGAGGAAAGGCTGAGGAGCAGCTCAGACTAAACAAGGAAATGGTTCTGGAGAAGGAGTGGGAGTGGAGCGATTCCCTGTCCAGGTAAATAGACCAATCCCCACGGAACACTAAGGAGGGCCGTCCAACACTGTGTCACTTTTCTACAGCTTGGCCGTGGCTGTTGTGGCTTTGTAAAAGAAAAATACATGGAAGTGAAACCATTCCAAAGGATATTTGTCCTGGTGTCTCAAGGAGGAAAGGAGCTGGTTTCTGTCCTGTGGGCTGGGAGAACTGGGAGGAGGAGACATGATGAAGGTCTCTGTATATAAAGAATTTCTTGAATCTCCCTCTTTGAAGGTTCTTTTGGAATGCCTGGAGGAAGGAATGGGGCTTTTCAGGAAAGATGTGCTGGTTTTATGACTGGGGTGGGGAATCATCTGGTGTTGAGAGTGGATGGTGGAACCAAGGTGGCAAAAAGGAGAATGAGGTGGCAGTGACTTTGGGGAGCAGCTCTTGTGTCAGGAGAGATCCTGGGAGAGATCCCATGTTCCTACAGTTCAGGTGCTGCAGCAGCATCCCTAAAGCAGCTCTTTCAATGGCTGTCCTTCCATCCCAGGTATTTGCAGGTTGCTTTGTTTCATGTTCCATTTACACCAGGAAGTTTTCCAAGGCAGTGTTTGGGCAGCTCTCCCCAAACAAGGCACAAGTGTCACTGCAGAGCTCTGTAAACAAAGGCAAGGCCACACCTGGCACAGAGCACAGGGGATGGATCCAAGGTTGGAGAAAAGGAGTGGGCACTGAGGGGGAAGGTGTCCTAGGAAGGGAACAGAGCTAGGGAAGGGTCTGGGGCACCAGCAGTGGTTGAAGGAGCAGGGTGGGGCTCAGCCTGGAGAAAAGGAGGCTCAAGGGGACATTCTGGCTCTCCACAGCTCCCTGACAGGAGGGTGCAGCAAGGAGGGGGTTGGGCTCTGCTCCCAGAGAACAAGGGACAGGATGAGGAAACGGCCTCAAGCTGTGCCAGGGGAGGTTTAGATTGGATACTGGGAAAATTTCTTCATGGAAAGGGTGGTCAGGCACTGGCACAGCCTGCCCAGGGTGGAGGTGTAGTCACCATCCCTTGAAGTGTTCACAAAAGGTGTGGATGTGGCACTTGGGGACATGATTTAGGGTAAACATGGCAGTGCTGGGGGAATGGTTGGACTCAGAAAAGGAAGGCTTTTCCAACCGTAATGATTGCATGATTCTCTGACAGCAGAAGGAGTGGCAGTGATTGACCTTGGAAGGGGAAGCTTCCCTTGGCTGTGTGGAGTTAAAAACTGGAATGTTCCTGGTTTTGTCTAAACACTCTTCCAATGATTACCAACTTCAAAGCATGTGTTCCTCACGCCTGCAAGAAACAAAATATGCTTTGTTCGTGGTAAAAACTTAACTGCAGCTCTCCTGTTTTCCACTGTATGTCTGCTCATGGGCTGTCCTCAAATAAACTCACTGAGATCCTGGAAAGAATGACAACAGCACATGGGAATGCTGGAAGCCTTTCCAGAGGTGAGACTGTGCTTGGGGTAAAACCACAGAGTGTTCAGGAGGCAGCAGGGATTTTGTAATAATACTGATCAACTGAAAGTGAGGGGTGCACAGAAAACAAGGAAAATAAATCCCAAAGAGCAAGAGAAGAGCTTGAGGATGGGATCAGTGGATCCAATCAGTGATGGGAGAAGTCCACATTGGTCAGGAGGGGAGAGATCCAGGTGGTAACTAAGTCAGGAGAAGAAACTCATGACTTCTCTGTGGCCAGGACTGATACTGAAGGTGAATAAGCTTCAGGAACTGCTTGTCTTCATCCCCCAGTATGTAATCGATAGGAATGTCAAGTCTGGGATTTCCTGTGTCTTAGTTTAGAGTCTCTGTGGACAGCATGAATGGGCCAGCACGGGTGAGAATATAAAAACTTGTGTAAATTGAACGTGCCCTTGCAGGAGTGTTGGGGCGAGGGGTGGGAAAAATGGCACCAGTACTGTCTTCAGTGTCCTGGTATTTCTCTGTGAGGTGGTTGGGCAGGAGAGGAATAATCTGAGCTTTTTGAGGAGCAGACCAGGGCAGTGGGCTCTGGGAATCCTGGGGTTTCTTTGGGCTTGGGAACACACTGTGGGCCTCCAGTGTTGTGTCCGCCCCTACTTGTGAATTGCAGGTTGGGGAGACTCTTTAAGCTCAAACTGAGCTACAGCCATCCCGATCCCATGTCAGGGATGCTCCTGTTCCATGTGGAAGGTTAAACCAAGCCCATGAGTGCTCCCACCCTGGCAGTGTTTGGGCACCAGCCCTGTGAATGCTCGTTGTGGTACCTACGTTGGAAGTGGTTCCTGCAGCTCCAGGATCTGCCTGTCGCATTCTGAGGATCCCAGAGGGCTCAGTGGAAGGTCCTCGCTGGACTCTGCTGTGTCCTTCTTCTCCATGTCCTGGTCTTTTCCATTCTCTGCCATCCCCTTGTGCAGTGTTTTCAGCCAGTCAGTTCTGCAGGATGGACCTGCTTTGCTCTGCAGTTCATCAGTCTCATGGAATCATTATTGGGTGGGAAGGGGCTTTAAAGCTCATCTCATTCTATCTTCCACTAGCCCAGGTTGCTCCAAGCCCTGTCTAACCTGGCCTTGGACACTTCCAGGGATGGGGCAGCCATAGCTTCTCTGGGCAGCCTGTGCCAGGTCCCACACCCTCACAGCCAAGAATTTCTTCCCAATATCCCATCTAACCCTGCCTTCTGGCAGTGGGAAACCATTCCCTCTTGCCCTGTCATTCCCTGTCCTTGTCCCAAGTCCCACTCCAGCTTTCTCAGAACCCCTTGTAGGAAATGGCGTGGTCTCTAAGGTCTCCCTGAAGCCTTCTCTACTCCAGGCTTGGCTCCATGTACTTGTCCGTTTCCCCTTCAGCTCCAGCAGATTCACTTGGGATTTAGAAGAAAACTTGGGAAATTTTTTGGCCTCTTTCGTTCCAGTTTTTGGCCCCTTTCGGTGACCCAGGGGTGACCCCGGCGGGAGCGGCGCTGTCCCTACTGCCGGCCGCCAGGGGGCGTCGTGCGCCGGGGGGCGTGTCCTGGGGGCGTGGCCTCCGCGCGCCGTTTGGGGTGGGGGCGTGGCCTCGCGGCCCATTCACGACATTGCTATAGGGGCGTGGCCGCGGCAGGGGGCGTGGCCTGTTGCCATGGCGCCGGGCGGTCCGTGCCGCTGCATGGAGGCCGCCGCCGCCCCGGTGGGTGCCCGAGAGCGGCCCGGGGCGGATCTGGGGCCGGTTGTACCCCCGGGACCGGCCCGGGGCGGATCTGGGGCCGGTTGTACCCACGGGACCGGCCCGGGGCGGATCTGGGGCCGGTTGTACCCCCGGGACCGGCCCGGGGTGGATCTGGGGCCGGTTGTACCCCCGGGACCGGCCCGGGGCGGATCTGGGGCCGGTTGTACCCACGGGACCGGCCCGGGGCGGATCTGGGGCAGGTTGTACCCCCGGGACCGGCCCGGGGCGGATCTGGGGCCGGTTGTACCCCCGGGACCGGCCCAAGGGGGGTCGGGGGCCAGTTGTAGCCCCGGGACCGGCGCAGGGGAGGTCCGGGGTAGTGGTTGTACCCCAGGCACCGGCCCGGCCACAGGGGGTGTTCGGGGGGTCGGTCGTACACCCAGGGTCGGCCCGAGGGGGTCGAGGTACCGCGTTCTCCCCGTCGCTCACGGCTTCTCTCGCTGCCCCGCAGGCGGAGCCCCCGGTGCCGGCAGACACCATTCGGTGCTGGCTGCGGGCGGAGGGCGCCGACCCCGCGGCCCCGGCCGAGGAGCAGCTGGGCCTGGCCTGGCGGCTGCTGCGGCGAGCAGAGACCCGGCTGGGCGAGCTGGAGCGGCGGCGGGCCCAGGACATGAGAGACGTAAGGGCCGGAGAGCGGGCCCGGCTGGAGCCTGTCCTGGGACGGGAGTGGAGCTGGGGAAGGGTCTGGAGCACCAGAAGCGGCTGGGGGGGCTCAGCCTGAAGAAAAGGAGGCTCAAGGGGTACCTTCTTGCTCTCCAAAACTCCCTGACGGGGAGAGGAGGGGCCAGCCAGGTGGGGGTTGGGTTCCTTGCTCCCAGGGAACAAAAGAGGGGACAGAGGGAATGGCCTCAAGCTGTGCCTGGGGAGATTGAGGTTGGGCATGAGGAATTCACTGAAAAGGTGGTCAGGCATTGGCAGGGACTGCCAAGGGCAGTGGTGGTGTTCCTATCCCTGGAGGGGTCCAGAGTACAACTGGATGTGGCACTCAGTGCTCTGGTCTGGTGACAAGGTGGAGTTCAGTCACAGGCTGGACTCTTGGGAGTCTTTTCCAACCTCAGTGGTTCTGGGATACCCCCTGGGTTAACCCACACAGACCTTCAAGCCCCGATCCCCCTCTGTGCAGCAGCAGGTTCAGCGGTGTCACTGCCACACTGCTGCCCTCGGGAGCTCGGGGTTTATGTCCCCATTCCTCATGCTGGGGCATCAAATAGCACCTGGTGAGCCCAGCAGCTCCCACAGAGACATGGTCAAAGGCTCTCTACATCCCAGCAGCCACATTGCTGCATCCCTTCCAGACCTCCTGACCTCCCAGTAAAAGTTTTACCATCCCCAGGTGTTCCAAAGACAGAAAACATATTGTCCTGCAAATATTTGAGGTTATCTTGTAAACTTGGTGCGGTGGAGAGCTCTTTGTGCTGCTGGCTCACTGTGGAGGCGCCGGCAGACACGGGAATAGCCGAATTTTCTTTATTCCAGGTGGAGAGCTACGTGGGCCACGTCCGTACCCTGACAGAAGAGCGAGATGCCATTGCCTCCGAGTATGAGAAGGAGAACGAGCAGCTCAGGCTGGAGCTGGCACAGCTGCAGCTGCAGCAGGGTAATCCCTTCCCTCCGGAGCACAGGCCCCAGAAATGCACTGGCAGGTGTTTGGGTTTGGAAAGCTTCCTGGAGAGCTGAGCAGCATTTCTTGGGGTGTTCTCAGGGAGTTCTCAGGCAGTTCTCAGTGGTTTGTTGTTCAAGAAGCTGCTAAAAGTGTTAATGAGCTGTTATAATGGATTTGTAATTGATTTAGAGGTTCTTGTCTGCTTTTACTGCCTTTATTCAGGGAATTTGGCAGGTTTTCCTTGTAGCTCTGTTGCTGCTTGAAGCATCTTCCAGAGGCTGTTTGAAGACCAGAATTGATGGTGCTCTCTGGTTTCCAACTCTGAATTATCTGTGACTCCTCACTCCCACCAAGTCTGTGAATTTCCATTGGCTTTGGTTTGCACAAACTCTACATTTTTTTAAAAAACAATGTGAGGCACAGGAATTCTTTGTGCTGGTGATTCAGAGCTTGGTTGTGCTCTTGTCACGAAATCCTGGGAGGTTTGGGTTGGATAAGACCTTAAAGTTCATCCAATTCCCCGGCTGGCCATGGGCAGGGACACCTTCCACTAGACCAGATTGCCTAGGGCCCCTCAGAGCTTCAGTAATTTTGTTTAAACAAATTGTTTCACTTATTTAACTTAAAATAATTTATTTTCAAACTCTTGTATCACTTTTGCTGGCTTTAATTCTTGATTTTCTTCAGTCTTCTGTTGTACTTTCAGTGCTGCTCATAGCCCCTGTCACCATTAACTCCTTTTGTGGGCTGTATTATGCTGGCTCTGAGGTAAAATTGGGGGTGGTGGCACAACTTGGAGAGTTTCTTTGTGATTCAGGCTTTGTTTGGGGCAGCAAATACAGGAGTTTTGGGAAAATTTTGAGCATCTGTTGGGATTTTAGGGAGCACATCTGGTGGTGTGACTTTCCAAAGATGGATTTACCTAAAAATTTGTTTTCTCTGGGCACCTAGAGCCGTGGTTTATGGGGAAAACACTGCTTACAAAGGTTAAAATGAATAACGAGCACTCTTGGGAGCCTTGCTGTGGCAGAAAACTCTGCTCCTGGTTCTTTCCTTTCCCACGAGGTGGCAGGAGAAGGACAGAATGTTCCCAAAGCTGAAATGCAGTCATTTCCTCCTGGTGGCTCTGCTCCTCTGGATTTTCTCCATTTCTTAGGGATTTCTGAGGCTGTTGGGCAATGAGTAACTCTGGAATGGAAGCCGAGATCCCTGTGCATGGATCTTGGTGTATACATGAGGGATTGCTAATTGCCATCCATTTGTTCTCAGTGTGCTGTCCCTGAGGGGGTTGTGTGGCTTTGGTGCCATAAGGTGTTTTTGGAGGGATTTTTTTTGGCTATCACTCAGATTTTGAGGTTCAGGAATTGTTGCTGCCTCACTGCTAGCATTGGCTGCCATCCTGGGATGCATGTGGATAATTTAAGTATCTGGAAGCCCTACTATCTCTGGGCTGTCACCTGCAGGGAGAGATGCCAGCCCTGAGATGTTTTGGGTGCTCATGGAGCTCTTTATTGAGCTGCTGGTCCTTTTATCAAGGTTTGTTCAGCTGGAGGAGAGAAAGCTGAGGGGAGACTCATTGGGGGCTGCAGCTCCTCCCGAGGGGCAGCGCTGATCTCTGCTCTCTGTGATCAGGGACAGGACTGAGGGAATGGCTGGAGCTGTGCCAGGGGAGGGTTAGGTTGGATATCAGGGAGAGGTTCTTCCCCCAGAGGGTGCTGGGCACTGCCCAGGCTCCCCAGGGAATGGGCACGGCCCCAAGGCTGCCAGAGCTCCAGGAGTGTTTGGACAGTGCTCTGAGGCACAGGGTGGGGTTGTTGGGGTGTCTGTGCAGGGCCAGGATGATCCTGTGAGTCCCTTCCAGCTCAGGATATTCTGTGGTTCCATGGTTCTAGGTCAGCCTCTTCACAAAATAATCTCCCTGGCCATCTCCAGTACAGAGTGGATGGATGTGTTTGTTCTGGAGGTGCTGCACATTCCCAAAGGCTTCTGTTGGGCTGCTCCAGATCTCTAATGTGTCCCTGCTGCAGGGTTCTATGCTGCATCTCTGTGTCTGCTCCCCAGGCCTCTGCTTTTCATCAGAGTTCTTGGAATTATGGGAATGTTTAGTTTGGAAAATCCATCTAGGATCATCAAATCCAACTGTTCCCCCTGCACTGTCAGGTCCACCCCAAGTGCCACATCCACACATCTTTTGAACAATTCCAGGAATGGTGACTCTACTGCTTCTCTGGGCAGTTGTGCCAGTGCCTGACCAGCCTTTCCATGAATATCCAAACTGAACCTTCCCTGGCACAGCTTGAGGCTGTTTCCTCTTGTCCTGTCCTTATTCTCTGGGAGCAGAACCCGACCCCCCTGGCTGTCCCCTCCTGTCAGGAGTTGTGGAGAGCCAGAAGGTGCCCCCCGAACCTCCTTTACTCCAGGCTGAGCCCCCCCAGCTTCCTCAGCTGCTCCCTATGGGATTTGTGCTCCAGGTCTTGCTCCCCTATTATTCTTGCAGGACTTCTGGGTGTCTCAGCAGGCGCAGGATGATCCAGTGGATCGGGCTGGAGAAGGGACTTGTGGAAAGGCAGACCCTGGTGTGCTGGGATTGTTAAAAACGTGAGCAAGGCAAGAGGATGGGATGGTGGTTGGTAGCTTTTGCAGACATTGAAAGGAGAATGGGAAGGAGTAGTTGGGGACAGTGACTGGTTCAAGCTGGTGGTACAGAGGAGGGGCCTGAGCTGTGAACGGTGCAGGGTGAGCGGCAGGGTCTGTCCTGATCCACCTGAGCTGAGAGCTGGGGGAGGGAGCCTGGAGAGCCCTGGGTGGGCTCTCAGGACTGAGCACACTCCCTCTTCCAACAGCAGGCAAATGGGTCAGAAACTGCTTGGTCTGGGATCACTTGGAGGAACTTGATCTGCTAAAAACTGTTTCATAAAATCATGGAATTACAGACTGGGTTGGGTTGGAAGGAACCTTAAAGCTCATCCCGTTCCACTCCCTGCCATGGGCAGGTACACCTTCCACTATCCCAGGTTGCTCCAAGCCCTGTCCAGCCTGGCCTTGGACACTTCCAAGGATCCAGGGGCAGCCACAGCTTCTCTGGACAGCCTGTGCCAGGGCCTCACCACCCTCATAGCCATGAATTGGCTGCCAATATCCCATCTAACCCTGCCCTCTGGCAGTGAGAAGCCATTCCCCCTTGACCTGGCAATCCAGGCCATTGAACAAAGTCTCTCTCCAGCCATTCTTTAGACCCTGAGGATAATTGGCACTGGTGACTGACACTGAGCAGTTTCTGAAGATAAAAAGTAAATCCCTACTCACACATTTGCTCCGTGCCCATCCCAGGCTCAGGCTCGCAGATTCCTACAGGGAGCAGCCAAGGCTGGTTGATGCTGGGCCATTGAGCTCAGCTTCACCTCATTTGATACCTCTGCCCACAGTGACATTTTTCCTTCCCTCCAGGCAGTTCCTGATCTGTTTCTGATGCTCTCGCTGAACATGCTGGGTGTTGTTGGAGGGCAGATCAATGGCACTCCCAACAGCCTTCCTGAAAAACAACTGGAATGGCAGCAAAACACAGCACTGGGGGAGCTGCCTGGATTTGTTTAAAAGGTGAAATAAAAATAATAGACTGTCATGGTCTGAGCTTGTTTGTTGTAACAGCTGGACTGGTTAAACTCACCCAGCAGGACTGGAGGATGCAGGGCTGTGGTGGGGTGAGGTGGTTGCTGTTTATGAGAGTATTCCTGGAGTAGAAAAATACAAATATTAATACAAAATTTGCTTCCAAATGAGTTTGGGCAGAGGTGGAAGATGCCAGTGGAGCTGTGGTGTGACAATGCCTGGGGCAGGGGTTGGCTCTTCCGAGACATTGGATGGAGAAGGAATCAGTGGGGTTTACACATAGGTGACCTGTGCTGTGTGGGGCAGACGCCCCTCATCCTCACAAATCCTTGTTCCTCTCCAGCCTGTGGAATATGTCTTGGATCTAAAATGATACCACTTCATCGTGCATTGCAGGCTGGGGCCAAGGAGAGCACAGGCAGGTGAAGGTGGTTCAGGGCACGGGAGGTCCCATCTTGGCCATAAACCAGAGCAGTTTCCATTCATTTTAGCTGGGATTTGGCAAAAATGTGTGAGAAAAGTGCCAGGCAGCTCGGGGTTCAGTTTAGTGTGATCCGTGGGCTCTTCCTGAGGCACATGGAGCAGTTTTGATCCTGCAAACTGCCTTGTTTGCTGTGCTGCAGCAGGAGGCTGCTGGGGAGCCCTGTTTGACCCTGTATTGAGCAGGCTGTGCTCTGTATCCCTGGGGGAGGCGCCCGGGAAACCGCAGGGTGTTTTCCATCCACAGGGCTGGACGGAGCGGCTGCAGAGTGGAAACATGGAATCGATCGGAGCCTCGGGATGTGATTGCGCTGGGGCCTGTGTTAAGTCAGTGCATGAGAGTGAGGGACTGGCTTGTCCAGGGCTCTGTGTGTCCTGTGTCCGAGGAATATTTGCTCTGCTGAACCTCTGCTGTCCAACTCTGAGCAAGGAAAGAGTGGGAATATCACTCCTACCTTTATACAATTCCTTGCATTTCCCATTGTACAACACTTGGAAGCCTTTATAAACTGGTTTGGGTTAGAAATTTGATCTATTGGTTGTGGTTTTAATACAAATTACACAGGGAGGGTTTGAAAAGCCCTTTTCTGGCTCCACAAGCTGCTGGATCCAGTGCAGGAGTTGCTGTTCTGACCATGCTGGACACCAAAGGTTCCTCATTTTCTCCTGGCAGGTAAATTCCAACCAGACCAACAAGGGGGTCTCTTTAACAACTGTTTGTTGCACAAACACAACGGTGCCCAACCATAAACTGACTTCTGCAAGTGGTGGTGTCACCTTTCTGCCTTGGAGACCCTTGAATCTGGAAGTTTTTCCTGTACAGAGTCTTCCTGGCTATTATTTTTTGACAAATGGTGAAGCACTGGCTGTTTAATTCTTAAAGATATTCAGATCTGCCTCCTTCCCAGACATTCCTTGGAAAATAGTGATGGTCTCTAGGAGTAATCTGCTATTTTGTGTGTCTCCTACCAAAGAAAATGTGTTTGTGACTCCATGTCCATGTGTTTGCTTTCTCTCCAAGGCTGGACTTGATGAAGGTTGGAACTGATGATCTCGGATGTCTTTTCCAACCTTAATGATTGTACGGTTCCCTCAGTGCCTGTTTAATCTGGTGTTTAGTTTCCACCAAGCTGTACTCAAGGTTGAAGGGGCTGAGGATAAACCAGGTTGGGAGAACTCTGGGTGGGGCAGGTCCTGTCACATGCTTGACAGGCAGGGAAGGGGGTGTGAAGAGAAACCTAGAGAGAGAGGGAATAGGGCCGAGATAATGGATGGCAGGGAATGGGAGGCAGTGAGGGAGGTGGGAAGCAGGAGAGACTCGAGGAGCTGTTGGGCTGCAGGAGGGATGGGGCTGTTGCAGTGAGGAATGTTTAGAGGAACTGGGACACAGATCTCCAGGAAAACCTGTTCTGTTTGTTCCTCTGCTGACACCAAGCCTCGCCTTGCCTTGCAGAAGTCCAGCTGAAGGAGGTGGAAGAGATGCTGGAGCAGGAAGGTTTATCCCAGATCTCCCGCAGTGCTGCCAGTGAACAGGTCGCGTATTTCCTGGTGGAGCGGGCGGCGCTGCTGGGGAAGCTGGAAGTGGCAGCACGGCAGCTGGAATCCCACAGCACCATGGATGGGCTCCAGGTACCTCCTGCTCAGTGGCTTTGGCTGCCTGAGAGCTGCTGGGGAAGGAATATCTTTGGGATATCTCTGTAATGAAAACTGTTTCTCCTGTCTCTGAGGCCACTGTGGAGTCTCAGGGCTGAAGTACCTGAAGAAAGATGGAGAGAGAGGATTTACAGGAGCCTGGAATGCCAGAACAGGGGGGAATGAATTCAGTCTGACAGAACAGGTTTAGATTGGATATTGGGAAGGAATTGTTCTGTGTGAGGGTGGTGAGGCCCTGGCACAGGTTGCCTGGAGAATCCATGGCTGCCCCATCCCTGGAAGTGTCCAGGGACAGGTTAGGCAGGGCTTGGAGCAACCTGGGATAGTGGAAGGTGTTCCCTGC
The DNA here is from genome assembly GCA_036785705.1 of Acanthornis magna. NCBI lineage: Eukaryota > Metazoa > Chordata > Aves > Passeriformes > Acanthizidae > Acanthornis > Acanthornis magna. The sequence goes on from JAWUZG010000050.1 coordinate 815,748, forward strand.
CCATGGCAGGGTGAGCTTTAAGGTCCCTTCCAACACAAAGCAGTCTGGGATTCCAGGATTCTAAGGCAATGCCTTTCTTATTTCTCACACTTTGCACTTGATTTGCTCCCACATCTGCACAGGAACAGTGAAATGGATTTATTGTTATACTGTGTTGAGGAGTTTGTAATGTGGTTGGTGTGAGGATATTCACTGGGTAAGAATGACTTTCTCTGTGTTCAGCTAGAGCAGAGAAAGCCAAGGGGAGACTCATTGGGGACTGCAGCTCCTCCCGAGGGGCAGCTTTGATCTCTGCTCTCTGTGATCAGGGACAGGACTGAGGGAATGGCTGGAGCTGTGCCAAGGAGGGTTAGGTTGGGTATCAGGAAGAGATTCTTCCCCTAGAGGGTGCTGGGCACTGCCCAGGCTCCCCAGGGAATGGTCACAGCCTGAGGCTGCCAGAGCTCCAGGAGTGTTTGGACAGAGCTCTGAGACACAGGGTGGGTCTGTTGGGGTATCTGTGCAGGGACAGGGGTTGAACTAGATCATCCCTGTGGGTCCCTTCCAGCTCAGGATATTCTGTGATTCTATGGTTCCAAGGCCACCAATTTCCACCTGCTCCTGATTATGGCCATGTCTCCATGGAACTTGAGTTCAGGGGTGCTCTGGGATTCTGGCAGCTGCTGTTTGTGTCTGAGTTCCCAAGCAGTGAGGAGAGAGCAAGACTTCAAATAGGGGTCAGGTCTTCTGCTCTTGTTCCTTTCTTCCTGCTGACAGGAATGGAATCACACAATAGTTTGGATTGAAATGGACCAGGTACACCTTCCACTGGACCAGATTGCTCCAACCTGGCCTTGGAACACTTCCAGGGAATTGTTACAAACTTAACCCTCTTTGTTTCCAATCAAACACAGCTTCCCTACAGTCCTTACACTGGGCACTCTTTCTGTGGTTTTAACCAGGTGGGGGACACGTTGGAGATGTATTTTCCCGGAAAACAGTCTCCCTGATGGGACTGATTACTCTTCCCAGTGATGTCATAGCTGACCATGCCCGTGGAGCAGAAACTGTTGATTAAACACTCCATTGTTCCTGAGAGTATCCCACTTGTTTTACAGAACCATTAGAGCTGCAGCAGTGTTGCAGGTTAATGTGTTAATTGCTCCTCTTACTCTGTTTACCGGAATGTGTGGCCTTGCTTGTTCCCAGCTGACCTCTTCCATTCCTGGAATGGAGGGCCAGACACGTTCTTGTCTGGAACAGGGATGAATTCAGCTTTTAGCCAGACTGCTCAAGCAGAATTGATTGTTTTGTTGCGTCCCCAGGAAAGCAGAAAGGCGGGATACGAACCTGCCTCTCTGTGTGGTCAGCTCTGAGAAGTCCATGGGGAAATGCCTTCTGGATTCACGCCATTTGTCAGCTCACTCACCCTCTGAAGTGCCAAATATCAATGGCAACCAACGTGCTGAGCCTTAGGACCCCATCCGTGCAGGTGTAGTGGAGCAGGAATGTGTAACTCCATGAAAAAGAGGGACATGGGGGCAGGCCTGAGCAGTGGCCCAGGGAACCTTGTGGAGTTCAAGTCTCAGTGCCTGGCTGGGGTCAATCCCAGAATGAGTGCAGGCTGGGGGAGGAATTCATGGAGAGCAGCCCTGCAGGATGGATTTAGGAGTTCTTGTGGACCAAAAGCTGGACATGAGCCAGGAATGTGTGTTTGCACCCCAAAGGCCAAAGAGCATCACGACTCTGCTACCCTCTGGATAGATGGAGAGACCCCCCTGCAGTGCTGCTCCAGCTCCAGAATCCCCAGCACAGGAAGGACATGGATCTGTTGGAGTGAGGCCATGGAGGGCTGGAGCCCCTTGGGAGCCTGGCTGGGAGAGCTGGGGATGGCCATCTGGAGAAAAGAAGGCTCTGGAGAGAACTTAAAAGACCCTTCCAGTGCCTAAAGGAGCTCCAGGAGAGCTGGAGAGGGACTTGGGACAAGGGTCTGGAGTTCCAGGACAAGGGGGAATGCCTTCCCAGTGCCAGAGGGCAGGGTCAGATGGGATATGGGGAAGAAATTCTTGCCTGTGAGGATGGTGAGGCCCTGACATAGGTTGTCCAGAGAAGCTGTGGCTGTCCCTGGAAGTGTCCAAGACCAGGTTGGATAGAGCTTGGAGCAGCCTGGGGTAGTGGAAGGTGTCCCCACCTGGCTGCATGCTGTCAGGGAGTTGTGGAGAGCCAAAAGTTCCCCCCTGAGCCTCCCCTCAGCCGCTCCTCATCACACTTGTGGTCTCCCTGGTTGTAGGTTTGTCCTGAAGTATGTTGGGAAGGTTTTTAATGGGTTTAGAGTGAACACTCAGAGCCCAAAGCGTCACAGCCTCATCCTCAGGCGGTGCTCAGCCTGGGCAGGAATTAATCCCTTCCGCTGGGAGCCAGCGAACACCTCACACTTTGGGACAGGGTTGCCTTGTGGGCATCACCTGCCTTTGGTCTGTCCCAGAACTGGTGCTGGAGATGAGGAAATACACATTTTTCCAGTGGGGAGGGGAAGACAAACATCTCTGCCTTGGTCACATCACCACAGGGTTCCTCATTTCCAATGGAGCATTAACCCTTGTGCTTCAGTTCTGCAGGGAGGAGCTGGAGGGGGAACAAGCATCACCTGCAGGAGTTGTGGAAGATCTGGATGAGGCCCCAGAGCGGCTCGTGGTGGCCCAGGAAGAGATCCAGGGGGTGACAGAGGGGCTGGATGCACCGAACAAGGAGCAGAGTGAAGCAGGTAAGTGCTGCTCTGATGGCCACTCCTGGTCTGCTCTTGGCCCTGGGGAGGGGTGGGGGCAGCCTGTCCTCTGTCCTCTCTGCCTGGAATGTGGGAAAATCAGAGCCAGGAGTCAGCTTGCTCCCTAGGAGGTGGGAATGCAGTTATTAACAGTCACAAATCCATTAATTCTGAGACTGGGATTCTCTGATCTATGATCCAGCTGCACAGTGTGGACTAATTTCCTATCCCTGGCTCCTCTCCAGGGAGAAATTCCTGCCCTAGGACGGGATGGGGAGGGAATGAAGCTGAATTACCATGTGCACAGGGTTAGCAGAGCTGGAGCCCTCATCCCAGGGCTGTCCAGGTGCAGTTTGGGATGTTGCCTCCATAGGAGCCTTAGCAAGTGCAGCAGTGGGGAAGTGACTGGATACACTGTCCTTGCTGAGAATATTCCCTTCACCTCCTTGAAATAAATGTTGTTGACCAGCCCTGAAGTGTTATTTATTAATAGGATTTTTTAATAAATTCTGACTGTAGAAATAAACAGTTTTCTGGAGGGAGATGTGCTAAAGCTGCTCTTGTAGTGAAATGTCAGTGGTGAATATCCTGAGTGCCACACAGATGTCTGGATGCTCTTTTTGGAGTTTCCTTGCATTGCCCCCAAATCTGTGATGCAGTTTCAGCAGAGAACAGCAACTGGGATGAGGTGACATCCCAGCCCCACATGCCTTTGCAGGGACCAACTCCCTTCAGGAGACTGGCACTGCCTGGGACAGGTTTAGAGCAGAATTGCATGTCCTGGTGCTCCCCTTGGAACTCACACACACAGCACCAGGACCTGACAGCTCCTCTCCAGCCCCAGCAGCTCCTCTCCAGCCCCAGCAGCTCCTCTCCAGCCCTCTCAGCTCCCCTCCAGCCCCAGCAGCTCCCCTCCAGCCCCAGCAGCTCCTCTCCAGCCCCCAGTCCCATCATTCCCAGCCTTTTCATCCCTGTATTGGGTGGGGATTGATCCAGAGTCCCCGGGGATGGGTGAGTGGTGTGGCAGCTCCAGCACTGCCGCTCCGGAGCATGGACGGGCTCCAGCCTGGGGCTTTCATGGATTGTAGCCTGTGAGGGAAATCTGTGCTTTCTGAGGTGTCAGATGAATACAAGGCTTTGCAAACTGTGAGTAAGGGTTTAATGCTTTTTTTGTCTGTGGGGTTTGTTGTGCTGTGTGTGCAAAATGAGGATGACAATGTACCAGTGGCTTCCCTGGTTCTGTGTCTCCCCACGGCTTCTCCTCCTGGTGAGCTCTGAGCCAACTGCTCTGGCAATCAACTGATTTGCTGTTAAAAACCTAAACTAGGGTCACTGATCTTTAGTAAAGCCCCCTTAAACAGCATATTTCAGTTCAGTGATGACTTGTGTGCATTGGAGATGTGGTTTTTTCTGATCAGTTTGAGCCCAGTTAGTGAGATTTTGGTGAGGAAAGGCTTTAAGTGGTATTTAACAAAGTGCATAAGGAATGGTGTGGGGTTTTTCTAAAGCAGAACAGGGCTGCCACGTTCAAACACTGTTCTCCTTATGGAATGATCCCTGAAGGCAGCTGAGGGGGAAAAACGGGAAGGAATGGGAAAATAGGGGGCGGTCAGGATGTTTGCAAGAGGAAAAGAGTTGGAATTTTATCGTCCTTTTATCATCCATTTTATCATAATTACCATTTTATCATCAATTTGTGTAGGGGTCAACAGGCTGTTGAGTAAAATTTCCATTCTGGTGGAAGATGGGAGTTGGAATGAGATGATCTTCAAGGTCCCCTTCCAACCCATTCTGTGATTTTGTGAAGATGTTCTTTACTTTTTATTTTAAATGACACAACTGCAAATCCAATGTGAGAATCCTGGTTTGAAACAGGAATTTGTGACTTTTTCCAAATTGGAACCAAATAAGGAGAATTGGTTTATTTTTTTGCCTGAATAGAAATAAAATTTAAACTAAAATTTCCTGTGCCCAGTGTTAAGCTGAAAAGGGAGAAATATTTCTTCCCTTTTCTCTAAGGAAAATTGTCTCCCTACTTTTTGGGAGGACACCAGTGTGCCTTCAACATGTGCTCCTAATACAAGCACCTCTTCCTATTTCTGCCCTGGAAATACTGGTAATCTGCATTAATTGGTGTTGGGATTAATTTATTCATTGATCCAGGCTTGAAGGCTTGCTGTGCAATTTTTCCAGCTGTGGCCATTCCATTAAATTTTAATGCCTGGACGACAACACGGATACGTTGGCTGGGATTGTATTCCTGCTTGTGGCAATGATGGATTTTATGATGAAAATTCAAAATGTGGCTGTTTGGGTTTTCCAAAGTTTGTGGAACCCATATTAAATGAGGTGAGGGATTTAAATGAAGTTTACCTCCATGATCCAGAGGTAAACTGAATCCCTGGAATAATGATAGAGAGACTGCTGTTGAACCTGGGTCTCCAGGGACATCAACCTTCGCTGTGGGAGGGAGAGGGCGTGGATGTGGGATGTGTTCCCAGGTGGATGTGTCCCGTGAAGGTGTGTTCCATGAATATATGTTCCCACATGGATGTGGAACGTGTCTGCATGAGGATGTGAGGTGTGTTCCCATGTGGATGTGGGATGTATTCCCAGTGGATGTGGGATGCATTTCCAGGGGATATGGGATGTGTTTCCAGTGGATGGGGGATGTATTCCCATGTGGATGGGGGATGTGTTCCCAGTTGGGTGTGGGATGTATTCCTATGTGGATGTAGGATGTGCTTCCAGTGGATGTCAAATGTGTTCCAAGTTGGATGTGGGATGCATTTCCAGTGGATGTGGGATGTATTCCCATGTGGATGGGGGATATATCCCCAGTGGATGTGGGATGTATTCCCAGTAGATGGGGGATGTGTTCCCATGTGGATGGGGGATGTGTTTCCAGTGGATGTGGAATGTGTTCCCATATGGACATGTCCACGCTGCCTTCCTGAACATCCTGAATATCCCATGTGTGGGATCAGCCCAGGATCTGTGCTTGGAGTGTGGGCAGGCCCAGTGCCCAGGCCAGTGACCGCTTTCCCTGTGCTGCTGTCTCCAGGCAGGACTGAGCTCCAGAGGGCCATGGAGCACAACAGCCGGCTGGACAAGGAGATCTTGGCGCTGCGGGCACGGGTCCAGACGCTCGACCTGGAGAGGAAAGCATTCCTGGAGCTGGTGAGGATCCACCAAGTGAAGCCAACTCTCCTGGGCTGGCTCCTGGAAGTGTTCCCTGGTCCCAAACCTGCCACACCTCCCCCTTTCTCCTCCCTGTTCTATGCCCAGTCTTTCTAGAGTTGCCATTTGGCTGTCAAGGTTCGTGGAGCAGTAAAATTCAGGAAATGGGCAGAATGCAGCTCTGGAAGCTTCCTTGCATGCAGGAGGAGTTTGAGGGGCTCCAACTGAGGGTGGGCTTGAGGACTTTGGGACACATTTTCCCGTGCCTGTGGAGAGGGATGAGCTCCCTGCTCCTGGTCGGTGTTTGCCCCAATTCAGATGTGCAAACAGTAATGAATACACGTGTCTTTCCCTGGACTGGATTAAAGAGTTCAGTTTACCTAAGTTTAGCCTAAGCCCCCCATCAGGTGGTTTGAAATCCATTTGAAATTTAGGCTCATTTTTGATTCCTCTTGGGCCCTTTGGTTTTTAACTCAGCTATGTTGATTGATTTGCTCATTTTCTGTGGGCTCCCTTAAGGGAATGACTTACCATTACATTACTATTGCATTACCATTAGTTAAGTGCTTGGTGTCATACAGCCAGGATTCTCTAAATGCCACCTAAAATTAAGGAACAATTAAGGAATTATCAACCAGATAATTCCTTACTAAGGTTGCCAACAAGGAAGGGATAGAAGAGTCTGCTTCCTATTAAAATGTGCCATTGGGCACAAAACCTGCTGCTGTTCTTATCTCCTGATTTCTGTAGATCAGCCCCTGAGAGTCTGGAATTGCCTCTGCCATCCCAGCACTGAGAGCTCTTGGTTGTCTTGCAGTTCTCTCACATCAAATGAGTATTGTTAAGTTAATACAAGTATCTCTGAGAAGATACATTTTATAGAATATTTATCAGATAATATCTTGAATGGGATTTATTCCCATTTAAGGGGTTTAGAATTTTACAACATGGTTTTGTTCCTTGCATTTTAAAAAGTTGTTGGTTCTTCCGTGTCTCTCACCCCAAACCTTGTATTTACAGCACAGTCTCTTTATGGAGCTGCAAAAAAACCATAATGTACTTCAAATTCCTCTGTTTACTTTTAAGATTCCAAATAATGTTTTCCTTGCTGTGGGACATTGCTCCTTTCAGTCACTATGGACACACACATGTGTATGCATAGATTATAATAAAACAGAAATATAATATTAAAATCCATAGATCTATATCTATATATTTAGATATAGATATAAAGAAGTCTATATAGACAAAAAAAAAAATATAAGATATTGTATTTGCTGTACAGAAAAAAAATGTAACTAGACTGAGATCCATTCCAGTCACATATTAAGCTAAAAGCAAATTCCCTTTATTCCTTAGGAATGGGGTTTAAGTGCTGGCACAGAAGCTGAGAAATCCCCAATTTTTAATTTATAGAAGTAGAAAATATACTTTATTATCAAGTACAGCAGCTCTGTGTCCTGAAATGTCTTTTCTTGCCTGTGGGTCATGGAGAATGAGGGAGGAACAGGGTGGGCAGTTGTTCTGGGAAGAGCTGTGACTGTGGGGTGAAGAGCTGCTGGTGGTAATGGAATTCCATTGATCCCATGGATGGAAGACACTGAAAGGTGTTCTCGGAAATAGCAGTTGGAGTCTGACACAATGTGGGTGTGGTCAGGAAGTGAAATAAATTCAGGAAAATCACCCTTTAATGGATTGTGGCATTCCCACTTTTGCTGCTCCTTGTCTGAGGCCTCTCAGCTGGAGCAGCCACAGGATCTCAACCAATCCCTCAGGATAAGGAATGGTAATAAATGAATAATAAATATGAAAACTGAATGTTCACCAAAACTCAAGGCAGGTGTTTTGTGTTGCAGGTGGAGCAGCTCAAGGAGGAGATCTGTGAGTACCAGCGGAGCGAGAGGCTGGAGCCTGCACTGGCTGAGGGAGTTGGAACGGCCTCACTGCAGGTGTTTCCAAGGGCTCTTTCTTTGCCATTCCAGGAAAAAGGGTCCCCTCTGCATCCCAGCCCCCAACTGGGGGTGAGATTCTGGATGTTCTGGGCTTGGAAGGTTTTGCTCCCAGGGCCAAGAGGTGGAGCTGACCTGGCTTGTGTTTTATTTGTGAGAGACTCAGGTGGCCTTGGAATCACTCTGTGCTCACATGGGAAAGATGTGGAGCTGTGTGAGGAGGCCACGGAGATGATCTGAGGGCTGGAGCCCCTCTGCTCTGGAGCCAGGCTGGGAGAGCTGGGGGTGTTCATCTGGAGAAGAGAAGGCTCCAGGGAGACCTCAGAGCCCATGCCAGGGCCTTAAAGGGGCTCCAGGAGAGCTGGAGAGGGACTGGGGACAAGTGGTGGAGGGACAGGACAAGGGGAATAGCTTCCCACTGCCAGAGGGCAGGGATAGATGGGATATTGGGAAGGAATTCTTGGCTTTGAGGGTGGTGAGGCCCTGGCACAGGCTGTCCAGACAATCTGTGGCTGCCCCATCCCTGGAAGTGTCCAAGGCCAGGTTGGATGGGGTTTGGAGCAACCTGGGCTAGTGGAAGGTATCCCTGCCCATGGAACAGGATGAGCTTTAAGGTCCCTCCAGCCCAATCCATCCTGGGATTCTGAGATCTCAATCCTAGCTCTGTGCTGATGTTGGTTTTCCCTTGGGCACAGGGCACACGGGAAGAAGGAGGAGCTGATGGAGGTGCCAGTGCTGGCAGAGCTGCCCTGGATCAGGAACATGGAGATCAGGGTGGTGAAACTCTCCACAAAAGGTGAGAGGTGTAGAAATCTCCCTCCTTGTACTTCCACTGGTTCCTGGTGCTGTGCTGCTGGTGTGCTGTCTTGCAGGATGATTTGATTATTGGATTGTTTTAAATACTCTTCAGGACTTTGTCTGCTCCCAAATGGGAAAATTTTGAGGTTATACAGTCCTGAGGAATCAGGAATGCATTTCCTCCAGTTAAATGCTGACACTTCCTCCAATTTGTTGCTTTTCTAAAAGAAGAGAGTTGGGCTCTTGGGGCTCTCTGCAAACAAAAATGTTGTTTTTAAGCCTGTTTTGGTGCTGGGAAGTTTTCTCTGGTTACTCTCCAGGAGTGCACCAAAACACCTGACTTTCAACCTTAAATATGTTGGGATTTCTAAGGGAATTCAAAGCTTTGTTCTCCCCATATCTTCTCAGGAGTGCTGCACCTCTTCAGGGAGGAAAGGGGGGCTGATCCCATCCCTCTGCCTCTTTTCCCTTCAGATTCCCAAGCCTGTTCCCCACCTCAAGCAGCTGAATTTGCTGTTGCCTCTCTGCTGTTGGCAGCCTTGTGCCTGACCTGTTTCCTGCCCAGACCTTCATCATTCCTTGTGTAGATCCCATCACCCCTAATGCCCATCTAAATAAGGACAGGCACGGGCCGTGCTGGATGTGAGACTGGAAATCAGCAGGAGAGTGTGAGGATAACCTCAGCTTTTCCTCACTGGTGGGGAGCAATTGGGATGCAGTTCCAGCCCTGGTGATGCTGGTTTTCGGTGTGCAGATGCCGGGAAGCCATGGAAAACATCGAGGGCAGGAATTCCCAGCTCCTTCACAAGCTGCAAAAACTGGAACAGGAGCACGAGGGTTTGGTTGAGCGCAATGAGGAGCTGGAGTCAATTCTGGGAGAGACACAGATCCAAACCAAGCAAGAGAAGGAGCAGCTGGAGAGTGAAGTGGAGGGACTGCACCAGAAAGTGAGTAAGGAATGGGAGAGACAAGGTTTGGGTTTTTTTCATTCCAGCTGCTTTTCTCTCTGATTGGAAAAATAAAATGATGTTTTACTTGGCCCTGCACCCTGCTGTGTTTAGTTTGACAAGAAATACAGCCAGAAAAACTTGTCAGTTCAGGAGAGAAGGGGAAAGAAGGAAAAAATGCCAGCAGGGAGTAAATGACACTTGGTTGGAAGTGTAGATTCCCCAGTGTTATGTCAGCGTTGTCTTTTCCAGCCATTGTTCCCCCTCATAGAATCCCAGACTGGTTTGACTGGGAAGGGACCTTAAAGCCCATCCAGTTCCACCCCCTGCCATGGGCAGAGACACCTTCCGCTAGCCCAGGTTGCTCCAAGCCCCATCCAACCTGGGATTGGACACTTTCAGGGATGGGGCAGCCACAGCTGCTCTGGGAACCTGTGCCAGGGCCTCCCCACCCTCATAGGGAGCAATTCCTTTGTTATTAGGATGAGTCCACTCAAATCATGCTTTGACTTCAAGAGGTGGATAGAAAATCCTTATTATCTGCATGTGACAAATGGGAACCTTTGGGAAATCACAGATGTGAAGTACCTCATTGAACATCCATTTTTCCAGAACCATGGCAAGGCTGGGGGCCTCCTTGAGCACCTGCAGGGCCACCTCCATCCTCTGAGCAAGGATTAAGTTGTGGCTGAAGCCTCTCAGGCTGATGCTGCCTTTGTCAGGGTGGTTTTTAGCCTTTTAGTTTTCTGGAGGGACTCTCCATCCCCGTGGAGTAGTTCTGTGAGGAGTACTGGCACTACAGACTGGGTTGGCACTGCTTCCCCAGGGAAAATTCCGTGTGAAGCATCGCTGCCAGGGCACCTGATCCCTTACAGAGGGAGCAGCTGGGGAGTTTACAGCCAGAGAGAGCAGAGGAACACAGAGTTTGGTCTGGCCAGGTGGGTAGGTGGGATTCTCCCCACAAAGGCTGGCTGAGGAGGTTCTTCCTGTGAGCTGAGGAGCTCTTCCTTGCTGGGGCTCTTGCCCTCTGCCCTCTGTTTGTGCTGGAGATCCTCTCTGCAGTGGGCCTGGATTGATCCATCCTCCCTGACTGGCAGCTGCACCAGTCCAGAATGTTCCTAGGGGATTTCTGAGGTGAGGTTTTAGGCCCCCCCTCTGCCAGTTTTCAGTCAGGACTGATGTGTCCTAACACCTGGTGTTGGGTTAAAACATGGTGTAGGAGAGGAGACGGTGCTGGCATATCCCATATGGATACATGTCTCCAAACTGGATTGTTCAAAGGAACAGGTGAGGAATTCCCTGTCAGTAGCCTCTGGAAAATCCTCTAAACACAGGCTGAAGGCTAGTTCAAATACCTTCATGAGAGTGCCAGTGGCACCATGTTTGTCTCCTGTCTCGTAGGAGCCATGGGCCAGCTCTGGGATGGGCTGGAAAAGGGTCTGTCCACCATGGCAGTGCTTTGCTTTGCTTAACTCGGGGCTCGTTCAGCTCACACCAAACTCTTCCCCTCTGGAGCAGGGTAAACACAGCCCTCCACAGATCAAACACAATGCATTTTCAGTTTGGACAAATCCCTGCTTTGCTCCGGGGGTTGTCACACAGATCCCTGGGAACGCTGTGCTCAGGAGCCAAGGAGATGTGAGGCTGTTTTGGCTGCAGAGGCTTGGCAGCTGCTGCAGCTGGAAAAGAGCCATTTTGAGGGGTGCAGGGCCATGGAGGAGCGATGGGATAGACAAGGAGGTGGGTTAACCCTTGGATAGATTCATCTGCTCAGCTGGAGGTTGCTGAGCTGTGTCCTGCACTCCCAAGGGGCTTTGAGAGCCCTGGAGATGAGGAGGAAAGGGGCTGGAGTCTGGGGAAGGCAGCACTGCTGGGTGTTTGCCAGCCTTGCCCCGGCTGGGAAGGACTTGGGAGGGTTTTCTGTCCTGGCACAGCTGCAGAAGCCTTGGCTGGTCAGGCTGTGACTCAGAAGCAGAACAGGAGACAGAGTGAGGATTGTTCTGCTGCTGGCACAGGATTGGGAGCACAAATTAAGTGCTTAAAAGTTAATGGCTTGGAGGGAGAATAAAGAAATGTATTGCTGGGTATCAACTTCTGACCAAAGACTGGCTGAGGGTGGGGAGGGGAGGTGTGTTTTGCTTTTGAGATCCAAAGTCTTGCTGAACCCCAAATTATCATCCAGTCATGCTACAGGAGAGGAGTTTGTTGTCCTTTAGCTCTTCTGTGAGAGGTCTGGGTGTTTCACCCCACTTTTAATATCTTTTAACACCTTGGTTAGATCATATCTTTGTTTTAAAAAGCAGTGTTGCAGCAGCTTCCCTGTGTTTTGGAGACCATTCCCTGCTGGGAGCTCTGGCACACCGAGCTGGTGCTTGGAACTTGTCAGGGAGAGCAAAGCTCAGGGACTTAGAGGTGCTGCTTTGGAGATGGACTGGGACTGGCAGGGACTTGGCACTTCTTTGGTTTTGGGGTTGCATATGAGGAAGAAATTCTTGGCTGTGAGGGTGGGGAGGCCCTGGCACAGAGAAGCTGTGGCTGCCCCAGCCCTGGCAGTGTCCAAGGCCAGGTTGGACAGGGCTTGGAGCAACCTGGGACAGTGGAAGGTGTCCCTGCCCATGGCAGGGGTGGCACTGGATGGGATTTGAGGTCCTTTCCAACCCAAACCAGTCTGGGATTCTGTGGAGCTGAATTTTATCTCCCTCTGTGCCCCAGCCCATTCCAGGAGAGCTGAGCTCGGGCAGTTGGACAGACCAGCGTGGGGGTTTAGAAATAAGCCCAAACTGATTTCAAGCCCAAGGAATGAAAGGGAAGCTGCTGGCAGTGGAGCAGGGGGGCTGCCAGTGCCAAGACTCAGGTTTTGGAAAAGGGTCTGTGGGATCCCTGATGGGGAGGAGAAGCTGAGCTGCTCCTCTGGGATGATCCTTAGCTGGGCTGCTCCGAGCTCCTTTGAGCCCTTTATAACTTCAGGACTAATAATCTTTCCCCCAGGGCAGATGCCCTTGGAGGGTAATCCAAAGGCAGAGTGAGACCTTGTCCAAGCTCCCACCTGCCAGGAGGTGCCAGGAGGAGCAGAGGTCAGTGGTCACAGAGGTCAGCACTTTGCTGTCCCAAATTCTGAGTCCTTGGATCCCTTCTGGAGGGACTGACAGCTTCCTAAGGGCAGTGAAGGGACCAGGATGAGTTCTGATGGACTAGGCTGAACATCTGCTGGGATGAGATCAGCACTCCCAGCCCAGGGAACAAGGATGATCCAGCACCTAGTATGGGGTGCCTTGGGCTCCTCTGTGCCGGAGGAGCAATGTGTGAAATCATTGAATTTTCACCATGTATCTGGGTTGTTTCACTCCTTTTTTGGAGCAGAATTCCATCTTTTTCTGGCTTGACTCCAGATATCTCTTTCCTCCTTGGAAGCCGCAGGATGAGGGATGAGCTGGAGCTGGCTGTGCACATCTTCTGTTCCTTGCTTCCAACATGGGGCTAATCCCATAACAGCAGCACAAGGAGCACTCTAGGAGTAGTTGTGCATTTAGCTGCGAGTCCTGGTTTGGTTTTAACTTGGGGTTTGTCCATGTTCAGATCACCAGTTTGGAAACAGAGTTGCTTGAGGTGCAGAAGAACAGAAGTGAGATGAACGGGAACGAGCAGATGGCGTCTGGAGCTCAGGAGATGCAGGAGGTGAGAGCTTTTCCCTGGGAAATGAACTGTTCTGTTTAGAAATGTTTTAAATGAGCATCTGAAGTGACCCTCTCCTGGAGATTCTCTTTGTCACCATCTCCTGAGGATTTGTAGCCCCTCAGCTCATGCAGATGGATCGATTTTTGGAGGAAAGCAGCCAATGTGATCTCCGTGAAAACTCCTCTCCTTAGGAAGTTGTCTTGCCTTCAGCTCTGCCAGCTGAGGAGTTTGTTGTCTCCCTGTGAGGGTGAAGTTTTTACCTGTGTGAAGGTGCTCAATTCTTGTTTAGGTTTTAGTGAAACCAAGGGATGTGTAGGTACATTTAAAGCCAATTCCCATCAGGTTCTGGGTTAACTTTCCTCTCCATTTGTTCCTTGCCAGCCCAACAATTGGATCTGCATGGTGAGTCCACCACACAGAGGCAGGAGAGGAGCTTCCCAGTGGAAATTCTGCCAGCCCTGGATAAGAGGCGTAGGAATTCCACTGGAAACATTTGAGAACCCTTTTTCTCCTCTCCTTGTTTCCTAGAAGACACATTTCCTGCAATCTGCTTCTCTCCGCATAGAAAAAACTACCTGGAAGTGACTCTTAACATTTCTTGTTGCAGATGCTGGAAAGCTGTCAGGAAACGATAGACAAGTTGGGAAGTCAGCTGGGAGAGAGGAGAGAACGGAGGAAGCAGCTGGCATCGGAGCTCGAGCTGCTGCGGGAGGATCTGAAGGCTGAGAAGGTGGCTGTGGGCAGCCAGGTATGTCCAGCCCCTGTGCTGGGACTCCCTGCAGGAGCCAGCTGCCTTTGGGGGCTCCATCAAACATCCCCAGGTGCCCCCCAAGCTCTTTGTTGGCATCTCTCGGTGCCATTCTCCAGCCTAGCCACTGTCAAACATTTGGCGGAGGGTTTTCAATCCAGCTGCTCTCGTGGCACTGTCTCTAACTCCAGAATTTACTTTTCCTTTCAGTGAATCTAATGCCAAAACAGTAATTCCAAATTTGTAGGCAAACCCTGATTCTCTGGAGGGCAGAGTGGGAGTTTGCAGACTCAGGTGTTAATTGCAGGAATCAGAACACCCCAGAGCCACATGAACATCCTGCTGGGATTTCCCCAAGAACCTCAGCACACTTGGCTTGAACCAATTTAGGTGCAAAATCAGCTCCTGGGGGTTTCTCTGCTGGGAATGTTGTTGGAACTCCGGCATTCCAGCTGGGCCATGGAGGAGAGACAGTGAGTGGTGCCAGCAAAATTGTCCAAGGGCTGCCAGGACAAGTGCTGAGAATTAGGGTAAAAATTGAGGAGATTGGCACATCTGTGGCCTGGATGAAGGGACCTGAGGGAGACTGGCAATGGGGGGTCACAGCCATGACAAATCCCATTTTTAACACTCTGAGAGGCCTTAGATCAGTTTGTGAGTCTGTCACTTCCTTGAACCCAAGTAAAAATCCATGGAAGTCCTGAGCTGTTGGCACGACTCCACAGATGCAGGTGGAGGAACAGTGGCATCTAGAGGCCAGGGGTTGGTCGTGCTGCAACAAATCCACACTGAAACTCGGGATCAAAGCTCGGGATGAAAACTGAGCCTGGTTGGGAGGCAGAGGCTGGGTCAGACTATCAGTAAACAGATGGAAAGGAATTGTCTGATCTGGGGGATGGTGGGGAAAATGGGAAGAGTCCTTTTTTTTAAACCCTTGCCTCCCAATTGTTCAACTTACTCATGATCCAGGGACCTTTGAATCCAAATCATCCATCCCTGAAAGTCTGGTTGGAATTCAGCCACCCACTGGCCGGTGGCCTCCCTGAATGAGGGACTGTTTTCCCATCGAAGGGGTCAGGAGAGGATGGAATACAGAGCCCTGTGTTAGACTGGAACCACCTTTAGCACAGAGACCTTTGCATGTGTTTGGTGACATCCTCATTCCTTTTGGATGGAGCAACTGTACTGCAATGAATCATTTCCCAACAGTGCTGAAAACAAGCTTGGCATGAAATCATTTGGTTCTGTCACCTGGAAGTCTCTTCTTGTTTTTAGGAGATTTTTTGACATTTGAGAGGAGAAATCTTTTTCTGAGCTTGTCCTCGAGGTGTGTTTCATCCAGTGGCTCTTTTATTTCCTCTCCAGGGGTTGCCTGACTCCCACTGGGAGCTCACAAGCCACAGAAACACCTTCCTGAGTCTCCAAAGAACATCAGCCAGCAGGGATCTTGTGGAGGTATCCCATGAGAAGCTACACAAAGACAGTGCTTTAGATCCAGAGGTGAGACATGGAAAGAATTCCCATTTGTTGTGGTGCCCAATGCAAGCAGGAGCTGCTGCAGTGTGTTGCTCAAATATGAGCAAAGATAAGATGACCTGGAATTGAAATACCAGGAAATACCTGGAACTGAAAGCTCAAGAAGAACTGTTGATTAAAAAGCTTTAGGAAGCAAAGCTGGTGTTGGTGTTTGGTGAGGATAATGGTGTTTGTGCCTGAAGGATCCGAGTCCATCACTGCTGAGCAGCAGATCTGACACTAGGCAGACTCCAGTTGTGATCCAGCCTTGGGAGTTCCTCTGTCCTGATGTATTCCTCCTTTCCTGCCCCTTTTATTTTCTTGGCATCTTCTCCTCGAGTCTCAGGTTCAGGCTGTGCTGTTACCTTGTGTTACAGGCTTAGGTGGCATTGGGAGTGGAGAAGCCATGCCTAGAGAGGTGTTTGGGGTGGAGATGGAGCACCTCTGTGAGAGCCTCCTGAATCCACACCTTGTGCTCCTCCTGGTTAGCCAAGAGCTGCTGCTTTTGTCAAAGAGCTTTGGCACGTGCTGTAAATCCCTGAGCTGCAGATGGGCCACAGTAGGATGAAATCAAATAAAGACCTGTGGTTTTTTGGTAGTTTACTCACAGCTACTCCCCATGCAGGAAAGAGGACTCACACTTGTCTTGGAGGGGGAAGAACTGCAATAATTTAGCCACAGAATCACAAGCCATGTCTTGCTTGGAGTCCCATGATTACCCTGTACTGCTCGAAAGGTTTCCATCAGAGCAAAGGAAATCCAAGTCGTGGTGTTTTCTGACGTTACAGGCCTCTGAAATGCTGCAAGACAGAGAACAGAGTCCCAAAGTGGAGCAGAAACAGGAAGATCCCTGTGCAGAGGCAAAGACCTATGAGGAACAGATGGCTAAAGTAGTGTTTTTGGAAGAACAGATCAAAAACCTGAGGGAAGAACAAGAACTGCTCTGGTAAACCTTAACAAAGCCTGTGGTATTTTCCTCTCCTTGTCTTTGCTGACTTAATTTTTGAGTCTTTCCCAACTCCCTGTGGGGCTGCTCCTTGCAAAAACGGGCCTGGCAGCTTTGTGTTGTCCTTGGGTCAGCATCTCTGATTTTGGTGAATTCCCTCAGTGCCATCAGGATCAGCCCGGATTAAAGCTTTTTTCTGCATCTCTTCCAGATTTGGAGCAGCCTAAATGGGAGTGGTCTTTAGGGAGGAGGATTCTTCCCTTGGAGTTGGACTAAGGGGGTCCCAGAAAGCTCCTGGTGTGGGTTTGGGCTCCTCAGGGCTCACTGCTGGCAGCAGCTGGTGGTCCTTATGGAAATTTGGGGAGTCCTTGGAGGGGAGGTGTCAGCAGGTGTTGGTCCACTTTTTGAGTAGATCAGGACAAATTTGGAGCTGGAGCATCTGGTCTCAGGTTCTCCTTAGTAAATTAAATTTTGGATTAAATCCAGCGTGGTTACAGTGACCTGGGTTACTGGTGGTGAGATAAAGTACAACAGGTAGGGAGCTGCTAAGGAATCATGGATTCATTCAGGCTGGAAAAGCCCTCCAAGATCATCGAGTCCCACTATTCCCCAGAACTGCCGTGTTCACCCCTCACCCATGTCCCCAAGTGCCACATCCACAGGTGTTTTTAACACTTCCAGGGATGGTGATTCCAGTCTGGACAGCCTGTGCCGGTGCCTGGACATCCAGGACATGGAATCACAGAATCCCAGACTGTTCTGGGGGGAAAGGGACCTTAAAGCTCATCCCATCCCACCCCCTGCCATGGGCAGGAACACCTTCCATATCCCAGGCTGTTCCAAGCCCTGTCCAACCTGGCCTTGGACACTTGCAGGGATGGGGCAGCCACAGCTTTGAGTTTGGATGGTGAAGATAAATCAGACAGCTGGACTGGAGCATCTGAGCCCCTATTCCAGTGCTCCCCTGTGACTTTGAGCCCAGAGCAGCTCCTGTGCCTCTGTGAGGGTTCCTTCACCAGCCCATAACCTCCTCCCAGGGAGAGCTGAGCCTTTGGACACACGTGGTTTTGTGGGAAGTGTCCTAGGGAGACTGACCCTTGCCCAGAACAGCTCTACCCAGGACTGAATCCCCTTCGGAGCCTCCCGAGGCACTTGAGCATTTCACTGGACTCTCACCTCCCGAGTTTTTCCCTTTTAAGGGTGTTTTCCCTCAGATGTGTGTAGTTATCTCTCCTTCACTATTTCTCCTTCAAGCTCTGAATTGCTAGAGAGCAACAAGAAGAAGGAGGAGCTGGAAAAGCAGCTCAAAGAGAGCAACGAAGAGAAACGGATGTTGCTGGAAGAAATTGCCCAGCTCAAGTGTGACATTCAGAATTCCCGGGAGCAGGCCCCTGGCGGAGACACGAGGAGGATGATCCCAGGCTTGGAGCAGAGGGAGAACAGGTTTCTCCCATGGCAGAACTCGGGAGGCAGTTTAGAGGGGAGCCTTAAACAGGTATGGGCAGCTTTGCCATCTGCACCCTCATTTTTGTCACTTAATTGAGTGGCAAAACTTAATTAAAGTGGGCTGGAAGCCTGTCCTGTGGTGTGAGAGATGGTTGGGAATTAGAGATGTGTTCGTTTCCTTGTGTTGTGCTTTTGGATGTGGTGGGAACTTGGATAAACTGAACTAAGTGCACGTGGCAGAAATAAGTGATTTAAATGGAATTTGTTTGCCTTTCTCACCTTGTGAGCTAAAAGGGAGAAGCAGATGTCCCTGCCAGTCGGGGAGGAAATGATGGAAGAACTCAGGATGGGGAGACTGAGGAGGAGCTCAGCTCTGTGCAAGGATTTGGGAGAGGAGAGAGGCCAGGGTGGGAGTGGGAACTAGAGGATTGGGGTCCAGTTGTATCCAAGAAGCATCAAATCCATCCAGGGGGAGCAGAGCAAGACACAAGGAGTGCAGTGGTTGTGGGAAGGGATCCTGATAGAAACAGGTGGGGAAAACCCCACAAAAGCAATGGCCCTCCAGGACAACTGACACTGCCAGACCCCACAGTGCTGGATCAAGACTTTTCCCAGCTTGGGAAGTTATCTGGGGATTATCTGAGAAGGCAGATTTGGTCTTCAGTGAATTCCATCTGGTCCCAAGAGCAGAGGGTAAAGATGCAAAGTGGGAATGCAGATCCAGGGATGGCTGGAAGTGATGCTAGGAAGAAAGGCTTTGGTACAACCCCAGCAGAGCTTTGGTGTGTGTGCCAGGAAGGTGGGTGAGCCAAGGAGCTCAGTTATCTCCCAAGAGCCATCGCAGACCATTGGTGACACCTCCTGGTGTCCAGGCTCTGTCTTGTGCTCCTGCCCTGCTGCCAGGACTTGCCTTGCTCCTGTTCCTGATCCCTCTGGGAGCTGGGCTGGCTGTGTCACTCCTGCTTGGATGCCTGAGTGAGACTCTGGTACAGGAGTCCAGAGTGTCCTGGAGGTTTTGCTTTGCTTGGACAGGTTTTTTTTAACAGGGATTTGTTCCCTCATCCAGGTTATCACCTCTTCCCCTCAGCCTCAGGAGCTGTATTGGCTTCTCTGAGGGGGTGGGAGAGAATCATGGAATCATTGAGCTTGGAAAAGCCCTCTAAGACCATCAAGTCCAACTATTAACCCAGCACTGCATATTCACCACAAACCATGTACACAAGTGCCACATCCACATGGCTCTTACAGCCCTGCAGGGACAGGGAAGGGAGCAGGACATGCTGTGGGGACAGAGAAATGCCAGGCTTTACCTATCTTCCTTAAATCCCTCTGCTTTCTGCCTTCCTTAATCACTTTTAAAGTTAAATTCTGTGTCGATTCTCCTGTTCCTGCAGGGTCTGACTGAGGAGAAGTTCCAGCAGCAGGAGGAGAAGCTGCAGCAGCTGCGCCAGGACCTGCGGCGGGTGCAGAACCTGTGCAGCTCTGCTGAGAGGGAGCTCAGGTATGAAAGGGAGAAGAACGCCGACCTCCAGAGGCAAAATCAGCTGCTCCAGCAGGAATGCACCAAGGTAGGGACAGAGCCAGGCTCTCCAGTGTGCTCTGCCTCAGCTCCATGGGAATGATGGCCACCAGGCTGGGAGAGCTGGGGGTGTTCACCTGGAGAAGAGAAGGTTCCAGGGAGAGCTCAGAGCCCCTGGCAGGGCCTAAAGGGGGCTCCAAGAGAGCTGGAGAGGGACTGGGGACAAGAGATGGAGGGACAGGACAAGGGGAATGGCTTCCCACTGCCAGAGGGCAGGGTTAGATGGGATATTGGGAAGGAACTCGTGGCTGTGAGGGTGGAGGCACAGGTTGTCCAGAGAATCTGTGGCTGCCCCATCCCTGGAAATGTGCCAGGCTAGGTTGGACAAGGCCTGGAGCAACCTGGGCTAGTGGAAGGTGTCCCTGCCCATCCAGGGGGTGGAACCAGGTGATCCTTAAGGTCCCTTCCTACCCAAACTCCTCCGGGATTCTGTGACAAATTTCACTGCCTCCACAAAAAACATGCTTTACTTCCTCTGTGATTATTCTGGAATCCTGTTCCCCTTTCCTAGCCAAGCCATTCCAGTTGATTTATGCTGAAGTATAAATCTGATTTCTTCTCTGGGATCTCAGGTCAAAGCTGAGCTGAAGCAGGCCCGGGCCAAACTCTCAGACACCACAGAAACGTGTTCCTCCCTCTCAGCACAGTGGGAGAGGAGCCAGCAGAAAGTCAAAGAGCTGGAACGAGAGCTCTCCAAGTGCTCCCAGGCTGACAAGCTCCAGAGCAGCCTCCAGGAGAGGCTGGCCCAGGAGAAATCCAGAACAGGAGAAGCACAAAAGAAGGTGAGTGTGAGCTGGGGTGTGTTTAGCAGTTCTGTGCAGCTCTAGTGCAGAAAACAAGCAGGAGCAGCTCATTAATTGCTTCCCCAAATTCCTTTTTGTGATCCCTCAGCTAAATATGGTAGGAAAAAAGCCTGTTATTAGTGGGAGCATAATCAAGGCAATAGAAGCCACACCTGAAGACGCAATATCTCTAAAGTACTGATAGTGGCACTGGCAGGCACAGGGAACCCCAACCCTGTTCTTGGTGAGGAGATTTCCTACAGTTTACTGGCTGGAAAATTCCAAAACCTTGTGTTTTTCATGGCACTGATTCTGCATGCTCCTGCAGAAATCATTGGAATCTCTTTTGAAGCATGCAGGATCAAATTGGGTCAAAAAAGAATTGTTGGGAATTCACGACATAGCGTTTGATCCAAAATCTGGTAGCCATTCCAGAGATTTTGCTTTTAATGGACTTTGAGTCAAAACAAGGAAATCTTTCCTTGCCATGCCTCAGACACGGAGGGATCAGAGGGATCTGATTCAGACACTGGGCTGTACATTCAGAAAGTTTAATCCATGTCCATTTTAATCCAAGATCTCAAGGCTCCAGCAAAGGCTGAAGGATTCCCAGCACCAGCTGCTGCTGGCAGAGGCCCGTGTTTCTGACAAGAAGCTGCTGGAGGAGGAGCTGAAGGAAGCTCGGGAAAATGAAGCTCGAGTACAGAAAGAGCTTCACGAGGAGCAGCTGAAAAGGTCTCCCTGTACTGTGCAGGGGTTGTGCCAGCCCTGGGAGGGGTCAGGGAGACCCAAACCACTGCTTTGACCTCCTGTCTCCCCTTTGGACCTGCCTTGTCCCTGGAGTTCTCCAGGGATTGCCCCTTCCTGAGATCTAAAAGATTGTTGGAGGCTTCATCTGCCTTGGAAGTGATGTCAACAGCCCCTTCCCTGTGCAGCTGGGAACGATCCCAATATATCATCCCCCCCTTCCTGTGCCACTGGGACTTGGGGACAACCGGGATGTGCTGATTCCTTTGTCCCCTCCGTGTCAGCCGGGGCAGGAGGAGAGCAGGGGGTGTTTTGGGTGACAGGCAGACACCTTGGGAGCAGGTGGCACATCCCCATCCCCCTCTAGCTCTCACTGTCACCCTGCTGTGTTTCCAGGAGGGTTCTGGAGCAGCAGGTGGAGGAGCTGCGGCAGCAGCTCCGTCATTCCCGCGAGACGGAGGCGTCGCTGGCCAAGATGCACGTGGAGCTCCAGGCCAAGGCCCTGCATGTCCTGGAGGACGAGAAGAAGCCAGATGTTGGTGAGGTGAGTGACAGTGAAGGGGTTCCTCGTCATCCAAGGGGGAACAGGACCGTCATGGGCTGGAATCTGCTCCTGAGAGCTGCTGGAATCGGGAACGTCTGATCAGGGGCTGAGCCTTTGCAGATCCCACTGATTTCAACAGGAGCTGGAGGAAAAGCAGCATCCAATTGCCAGTTGGTTTCTTGGGATGCAGCTCTGAGGGCACAGGAAGGCTTGGCAGTTTCTTCCTTCCCTTTTTCTTGCAGAGCTTGGGAGTTTTTGCTTGGAGATTTTGGCAGAGTCAGTTGTCTGGGAGGGTTCATTGCTTCTCTCTGCACCAAAATCCCCCCTGCTCCTTGGTAGGGGGAGGAGGGAGTGGTCTGGGGGCAGGGTGGGTGGATGGATGGATGGATGGGTGGGTGGGTGGATGGATGGGTGGGTATTGCCTGTTCTGGGAACCACTGGGATTTATGAGAGAGAAGCTTTGGAGGCCTGGCAGATGGGAGGCAGAGGGGCCCCTCCAGCTGGGGCCACACACCCCAGTTAAATGTAGCCCTTATCCAGCATGTGCAGTGCCAGAAGGAGAACCAGAAGCTCTCGGAGCAGCTGGTGCTGCTGAAGGAGGAGAACAAAGCCCTGTATGAGGAAGGTGTCCGACTGCTGAACCAGAAGGATCTCTATGTCAGGTAATGCCCAAAAACCTGCCCAGGAATGGCCCCTTCTGGGCTTGCTCCTGGATTTGGCTATAGTGCGGCCTTTCCTGTCCAATGTTCAGGCTTTTAGCACTAAATCCGCCAGCCCTGTGTGCACCCCACATCTCTGCTGTCAGAGAATTCCAGACAGGTTTAGGTGGGAAGGGACCTTAAAGCCCATCCTGTCCACAGGCAGGGACACCTTCCACTAGCCCAGGTTGCTCCAAGCCCTCCCCAGCCTGGCCTTGGACCGTCCCAGGGATCCAGGGGCAGCCACAGCTTCTCTGGACAACCTGTGCCAGGGCCTGCCCACCCTCACAGCCAAGAATTCCTTCCCAATATCCCATCTGACCCTGCCCTCGGGCAGTGGGAAGCCATTGTCAGCCTTGTCCTGTCCCTCCATCCCTTGTCCCAAGTCCCTCTTCGGCCCACCCTGGAGCTCCTTTAGGCCCTGCCAGGGGCTCTGAAGAAGTTACCTAGGGATTATCTGAGAAGGCAAATTTGGTCTTCAGTGAATTCCATCTGGTCCCAAGAGCAGAGGATAAAGATGCAAAGATCTTTACCTGGAGTCTCCCTGGATCCTCTTCTCCAGGTGAACACCCCCAGCTCTCCCAGCCTTGCTGCTCTCCTTGGCAGCTGAAGGCAGCACGGGAGGATGATCTGCGTGTTGGTTGGGGTCTGGTGTCAGCAGTGACTCTCCCTGGAGTTGCTCCTTTGTCCCCAGAGCCCTTTTGGTTAATTTGAAGCAGAGTAGCGTTTTTCATTATGAATTTTGAGCAAATATGGGCAAATATCCCTTATACAGTAGCAATTTCTCTTATTTTTTTGCATTATTTTCCCTTCTATCCCAACTGGATAGAAGTAAACAAGAACTTTGCCCAAATGGACAAGAGGGGACGAGCAAAAGTCAGAAGTGTCAGGAGAGACAAATATTTGTCCCCAGTGTCCCAGCTCAAAGAAGCTCCCATTGAAGTGGGTGTTCCTGCTCCTCTTGGCCTCCCCACTGCTGTTTAGAATTCCTAATTTTCCAACCAACATGTGCATGTGGCATTTGGGGACATGGTTAGTGCTGGGGGAATGGTTGGGCTTGATGATCTTAGAGGATTTTCCTAAATTTTCTTCCCATTCAAAAGTTGTTCCCTTGACCACCCACATCCCCACCAACAAAACCAACTTACCCTTTCCCTGGAGCTTCCAGTTTTGGTGTCCTTATAACCTTATTTGTTATTAAGAGCTGGGAGGGATGAGCGCCAGGATTTATAAAGCTGGAAGTCACTTTTGGAAACACTTTGGGTCCTTTTCCCTAATCAGTTCCCATTTGGTTGACACCTAAAAATTAAAATTTCCAACAAAAACATCCCCAAACTGATCAGTAAAAGAGTCCAGACAGTCCATGTGCTCATTCTGGGCAGGCAGAAGGAGCTGGGGTATGGCTGAGACTCTGAGTTTGGGCTTTGAGGAGCCTGAATAAACCCAGGACATTCCTGCCTGGATGGTGACCCTGGGCAAAAGAGCTTTTCACAGCCTGGTGTTTGTCCCTGCTTTCCCAGGAAATACAACGAGATGCAGCTCCGGCACAAGGACAAGATCCGCAGGGCCAAGGAGACCTTCATCCACGAGGTGAAACAGAGGGACAGCAGGATCAAACAGCTGGAGAATGAGCTCAGCGAGTCAAAGCTCCAAGTGGAAAAGGTGAGAGGACACATCAAGGACTTCTCTTGCAAGGGGAGGCTGCAGGGGCATCCCTGCTTCCAAAATAATCATGGATTCAGGGAACGGTGTGGGTTGGAAGGGGATTAAAGCTCATCTCATCCCACGCCCTGCCGTGGGCAGGAACATCTTCCACTATCCCAGCCTGGCCTTGGACACTGCCAGGGATCCAGGGGCAGCCACAGCTTCTCTGGGCACCTGTGCCAGGGCCTCCCCACCCTCACAGGAAACAATTCCTGCCCAGTATCCCATCTAACCCTGCCCTCTGGCAGTGGGAAGCCATTCCCCCTTTTCCTGCTCTTCAGGCCCTTGTCCAAAGTCCTTCCTTGCAGGTAGGGCCCAGGGGCACCAACCTGTAGGAGCAAAAAGGAAGTAGCTGGTCCAGGGTTGCCCTTGGGGGAAGCCACATCCTCAAATCCCAGTCTGACACTGCCTGAGCTCCATGATCCTTTACCTCAGCAATTCCTGCTGGGAAGTGACCCCAGGGCCTCTTTTTGGGGTATTTTATATCAAACAGGGTATGGAATTGCAGTCGTTGAGGTTGGAGAAGACCTTTAAGATAAGGATCTTCATCAAGTCCAACCATCCATGGCCCACCACTAAACCATGTCCCCAAGTGCCACATCCACATGGCTCTGGAGCACTTCCAGGGATTCCATGCTTTTAGGAGTTGGTGTCCTTGCTGGTGATCCCATGGGAAAGCCCTGAGGCTGGCAGAGGACAAAGAGTCAAGAGTAACTGGTGGTTGTTCTTTCCCTCTCCAACACCCTCAGGGGAAGGTGCTAATTGCCCAGATCACTGCTGAGAATGAGAAATTACTCCAGGAGAGGCGACGGCTCCTCCAAAAAATATCGGACCAGGAGGAGTCCTCGTGGAGCCTCCGCTCTGGGATTCCCCCCCTGCAGAGCAGGTAGGCCCCTGCTGATGTCCACCCCATGGGATTCTCCCTCTTCCTAGTTTTGTGCCTCTTAAGAATTCCAGAGGAAAATCTGGATTGTGCCTCAGTAATTGGTGCAGTGGCTTTCATGGCTGTAATTAGGGATGCAATTAGCCCATTTTCCCATCCAAGACCTCCTCGCCATTGAGCTGGAGGCTGTGGAGAGGCACAGCTCTGAGGCTGGAAAAGAAAATTCCCGTTTGAAAACAGCCTGGCTGGAAGGAAAATAACTTGTGCCTTGTGCCATGCCCAGAGGGAAGATCCTGGAGGAGGAGAATGTCCGGCTGCAGGACAAGCTCCAGCCCTCCAGCCACGTGGGCACCTCCCAGCGCCTTCCCAGGAGCAGCCCCGCGCCCAACACGGAGGTGAGACCCCAGGAGTGCCAGGATCAGTGGGAAAGTCACAGGAGCTGATGTCTGAGTGTCACCAAAACTGTGGGAAAAACAAAAACCCTCCAACAACATTTTTAATGTTAGAGAGTCAAGGCATTACTTTATTATCTGGCCAGGATGTTGTTCTGGCCAGGGTGTGCCACAGAAATCATCTCATCCACACACAGCCCGGGTGTGCAGAGAGAATCATTCCATGATGCACTGATTTTACAGGATTTTCTCCCAAATTTTATACAGTCAAACCCCATAGAGATGCATTGTTTCAAAGTTCATTGGTCCAGAGTTGAGCAACCCTCAGTGTTCAGTTCTCCATTGGACCCGAATCCCCTCACCTCTGATGTAAATTAGATCTTCATTTTTCAATTTTCTCATCAGTCCTTTCTGGGCAAGATGTCTCCAGCTGTGTTAGAGGTGCTCTGGGGTGGATGTTTGGAGATGACCATTGATGTTCTGTTCATGTTCTATTGATGGTTTTTATCTCTCTGGGGGTCTTTGCTGCTCCAGTCTGTAGATATGTTGAGTTAATCAGACCTCACCTGGCAGAACAATGTCTTGAAAAGAAATTTAAAATTCCTTTTCCTGGGGTAAAGACAAAATAAAGCCTTTGACTGAAGTTATACAAAATTTTTAAACTGGTGTATTTTCCAACATGAGGGGCTGGGGAAGAGCTGAATCCATCCTTGGGGATGGAAAGGGCTCCCATGTGGAGTAGGTAGTGAGAGCTGTGGTGAGGAGGGGCTCTGTGAGGAGCTGAAGGACTCCATACGCTCACCCCTGCTGCCCATGGGGACAGCAATCTCACTTGGCATATTCAGAGCTCCTCAAAGGCCTCAATTGTAAAGTTGGCTCTAGAAAAGGAGAATCAACCCCAAGTGTGAGGTTGGGAATGTTCCTCCTGCCAACCAAACCCCTCAGGCCAAGCTGAGCAGTAATTCCTGAGCCGAGTGAAGGTATTTTTGGTGCTAATGAAGAATTTTGGCAGGAGAAATGGAGAAAATCCTGGAAATGAAAGTGTTTTCAAATCAGCCAGGTGGACTTAGGAGTTTATTGGGACTTTTAGTTTAGAGAGAACCCAGGTAGGTTGGAAATGAGGGGAAAAGGGCTGTTTGGGCTCAGCTGGCCTTGGTGGGGTTTGGTTTGGATTTTTTCGTTTCAATTCACACCCAAAGGACAAATCCCTGATTAGCACTTCTGTGGGGCTGGAGTTGGTGGGGAGGACTCTCCGTGGAGCTGGGGGTGGGCTTGGAAGACCAGGATTTGTTGGAATTCAGGGTCTGACCTGTACCTCCTCCTTTCAAATTCTCTGTTCCTCCTTCCAGGACTTGAAGATCATTCCCAGCTCTGAACGCCAACCACAGAGTAAGGTGTTGCCACCTCCTCGTGCCAGGTACCGTGGGGGGGAGGAGGAGCCAGGGCGGGGCCACTTGAGCATTTTGGCTGCTCCGCCCTGTGCTTTCACCTCCCAGGGGTCTTTTTTGTTAGTTTTTGGCCAAACTTTAGGGAAAATGGTATTAAAATGGCATTTACATGGTATTAAATGGTATTAAATCAATCAGCTGATGGGATGGAGAAGTCAAATTTTCAGAATATTTTGGGGAACACTGTGGGATTTTAGGAATCTTGGAGCTTATGGTTTTGGAGGAGTCTTTATACATATTTAGAGGTGGTGAGACTTGTCAGAGCTGTGTCCCACATTGCGCTGGGACGTGTTCCTCCATTCCAATCTGTGCCAAACCAAAGGAGGGGAAGGCAGAGGGACCCTGCAGCTCTGGAGATGCAGCTCGGGGGGGTTTGGTCACAGCCCCAGGGCCTGTTGGAGTGAAGGATGCTCCGAGCAGCTTCTGGGCTGGCTGAGGAATATGGAGCCTCGACCCAAGAGAAAAACCTCAACATCACTCTGTGCTGCTCAGAGGTGTTGGGTGAGGGTCACCTAGACCACACAGAATGAAAGAAAACGGGAATTTATTTCCAGCTTCCCACCCCGAGATCTCCCAGAGCCCCTTGGCACGCTGAAGGCCCCGCAGGACATGAAGCCTGAGGGAGAGGCTGAGAGCCAGGACTCTTCCTTCTGCCTGCCCCCCTCGCAGCCTTCGGAGATCGGCTACCTCAACGTGGCCTCTCCTGGGGACACCACGGCCCCCACGGCGTCCCTGCCGCAGGACGAGAGCCGCAGCCTCGGCTCCGAGAACTTCTGAGCTGGGAATGTTGGTGCAGCCTTGCCTGGACTGCAGGATCTGGGCTCCTGGGATGACAGAGCCTGCAAAGAGAATTGCCAAATGGACTGAGCCCTTCATTTCTGGGATATGTTCCAACTAATTGATTCCTTTTTTTCACTTTTTTACCCCCTGTAAATGTGTGTGTGATCCAAGATCCGCTGGAGGCTGGAATTTGTAGGTAAACTCAGAACAGTGGAAGAGGGGTGGGGTGAAGAACATCTTCCCTCAACCCTGACTCCCTGTCCAGTCCAAATCTATAAATTTTGTAAATAAAACTTGGAGAAGTTCCCTTCCACCCTGTGCCCACAATCCATGCCCAATCATTCCCCTTTTTCCATGCTCCCAGCCTTCCCTTTGCTTTGTGCAGAGGGAATGGGATAGCTCAGCTCTGGGGAGAGGATGGGAATGTGCAGGGAAGGAAGATGGGGGAAAGAGAAGCTCTGGGGGCAAAATGTGCTGGGCAAAGGAATCAGGAAGGAGAGGAAGGGAGATGGAAGGGCAAGGGAAAATGGACTAGGGGCAGAAGAGAGGAGGGATCTGAGCATCCAGGGAAGGAAAGGAGATACATGTGGAATGGATGGTCTCTGAGGATGACTGGGTGGGGCTGGGAGGGATCAGGCCATGCAGAGCAGGGAGTGGAGGGCATCTGAGGGTGCCAAGAGGGAAGCAGTGGGATCAGAACTGTGGATCAGGTGGGAACACAGTGTGGCTGTGCATCCCCGAGGGCCTTTCTGTGCTTCCTGGGCTCTCCCTGTGTGTTTTGGGGAGCCCTGGACCCCTTGGTGCACTTCCTCTGCACCCCAGCTCTCCCTTAGAGGTTATTCCAAGCCCTGGTGTCCATTTTGGGGTATCCCCACCCCTTGGGATTTTTGTGCCATGCCCAAGCCCCAGTGCTGCCCTTGGGTGCTCCCAGCCCCTGGCTCTGCCTTGAGGGCTCCCCACAGCCCTCAAGGAGACTTTTGGGGTGCACAGAACCTCTCCCTGGGATTTTCTGTGTCGCAGAGCCCTGGATGTGCCTTTGGGCTCCTCTGCACACCCCAGGCTGTGTGAGCACTGCCTTGGCTTTGCATGGGGAGGGTTTAGTGCATCCTCAGCCCTCTGTCTGTGCCCTTGGGCTGCCCCAGACCCCCTCACTGAACCCTGGGCTGCCCCAGACCCAACTCACCGAGCCCTGGGCTGCCCCAGACCCAACTCACCGAGCCCTGGGCTGCCCCAGACCCAACTCACCAAGCCCTGGGCTACCCCAGATCCAGCTCACTGAGCCCTGGGCTATCCCAGGACCCCCTCCCTGAACCCTGGGCTACCCCAGGACCCCCTCCCTGAACCCTGGGCTACCCCAGACCTCTCC
The DNA here is from genome assembly GCA_036785705.1 of Acanthornis magna. Taxonomy (NCBI): domain Eukaryota; kingdom Metazoa; phylum Chordata; class Aves; order Passeriformes; family Acanthizidae; genus Acanthornis; species Acanthornis magna. The sequence goes on from JAWUZG010000050.1 coordinate 844,618, forward strand.
ACTGAGCCCTGGGCTACCCCAGACCCAACTCACTGAGCCCTGGGTCGCCCCAGACTCCTCTCATTGTTTCCTGGGCTACCCCAGACCCCCTCACTGAGCCTTTGGCTACCACGGACCTCAGGGCAGGTATCAGGACACTGCCATGTGGGGCTGAGGGGTTCCATCCCTTCTGAGGGGGCAGAACGAGCTCAGCCACACTCAGGGAGAGGCAGGGTCAGGTCTTAGAGGTGGCACCAACCCTCAGAGACCCCCGAAGGGCCCACGGACTCATTTCTGGGCCTTCCAGCAGAGGGAAGGCGTGACCCCAGTGTGACATTGGTCAGTGAAACTCCTGACCCCAGGAAAGGTGCTTGGGTGTTCCCACCGAGCCTGAGCCTGTATTAACCCACTGAACTCTGTGTTTTTGGAGCTTTCCCCACCCCGATGGATCCAGACTGTGACTGTGTACACTGAAATTGCCACAACCAAGTCTTGTCACCCATGGGTGGTGAGACCTTTCCATTCTCTACTCTTATCCTTTCTTTTTTTCTTTTCCTTATGTATTTTCTAAAGTGTTATTTTTATACTTTTATATTGGTATGTTTCTAAAGGTAATAACCAAAATGGCTACATAGGTGACTTCTGTTGCAACCAAAATGTTAAAATAAACCTGACATATATATAAATATATATATATATAAATATATATGTATTTGTATGTATATAAAGACCAATCATTCAGTATCCTTTCACTCTCACCCATCCCAAGGGATCTATTAACAAGAGCCTGGGTTCTCCCACCTCAGCAATAGCTTGGAACAGCTCCCTCAGTTCTCCCCTACCTTACAGCAGGTGGGACAATTCTCCACAGCTCTCACAGTGCCTCGAGGTCTGTCTCATAGCAAGGGACTCAAAACAACCCCAGTACTCAAGGTGGGGTCTCCCCAGTGCTGGAAGCATAAAACAGGGAGGAAAATGCAAAGCTCCAGATGTGGCAGGGCCCATGGTGAGATACAGAACCAGAGGGAAGTGCTGTGGTTTGTGTGGCACTGAGAGGAACACGGAGCAGGGCACGGTGTTGTTCTCCTTGATGCCCAAAAACTCCTGCCAGGGAATATTCCGTGCAATGGGACCCCAGGGAAGAGGAGCTTTGGCCACGATCCCACCCACGGCACTTTGCACAGTTGTGGTTAATAAGGTATAAAATGCACCCCAATTTTGTACCTACCTGGGGGATGAGAGCTCAGCCTGCAGCTTGGAGGGACAGATTGATGAGGTTTTCCCCTTCCTCCTGCCCTGAAGGGATGGCCCTGGGGAGATCCCTGGGTAAGGTCATGTCTAGTGTTTTGACATGGGAAATGAATCTGTTATTGCAATGGCATCGTTGGACCTCTCTTGCTGCAGGTTTGTTTTCCTTATGCCCAGCATGGGAATGGATCTGGTAGGAGGTAACTGGGATCCCCATAACTGTAATCCCATATCCAATTAACTGGGATCAGTTAATCAGTTAATCAGGGGACCCTGCTCTGGGTGATCCCCAGTGGAACTACACTTCATGGACTATTTGTGCATCCACCATCAGCCCTGTGGCTGTTTCTGCAATAACAATTGTGGTGCATCCTCCTCCCCCTGCTCTGTGGGAGCTCCTGAGAAGGTGAAGTGTCCCCTGACCATACCAGGAGCTCCCACGTGTGACAGGAGCAGCAGCTGCCTGCCCAAGGTAGGGAACAAAGGATAATCGATCATTCCCTGACAGCCTTGGAAAGTCCCTCCCTGAGTCAGAGCCTGAGTGGAGCGGCAGCATTGCTGCTGGAATTTTGAAAACAATTTCCAAAGGTTTTGGGCAACCCAGTAGTTTTTAACTTGGATTCTGGCCAGGATGGAAACTTACTGATGACTGACACCAGCGATCTCCTGACCCTACAAACAGCAGTGCCTTGGGGCTCTCCTGGCCTGCAGCTCTGTGCCTGTGTAGGAATGAGGCCCAGGGCCTGAGATAAGGAATTTCCATGGGCTGTGGGGTGATGGGAGTCCCTGGGTGTGATCACCTGCTGAGGGGGTGATGGGCTAGCAGGCAGAGGCTGATAATCCCTATCCTTGGAATCTGCCAGGTGAAAGAGGGAGTGATGCTCAGGTGTCACATTCTGTTCCACCCTTGCCAAGACCCAGAGCCTTTGTAATCTCTCTGTTGTGACTCTTGATATCCCTCATTTTCACACAAATTGACTCATCCACGCTCATTCCCAAAGCAGGGACACCCCTTAGCAAAGACTTGTGTCTCCAGCTGCATCAGAGAATTCCTGGGAACATTTGTCCTGTGCAGCTTTTGCAGGTCCAGTGCATTTACCAGTCTCAGTCTAACAAAAGTCTGTAACCTGCTGCTCCAATAACCTGCACTGTTGGTGAATCTGTGTTTGCAAAAATTCCCATTGGATATGACCAGACCTGCCAGGTGGAACTGGCTCCTGTCAGGAATTCAGCCCCTCAGATCCCTCAGGGATTAGCTGGGACACTCTGTTTTCTGCCAAATTTCTGACTCGTAACACAGCAGTTCCCAGTGTCCACGTAAATCATTCTAAATCGATTTCTATCTGATTTTCCTGCATGCTTCAGCAGTGGCTGGGTGGGGACAGCCCTCAAAATGATGAACTCCTTCCCCCATAGGGTAAAGCGTGGGGCCAGGGGGGTGTCTGTGCGTGGCTCTGCAGCGCCTCGGTGACAGAGGTGAGGTCACAATGGGATGGACGTTCTGCCTCCCTGGAGCCACACCATTCACTTCCCTGAGAGCCAGAGCCCAGCCCAGCTGTGGTGCCTCACAGTCCCAGCTGGTGCCCCCGTCCCGGGGCCATGGTGGGATGGACAGGAGGAGAGGAAGAAATCGGGCAGAAGGAGCTGCAGCCGTGACAGAGCTTTTCCCTGGCTTCCTCCTGGCGCTGTCTCCAGATCTCGTGTACTTCCACAAGGATGGTAAAGCCTGGAGCTCCCCCAAGGCCTCGGTGTCCTCCTCTCCCTGGGGTGGGAACGTTGGTGGCTTTGCCCAGGGAGAGGCTCCCTTTGGAGAAGGGGATCTGAGATGAGGAAGGTGAGGGCAGGATGATGAACCTCACAACCTCAATGTGCCCTTTCTCTTCTCCCGACAGAAATCACTAAAATTTGGGATTGTGTGTCTGAGTGCTATCACCAAGACCTGCTGCTGAAGAAGGTGGGGTTTGTTTCCTCATGGTCCCCCCTCAAACCATGGGAATTTCCTGATCCTTCCCCATTCTGCCTGGCCCTCCCTGACCCAGCCTAGAGAGCAGAAGTGTCCCAGGCAGACCCTGCATTTTGGCCAGAGACCCACTGCGAGCACAGGCAAGAAGTCGAGCAGTGCTTGAGCAGGAGAATGTTTGATTTCCTCTCTGGAGTCTTCTCCAGGAGGACACCCAGTGGGACAGCCCTGGCTGTGCTCCTGCCCTCCTTGGGCCTTCCCAGGCTCTGGGAGTCTCTCCCATGTCTTGCACCCTGTAGATCTTGGAGAGGAGGGAGTGAGGAACAAATTGGAGTGAAGGCTCTTCTCCAAAGCTTTCCTGGGGGCTCCATCTCAGGCCTTGGAGCTATAGGGCTGGAAAGGCCACAGACCACCCTTAGCCACCACTCCTGTCTGCCCTCTGACTGCCTGCTTTTGCTTCCAGAAAGTGGGGCTGATGGGCCTGGGCACCATCCACATTATGAAAAGACCCATCTGGCATGGAGAAGGGGAAGGTTTCATGGTGGACAGTCTGGAGTTTGAGCTGAACAAGCCATATCTGGTGGGGAAGAAGATCCTCCATGGGAACAGCCCAGTGCCTGGTGAGACGAGTCCTTCAGCCCTGTGCTTCCCCCAGACACAGACAAATCCCTCCAGCAGCCCTTCCAGGGCTCTGGGGTGTGCTGGTTGCTGCTGGAGAACTCCTGAAGGTGTTCCTGAGAATCTCCTGGCACCAATGAGATGCTCCCCACCGCCTTGGGAAGGAAGGAAGGAGCATTCCTGCTGATTCCCACAGCCACCCGGGAGGTTTGGTGGGGCTGGCAGTGCAGGGACAGGGGCTCATGGCACAAAATCACAGATTTGCTGCTGGGTGAAGAGTCACCGTGGTGGCAGGGAGTTGGTGGACTCTCAAGGGGCCACAGAAGGGCTGAGTGAGTGACTTTGTGTTGGGTGGTTTCTCCGCAGGGCTCTCCAAAGCTGATCAGTTGGTCTGTGCTGAGGTGGCCTTGCGCCTCCACAAGCCCAAGGCCACCATTGTCATGTGCATCGAGGCCACCATAAAGATCTGTGAGTGGGCCTTGTCCAGCGGCCAGAACTTTGACTTTGTGTTCAAGGACATCGGCATCCTGGTGTGCCGGGGCAGCCACGTGGCCATGAGGTTCTTTGAGGGCCTGGTCCAAGAGGTGGCTCAGTCGGAGCGCCTGGCAGAGGGCTTGCTGCAGGTGAGTCTGGCACGTGTCCCATGTGCCCTCCAGCTCCTGGGGACACGGCTGTGACCTTGGGCAGCTCTCCACGGTCCTGGGAGCTGAGCTTGCCCTCCTGCTCCCAGGGAATTGACCCTGGGCTTTGGCTCCTGGGCAGGTCTTGTTGTCCCCATATGCCAAGTCGGTGGAGATGCTCGTGGATTTGGGATGATTTAGGGCACAGGGTGGTGGAGAGGAAGCTGGGGCTGGGGGCTGAGGAGGGGCAGCTGGGGCAGGGGATGGCACAGGGGATTTGTGCCTTGTGACCAGCAGTAAATTCCCTGTGGATCCTGCCATGTCTCTGTCCCTGTTGCAGTCCCCAAACCTGAAGCTGTTATTCATAGCCCACACGGAAAAGGACGTGTCCCAGATTCCTCCTGGAGGTGTCCTCGTGCTGCCGCAGTGAGTGCAATTATTGCAGAACGCAGCGGGTGATAAACAGCAGCACCTTTTTGTCCTGGCTCCTCTTGTGAGGGAGGAATCCTTGGATGTATTGAATTTTGGAAGTGGAATTGAAATCGTGCAAGGTCCATGGCCATTCTGGCTTCTTTGGGGAGTGTCTTCAGAGGGATTCCCCAGGAAGAGAGCTCGCTTTGCCTTCCCATTTGTGTGGAAATGACCCTGGAGGTGCAGTTGGGGCCACGGAGCAGAGAGCTCCACCACCTCCCTTTTCCTTTGAGAGAGACTGAGATCCAGTAGTCTCCAGCCCCTGGGATGTTCTCAGTCCCTGTGAGTTTGTTCTCCCTGGACAGCTTCTCTGGCAAGGGGAGCCCTGTGGAGGGAGACTCTTCCGCCCGTGCTCCTGTGGAGTGTTTGTGCCACTCCCCACGTTATGTGTCCTTTGGAAAACTGCATGCTTGGGAACAGCTTCTCCCCAGAGGCTGCCATGGGCCCTGCTGCCCCTTATTCAAACTGGTGTCATCACCTTCTTTCCAGCTTTGTGCAGACAGATGGGAAGGCCCAGCCACATCCTGTAAGTGCTTCCCTCCAAGGCACTGGAACCACGAGCAAAACCAACACCAAGCCCCAAACAACTCCGGGTACGTCCCCTCCTAGGAATTGACATCCTCATGCCGAAGGGAATTCTGTCTCCTGCCGGAAAAGCGTCCCAGCAGGTCCCTCTTTCTCTGAATGGGGACCCAAGGAAGCAGTGGGACAGGACCATGGAGCAGCATGGCCCTCAGGGAAGGGGACTGGACTGGGACTGGAAGGCCAAAGTGTTCATGTCCAAAGTGTTCTGGAGATGCAGCTGAGAGGAGCTTCCTCTTTTTCTTCTTCAGAGAACTTTCCCAGTCAACGCCTCCTTTTGCGTCCGCGTCTTTCTCCGAGTCGGATACATGATGTGAAAGGGACGGGAAGAGAAAAGAAAAAGGATGATGGTGGAGTGCAGAGAGGGAGGTGAGTCTGGGAGAGATGGCTGTGGGTAATCCCATGCTCCTGGACAGCTGTCAGGAGCTGTAAGGACCTTTGGCCACGCTGCCTGTACTCATGGAGAGCAGATATGTGCATGTGCCCCAGGCCTCAGCTCTTCCTGCAGCGTGGGAAGTGGGCAGCAGAGTTTTGGGGACACTGTCCTCAGACAAAGTGCTCGTGTGGTGTCTTTGCAGTTTGCTGCCTCCGATTGAGAGCTCTGGGAAGAAGGGCAAAGCCACCGAGGGGACAGAAGTGTCCAGAGCTGGGCTGGGGACTTCCACCAGGCAGGGGAGACGTGTCCAGGTATGTAACATGGATGAAGGGTTGTGTCTTGCCTCCCTGCAGGATGAAAGGATCCCTTTGGATGTGTTCGTTCTGGGATGTCTTTGGCTCCTCCGTTCAATCTGGTGAATGACTCCAACATCATATATTGCCAGGAATCTTCCTCTTAACTGAGCCTCTGCGGTGTCCAGGCTTCTCCAGGAAGCAGAGGGTCACTGCCAAGCACTCTGGGAGAGAGAGGAGGGATCCAAACTGCCTGTTGGGCCATGGGCTGCAGGATGGGACCCCTGCTGTGGCCAAAATATCTGAGTTGCCTTCCCTTTGCTTCACAAAACAGCTTCCGCCCCTGGCAGAGCAGAGGAAGCCAGGGAAGGCTGCTGCCTTCCAGCCTGGAGAACTGGAGAAGCTCAGGAAGGAGAGGGCGGCTGCGGTGGCAGGAGTGGCTGCTGCTTTGTCCCCAGAGAAAAAGGAGGAGAAGACCCCGACTCCTCGTCGGGGGAAACTGCAGCCGAGGTAAGAGTGTGGCATCGCCTGGCAGGGCCAGGGAGGGTTGAGCAGGTGGCAGGGACCCCTTTGGGATTGAGGAAATGGAGCCCTGAGCTCTGGGCTGGATAAGGTCCCTTGGGTGTCCCTTGGGCATGTCCTGGGGTGGCCCTGACCCTGGTGTCCCATGGACCCATGCTGAAGGGGCCAAAGGGAATGTGGACACAGGAGCAGCTGAGCTGGGCCAGGCAGGATTCCAGCCAGGGACTGAGAAGGGAAACTGTCCCTGTCTTGCAGGACCCCGCGAGCAAAACAAGTCCTGCTAAACCTGCAGCCCTACAAGGTGTCCCGGGAGCAGTGCATGAAGGCCTTGCAGATCAACAAGTTACGAGAATGGTCCCACAGCAATTCCCTTGGTGAGTATTCCCAAGCGCTGGATGCATTTTCCTGTGGCAGCACATTCCTCCCTTGCCCGGCAGCAGTGCCCAGGAGCAGTGCCTGTGCTGCTGGGTGGGTGCAGGGGGTCCTGGGGCTGTCCCTGAACCAGACCTGCCTTCCAGGTGACAGCCACAGGCAGGGTGGGGCACACAGGGACGTGAGTGGGCTCCTCTGGTGTCTGGCCTGGCCTCTCCAGGTCTTGGGCTGGCAGGGCTGGGGTGTCTCAGAGACCCCAGAACCTCTAGAAGCAGACCTGGTGAGCAAAAGGTCTGTGCCCTTCTCCCTGTTCCTCCTGACCCCTGAGCAGCTCCTGATCTACGTGGGCTTGGTGAAGCAGCTCTGCCTGAGCTTGGTGAAGCAGCTGGAGCTCCATGAACGGAGGACAGCGGAGCTGGGACGTGGGTGCAGCCATGTGGCACCATGGAAACAGGAATAAAGACCTGGAAATCCATCACCTCGGGCTGTGATTGCTGCTCCACACCGGGGACTGAGCCCCTGGCTGGGACAAGTGTTTGGTGACTCAGATGGGACTGGGGGACCTGGACAACTCCAGCCACAGAACACCAGGATGTGTTACACTGGAAGGGACCCCTGTGGCTCCTCTGGTCCTACCTCTGCTCCAGCAGGGCCATCCCAGAGCAATGGTGCAGGATTGTGTTTGGATGGATCTGAAATAGCCCCAGTGAGGGAGGCTCCAGCTGCTCTCTGCAGCACCTGTTCAGGGCTCGGTCCCTGAGCAGCACTGAAGTTCTGCCTCGTGTTCAACTGGACCTTCCTGGGCGTCAGTTCTGCCCATTCCTCTTGTCCCATCACTGGGCCCTGCTCTGAGCCCTCCCTGCAGACAGGGATCGAGAAGGATGAGGGTCTCTCTCAGCTCTCTCCTGTCGAGGCTGAGCAGCCCCAGCTCCCTCAGCCTCTCCTGGGCAGGAGGATGTTCCAGGCCCTTCATCTTCTCCACAGCCTCTGCTGGATGTCCTCCAGGAGCTCCTGTCCCTCGTGTCCTGAGGAGCCCAGGGCTGGACACAGCATTGCAGCTCCTCCCAGAGCTGGGCAGAGGGGCAGAGTCACTCCCTGACCCACGGACAAGGCTCTTCCTGATCCCCCAGGATCCCATCAGCCTCCTTGGCCCCCAGGACACTCTGCTGGCTCAGGGACAGCTCATTGTCCCCAGGACTCACAGGTCCTTCTCCGCAGAGCTGCTCCAGCAGGTCACCCCAGCCCGCGCTGGTGCCTGGGGCTGTTCTCTGCAGGTAAAGGACCTGCCCTTCCTGTTGGGGAGGAAGAAATAGGAAAATCTTATAAAAATTATTACTTGGCAAAAGATGCTGAGAATATAGAAACTATAAGAGAAATTGAAATGAAGACAAGTTTTGAGATACCAAACCTCAGTTACTAAGTAACTGGAAAAACAATGGTATGGCCACTGAAGGTAATCTCTGATAGAACAATACCCCTCATTGATTAGACAATAGCCCCTGCCTGCCTGCAGGTCCAAGGGTCAGAGTAGACCTTACTAACTTAGCATAAGGTACAAAAAGCAGTTTTTAGGAGTTTAAAATGTAACATCGTATGGTAATACAATGACTCTCATAGGCTGTATGTAAATGCTATAGAATTTGTATCTTGTCCTAGATTGGTTAGTGGAAATTAGAATATTCAGCATAGAACATGATTTATTGTATTGCAAACTGCAACCAGGGGACCCTTAACCCTTCCATTCACCCTTACCCCCTTACCCCATTCCGCACTCCCGATTTCTGTATCCTGTACTTCTCTCTCTCTCTCCCTTACCTGCCTGGGGCTGCATCTTGCAGCTCCTGGCAGGTCCCTACCCCCACTCTCTATTACAATAAACCTCATGCTCTAAGACCAGAATCCAGAGATCTCTGTCTCTGTCCAAACCGCATCCACACACCGCAGAGGCCATCCAACTGGTGCCCAGATTTCTACAACTTCCCTTAGTGACCTTCAGAAGGTTCCTCCCTGCCCATCTCCCCAGCCTGTTCGGGTCCCTCTGAGGTGCTGCAGAGCCCTCAGGGTTGGGCCTGAGGAGGAACAAACAGGGCCAGCTCATCAATCTGAGGTGTCACTCAAAAAAAAGGTGATTTTGGCAGTGGGAATTATGACAACTGACTCATGGCCACAGGCTCCAGGATCCCACTGACCCCAAAGATGGACAAGACTGAGCCTGTGGGCTAATTAGTGTGAGAAGGGAGACAATCATTTAACCAACAGAAGATAGAATTTTAATTAAAGAGAGAACTCTGTAACTTGCAGCCAATGAATATTGAGGCCTTTGTTTGCTAAAATGTATAAATATCATAAAGCTTCAGTGAATTGGGAGCCAACACATGTGGGAAGCACCCAGGTCCTGCTGTGCACAAACTGGAATAAAGATGTGGAGGTCCTGCTGTGCACAAACTGGAATAAAGATGTGGAGGTCCTGCTGTGCACAAACTGGAATAAAGATGTGGAGGTCCCTCACCTGGGTGTGAGCAGAGAACACAGAACCTCCAGGAGCAGCCCTGGTAAGCAGAAGTGTAGAAATCTTGTGCCTGCTGGATGGACTCTGCGGTGTGTGGATGCGGTTTGGACGGAGACAGAGATCTCGGGAGTCTGGTCTTAGAGCATGAGGTTTATTGTGATAAAAAGCGTGGGGGTAAGGACCTGCCAGGAGCTGCAAGACGCAGCCCCAGGCAGGTAAGGGAGAGAGAGAGAAGTACAGGATACAGGAAAGGGAATGGGGTAAGGGATTTGAATACAGAATACAGAAGATACCATGGTTCTCGCTTACAATACAATAAATCATGTTCTATGCTGAATATTCTAATTTTCACTAACCAATCTAGGACAAGATAAAACTTCTATAGCATTTACATACAGCCTATGAGCATCCTTGTATTACCGTATGATGTTACATTTTAAACCCCTAAAAACTGCTTTTTGGACCCCCTGCTTAGGTTGGTAGGGTCTGCTCTGACCCTTGGACTTGCCCTTAAGCAGGGGGTATTGTCTACCCAAGGAAGGCTATTGTTTAATCAAAGAGGGAGATTACCTGCGGTGGCCATGCCATTGTTTTTCAGTTATTCAGTAACTGAGGTTTGGTATCTCAAAACTTGTCTTCATTTCAATCTCGCTTGTAATTTCTATATTTTCAGCATCTTTCGCCAGGTAATAATTTCCATAAGACTTTCCTATTTCTTCCTCCCCAACACAGAAGGTCTCTGCCTTCCTCTTTGTACCTCTAACCGGACAGTTCCTGGTCCCCCCTGAGCCTGGCAAAGCAGCTGGAGCTCTGTGACCCCAGAGAGGAGTGGCAGTGGGACACGGGTGTGTGGTGAAGATGTGGCCCTGCACAGACCTGCCCGTGACACTGAGGGACAAAGGGACCCTGCAAAGCCACAGCATCCTTCTATCTAAGTTGGAATAATTCAAATTTCATGGATGGGCTGCTCAGGGGATATGAGTTGGTTGGATGGTCATGTACAGGGTGGTGGTGAAGAGCTCAGATGGAGCTCAGTGACCAAGGGGTGTCCCACACTGGGACCGACGCTTTTTGGGGTGTCCATCAGTGACACAGACAGTGAGGTCAAGGGCACCCTGAGCACATTGGCAGATGACCCTGAGCTGAGCAGTGCAGGTGACACTCCTGCGAGTCAGGATGCCATTTAGAGGGCCCTGGCCAAGTTAGAAGGCTTCTCCAACTTTAACAATTCCATGATTCTGTGATTACACTCTTAGTTCCTGGAACTCCCAGAACAGACAACTGACTGGATCAGTTTTTTTCTATTTTCTTCCAAACTTCTTTTTTTTCTCCCAGCTCTGCAGAAAGTGTCCAGAATTATGGGGACTTCCAGGTGTTGCCTTAGCTCAGTCTCCACCGTTTATTTATTTCAGGTTTATTATTTTATTTATTTCATGTTTTGCCCGCCCATGCCACAGCCAGTGCCTCAAAGTGAGAGCAACTCATAAATCCCAGGATCTGCCTGGGCGTGACTGACCTGCTGTGCTGCTGCGCAGATAACTGAGATCCCCCTCAGGCTTTATGATGTGCCAATAAAAAGTTGGGATTAATGGATTACCAGCCTAGTGCTGTGTGAAGTCTTTATAAAGCTCTGGCTCCTGGGCAGCCTGACAGCTCAGGAGAAGAGGGAAAGCCTGAGAGACACAAAAAAGGTGGAGAAAGGCCAAAGGCAGAGGAAATAAAATCTATCCGGGTCAGGGAAATCTTGGCTTTGCAGGCACTATGAAAAGCTTTCTTTCCTGGACGGTCCTGGCAGTCCTTGTCCTGGTGCACATCTCCCAGGCAGTTTATGTTCAGGTGAGTTTGTTCTCTTTCTTCGTTGGTATTACCAGCTCAACAAAGTGCTGATGTTTTTTAAAGTGCTGGCTGCAACAGGAACCTTGAACCAAATTAATAGACCCGAATTTTTCTTTGCTCTGCTCTGATTTCCAGGTGCATCTCCCTATGTTCTGGGTTTTCCTTCTGTAAAAGGCTTCAGGTCTCACTAAATGCTTCTGCTGTTTATTTACCTTCCCCTGCTCTGAAATCCCTTGGGGACTGAGGTGTTTCATGCTTGGAGTTTTCTCCTGGACCTAAAGCCATGTGTTGTGAAAGTGCTGAACTTTAGAGAGTGATGCAAACAAGGTTTGACAAAGGAGAAATTTGGTTTTAGGCAGGAAGTTCTTTACGGAAATGATCTGTAAGTTTATGGGATGAAGCCTGCACGTCACCTGTAAAAAATAGGGCAGAGAAGAGCTTAGCTGGATCAAATTCAATATTAATAGGCAGAAAAGTGATTAGAGGAAGCTCTATGAAATTTTCCAAGTGCACAGCACCTATGGCTGATATTCCATGCAACATGGAAGGCGTTAGGGAGATACTTCAGGGCCCTGGTCTGCCCTTGGGAGAGCTTTGGTTCTCTCTGCACTCATCTTGGGAAGCAGTGTGGAAGATTTCAGTCTGATTTCTCAGGGGGCCAGGAAAACGAATACCTATTTAATTATTATTGACTCTCTCCACGTGTGTGCAGCAGGTTTCCAGGGATAAGGTCTCTTTGTGTCCTGGACTATCTTTTTGTCCTTTAGATGACAGAGATATCCAGAGGTAGCAGGTTTGAGCTTTTCCTTTCTCTCAAACCATTCTTCAACATTTACAGTCTCCAGAGGAGCAAACAGCTTCCTACCCAGTGAAAAACATCCCAGCTTTCCACTTGGAGCCATAACAAAAAATAATAAATGAGAATGGCTGCTTCTAGCTTAGGTAAAAGAGTAGGAACTGCAGCTCTGGAGTTTGAGCTGGAATTCTTCTTTCATTAATCATTAAAGCTGTGATTTCCCCCTGTACTTGCAGTGAACTCTGAGTGTGTTGTGCTCCTTTCACCTGAGGTCCTTGAGGTCTGACTGATTCTTTGATTCTTCACTGCACAAATTTGGCTTCCATTCTTCTCTTCCTGTCCCATAATATGTCAGATTTAGCTCTCTCTAATACATCTTTCTTACCTGAGGTGGTGGAGTTTTGTTTCTATTTTGTTGTTCCTTTGTTCTTTTTCGTCCCCAGGATCTCAGAGTTTGTTCCCAATTCCTGGTTTCTCTGAAACTGTGCCTGTGGAAATCCACTCTTTTTTAGTTCTATGGTTTTTGTGACCACCAGCTGAATCTAGAGCTGCTTTTATACAGGAAAAGTGAACTTTTCATAGGCAGCCAGGGCTGATCACAGAATCAGAAAGTTGTTTAGGTTGGAAAAGCCCTTTAAGATCATTAAATCCAGGGCTGATCACAGAATCAGAAAGTTGTTTAGGCTGGAAAAGCCCTTTAGGATCATTAAATCCAAGTGTTCCTCCAGCACAGAGTGATCAATCCACCATGTCCCCAGCTGCCACATCCACGTTTTTTGAACACTTCCAGGGATGGACAGCCAGTGCCAGTGCCTGATCAACATTTATAGGATCATTAAGGACAGAAAAGATCTCTAAGATCATTGAGTTCAAGTGATAAATTAACCTGAATAAGATCATAAACTGATTGCAAGAGAAAAGAATTTTACCTAGTTAAGTAAACACATGTCCAAAGTCTATCTGATTGGTTTTTTTAAACCTTTAACACCAAAATAATGTGATTCTGTAAAAAACCCTCCAAAACCCAGGTCAGAATCAAATCCCCTCCCCACTTATCTCACACCATTCCCCCCTGGGCTCATGAGATGTGAAACAAATGCAGGAATTTGGTCTTGTGCTGAGCTTTATTTCTTTGGATGAGGAGCTGTTGCTCAATCCCAGAATCCCAGGATGGCTTGGGATGGAATGGATGTTAAAGCTCATCTCATTCCAAATGCTGCCATGGGTTGGAGCCTCCCACATCACCTCACTGACCACGTTGGCCATGAAACCAGGTTAAAACAGCAGATAAAAATCAGTTTGAAAATGCTTATTTGTCTTCTAGGCCAAACTCTGATTATCTGCAGACCGGCCCAGACTTTGTGCACTTGGTTAAACAGCTGAAACTGTAAACTTAAATTTATAACCTCAAAAAGGAGAATTCTCTTGAAACTGAGGGAATGACCCTTAACAGATGCACAGGAACAAGCAACTAAAACATGGAGTAATATTTTTCAGAGTCCTGTCCCAGATTCCTTAAATTTCTGGTGTGATTTTTGAGTCAGAAATGTCATGTTTATGCTTGCAGGAGCTTGTTTTTCACTAATTGTGTGGGCGAGTTTTAAATTGGCACAGGGTGGGATTGTTGGGCTGTCTGTGCAGGGCCCGGAGCTGGAGCAGATGATTTCTGTGGGTCCTTTCCAACTCAGGATCTCCTGTGATTGTAAACGAAGGGAAACATTCTGCAACCTCTTGGGCGAATGGTTTAAGCTTTTGACAATGTGTGATGTGAAAGAAGAGCTATTTTTGTGTGGTCACACCCAACACTTGACACTTCCACTGCTGTGTCAGGAGAAAGAGTGAACCAAATAAATTCCCATTGACTATTTATTTTTTATTATTTATTCAATATTTATTATTATTTATTTTATATATAATAATATTTATTATTATTATTCAACTCATGATTGTGTAAATCTCTTCCACATATCCCTGGAGGTGCTGGATGGAGCTTGGAGCAGCCTGGTATGGTGGAAGATATCCCTGGGGTGGAATGAGATGAGCTTTAAGGTCCCTTCCATCCCAAACCATTCCAGGATTCTGTGACACTGTCCAAACATCTCTTTTCTAGGCGGAAGATTCCCAGCCTGGATCTTCCCATTCCAGATTTTATGGGCCTCTCTCACGGGGGTGACCAAGGCCCGAATTCTCCCTCTGTCCACTGCCTTTGTTCAGCACAGGTTCTCTCTGGGCTTTCTTTCCACACTGTCTTTCCCCGCTGTTATATTTTTTGGGAGAGCTCCTGATTGAAATGGAATTGATTTGCCAAAGGCCTGATTTCCTGATGCCTCTTTTTTTTCTGGTTCTGCACAGGACGGAGACTTGAAATTCCCCCTGGAGTCTGTGAAGAAGCTGAAAGAGCTCATGGGTGGGAACAGACACATCAACCCTCGCATGATGGCTCCCATGGCCACTTATTCCCCATGCCAAGAGAAACACCTCCCTGAGGAATTCCGGCCTGTGTGCAAGAGGGAAGACGCAGCCATGGTTTTTAGGAGGCTGAGTATGTCGTTGATATGTCACAGTTTTAATTTTTACCACGCTTTTCAATCTTAAATATTCCAATAGGAGGTGGCAAAGGCATGGAATTACTGCTGTGTCACTTCTAGGGCAGCTGGGAGGGTTTGTGCTGCATTTGTGCTGAATTTGTGCTGCACTTGTGCTGCTTTTGTGCTGCTTTTGTGCTGCAGTTGTGCTGCGGTTGGGCTGCACGAGCCCCCTCAGGAAAATTCCTGCAGTGCTGAGCTGAGCTGTGCCCCGGGCACATCCCACTGTCGTGACCATGGAAAAGTTCATCCAAGAAGAATAATGGAATCACTGAATGGTTGGGTTGGAGGGAACCTAAAGCTCATTCCATCTCACTCCCTGCCATGGGCAGGGACACCTTCCACTGTCCCAGGCTGCTCCAAGCCCTGTCCAACCTGGCCTTGGACACTTCCAGGGATCCAGGACAGCCACAGCTGCTCTGGGCACCCTGTACCAAGGCCTCACCATCCTCACAGGGAGAAATTTCCTCCCAATATCTCATCTAAATCTACCCTTCTTCAGCTTAAGCCATTCCCCCTTGTCCAAAGTCCCTCTGCCATGGGCTGCTGCTGAAGTGTTTGCTTTTTTATGTTATATATTGCATTTATCCACTGTCCAGTACAAGGGACACTTCAGGAAGAAATGCTGCCATGTCCTGTTGTCCTCTTGCTTCCACATGCTCCCATTGCTTCCCAAGGAATTCAGGTTTGATTCCATTCCTTAAGCCAGATTTTAGCACGAGCTTGTTTTACTTAGAGCAGTAGCACCTACAAGGATCTTTAAAACAATAAAACAGGAATGGTGAGGAGTCTCCAAATGCTTTGACATGTGGCTCTGCCCTCCTGGCGTCAGAGTGAATCCCTCCTTTCTCCCGGACAGGCCTGGCTGCCCAGGATGACCTGTGTGAGATCTGTGCCAACGCTGCCTGCGCTGGCTGCCTCTGAGTGAAGATGGAAAATCCCACAGAAGATGTGCCCAGCTGGGAAGTTTGTGCATTCCTATGGCGAGATCATGTGCTTTCACCAATCAATACTCCTGGGCTTCCTCTCCCACTCCAGCCACACTGGAGCTGCCAGCTCGTGGGGACATCACTGCAGTCCTGCAGCACCTGGGCCAGGTGCCACCAGCAGAGAATTCTGCCAACCAGGAGGCTGTGACCCCTCTGAGAGGTTCCAGTGCTGCAGGACTTGGGTGACACTAGAATGAAAATGCCCTGGGTTTCATTTGCCTCTATTTTGCCAGGATTTGAACAATCTGGTGAAACTCAGTGTCTCCTGCTGCCTTTCGAATAGCTAATATTTAATATCCTAAAATTTAATGTCTGATAAGTAGTATCTAATCATTAATATCTGCCTGTGATTTGGCCTCTCCTACACACAACATCATTGGGTTTTCCCCTCTCCCAGCCCTTCCTTCCCCGTGGGTTGGATCCCTTTACCTTCCACCTGTCTGCAGGGGACACCTCTGAGTTTGTAACAGAACTGCAACAAATAACTCGAGATAAATTCCTGGTGTTTAGGAGCACTTTGACAGCCAGAAATCAGACTGTTCCTTCTACTGATTGCTGTTGATTTAGAGAATGGGTGTAGAGGAGCACAGGAACACTTCTTCCCTGGTTGGATATTGAGGTTCTTTAAACTCTCTTTAGGAGAACAAAATTCCAAACTGCAGTGCTGGAATCACATCGAAAGCATTGCCTGTTGTTTTATTTAGGTGGCAAGATTGTGAAAAAATGATCTGCCCATGTTTATATGCTGTATAGAAAAATAAACTATTATTAATTTGGATTTTTGTTTGTTTGTCTGTTTGTTGTTGCTGGGTTTTAGGGTGGGTTTTGTTTCAGGGTCCTCTTTTTGCCTACTTGCTTTTACCCCATGTAAGGTGTTTCGTGTCTGTGGCTTCCCTGAATAAGAGATATCTTTTAATAATGTCCTGAACTTAAACTTGTGTTTATCACAGAATCACAGAACCATTCGGGTTGGAAAAACCCTCCAGGATAGAGTCCAACCTGTGCCTGATCCCACCTTGTCCCCAGCCCAGAGCACTGAGTGTCACCTCCAGGCCTTCCCTGGACACCTGCAGGGATGGGCACTCCAAACCTCCCTGGGCAGCCTCTGACAGTCCCTGGCCACCCTTTCCATGGGGAAATTCCTGCTGATGTCCACCCTGAGCCTGCCCAGTCCAGCCTGAGGCCGTTCCCTCTCTTCCTGTCCCTGTTCCCTGGAGCACAGCCCGACCCCCCCGACTGTCCCCTCCTGTCAGGAGCTGTGCAGAGTCACAAGCTCCCCCTGATCCTCCTTTTCTCCAGGCTGAGCCCCACCAGCTCCCTCAAGTCCATATCAGAGATTTTAAATTTCTCCCCCCTACTTGTAACTGTTGAATTATTATTATCTCCATTTTTATATATGGAGCCCTCAACTCAGCAACCAAGTTCCACCGAGAGGCTCAGTCTCCAAATCTGCATCCTTAGCACAGGAATTTGGTGCCTTAATCCAGAACTGATGTTAGAAAATTGTCATTAGGTGTCCAAATTCCTATTTCATTTGATATCCCAAGCTGGAAGTGATCAGATCTATTTGCTTTAAGAATTAACCCCTTGCTTTAGGATTTATTTGCTGTATTTATTTAGGGAAAAAAATACAGTGAAAATGGGTGAAAAGTGTTCCTCACCCAGGGAAGCTGCTGCCCCTCCTCTGGTCATGTACCTGCCAGCATCACCTTCGAGGCACACAAACACCAGGGAGTGAGGGATGAATTTCAAGGAAATATCCGCTGGTTTTCACTGCCTTTATGGCAGAGATAAGACAAAGCCTCAGCTCTCACAGCTCAGAGCAGGGAGCTGCTGGCTCAGCTCCGTTATCTCAGCTGATATCATGCACCTTCCTGGAAAATACACAGAATTATTGCAGGCGGTGTTGATGGGGTTGGTCTCATCCCTGGGTGGGGCTCTGCTCCCACCCCGTGCAAATCCAAGGATCCCGGAGTGCTCAGCAAACACTGAGCACACAAAGGTGTGATTGTCCTTGGGGTAATATTTTAACTAAAAGGTCAGAGAAAGTACCAGCGATGACGTGATTTGGTTTATAAGCAATAGAAAGTCCATAAAAGCAATGGCACGGGCGAGGAGAATTTGCATCAAATATTTCGCTTGTTCTGATAAAAAATATCAGGGTTGAGATAGAAACACTCTTAGATCTTTCCAGGAGATTAACTTGGGTTTTTTTTTTTTCCCAGGAATCTGAAAGACAAATTCCATGTTCTCCTCTGCCTGGGATATTTGCACTATCAGGTACTGGAATGAGAATTGATGATAAAAGAATTTTATTGCTGTTTTCAGTCCTGTCAGGGTGAGATAGTTTTGGACCAGGTCAGTAAATCTTCTGCTTTGCTGTTTCAGTGGATGAGGTGACACTGTGAATCCCAATATCCCCGTTATCATTCACCTGCATTAAATAACAAATCCCCCACAGTTTGGTGTCTCCCAGCTGGGAATTGTCAGCCAGGTGATTTAACCCAGGCAACTTTGACTTTTTAATATCTCCTGGTGGATGTCCAACCCCTCTCTTGGGAGATACCTGTGAAAAACCTAGAAAAGCCAGAGCAGGGTAAGCGATGTGGTGAGGAGTCTGTGGCACATCATGTGGGGGAGATGAAGTTCTTTAATCTGGGAAAAAGGAGAAGAAAAGGATGAAGGAGGAACAGATTAATCATGGGAGGGTCTGTTATTTCCAGATCCTTCAGAAAGGCTCATCCAGCGACACTTCTGTGACACTTCCAAGGATCCATGTCTCAGTTTGCTCATGAGCCACACTGGCTTTTAATAGCTCTAGAAGACTTTTTAAAAATGATTTTGGAACCTTGGTCCAAGTGTGATGCACATTTGCTGGTGAAAATGAAGTATTTATGATTATTCTGAACCCACCGCCTGATCATTTTGCTAAATTCCCCTTATTCAGTATAATTTGGCTTTTTGTGCTCTAAAATCCAACTGTTGAACTGGTTGTTTTTGGGAAGGGTGCAAGGTCTGAACCCTGACAGGTCAACAGCAGAGAGAACTCATCACCAGGCAGTAGGGAATCCACAGAACATCACCCAGAGAATTCTCTTCCTGTTGCATTCCAGGAACAAAACAGATTGTGCTGCGGGAGTGTCCCCTAGGAACTGGACACCTCATGCACATTGAAGATGTGACCAAAACCTGTCATTTTCAGTGAACAAAAACTTCCGAGGGACACAGCAATGCTTCACAGGCTGGAGCCCCTCTGCTCTGGAGCCAGGCTGGGAGAACTGGGAGTGTTCATCTGGAGAAGAGAAGGCTCCAGGGAGAGCTCAGAGCCCCTGCCAGGGCCTAAAGGGCTCCAGGAGAGCTGGAGAGGGACTGGGGACAAGAGATGGAGGGACAGGACACAGGGAATGGCTTCCCACTGCCAGAGGGCAGGGACAGATGGGATATGGGGAAGGAATTCGTGGCTGTGAGGCTCTGGCACAGGTTGTCCAGAGAAGCTGTGGCTGCCCCTGGATCCCTGGAAGTGTCCAAGGCCAGGCTGGATGGAGTTTGGAGCAACCTGGGCTAGTGGAAGGTGTCCCTGCCATGGCTGGGGTGGGATGGGATGAGCTCTAAGGTCCTTTCCAACCAAGCCCTCCCCTCTCCCTTTCTGCCTGCATGGGACGCAGGAAACATGAAACACAGGGGAAGGGAAGGTCAGGATCCCATTAGATTTACCATAGGATATTTCGGGAAAGAACCAAAGATGGGGAAATGGAGGGGCTGATGGAATTTGGAGAGGAGCGAACACAGGACAAAAAGAAGGCTCAGGGGACGAGAGTGGCCAGTGCTGTATGCAGAGCCCACTGGGCAACGTCATCCTGATCCTGATTAACATCCTCATTAACCTCCACTCCTAAACCCTTTCCTGACTGTTTATTTCCTCTCAGGGTGGTCTGAGAGCCCACCTGGAGTGGGACTGTGGGTGGAGGGCTCATGTGCCAGGGGCTGGAGCTGTGTGGGGATGAGACCCAGCGAGTGTCCAGCCAGGAGAGCTGACCAGCTGGGTGAGAGCCTCGGGAGTCTGCACATGCACGAGGGTGTGAAAAACAGAGGATTTGACTGCCAGAGTTGCTGGAGAGATCTTGGAGTGTGGAGGGGTCAATGGGAAAGACAGGAGCAGCTACTGGAAATGCACGCTGAGTGCTGCTGAGCCTGCTGGCGTCACCGAAAATCGCGAGAAATAAAAAACCCTCTAGCACCATATTTGAAGTGACAGAGAATCAGGCATTACTTTATTTGCTGGCCAGGATGTGCCAAGGAAAGTGTTCCAAAAACACATGCTTTTACAGGATTTTTCCCCAGTTTTTATACAGTTAAAACCCATAGAGATGTATTGTTTCAAAGTTCATTGGTCCAGAGTTGAGCAACCCTCAATATTCCATTTTCTACTGGATCCAAATCGCCTCGCCTCCAATGTAAATTAGATCTTCCTTGTTCAATTTTCTTATCAATCCTTTCTGGGCAAGATGTCTTCAGCTCTGTCAGAGGTGCTCTGGGGTGGATGTTTGGAGATGGCCACCGATGTTCTGTTAATGTTCTGTTGGTGTTTTTTATCTTTTTGGGAATCTTTGTGCTGCTCCACTCTGTCCCTGTGCTGAGCCCATCTCCTTAGAGTGATGCTGTAGCTCCTAAATAAACTAAAGAAAATTCCCTTCCCCAAAGCAAAGTCAAGTCAAGCCTAACTAGAGAGACAAAAATAAAAAGTTAAAGGTTATACAAAATTTTTTTTAACTGGTATATTTTCCAGCAGTGGGCCTGTCCCAGCCTTGCCTCTGTTGGGGTCGCAGATTCTGCACCTCTGCACGAAAAAAGAGCCATCAATTAAATCAGTCAGGGACTGGCACCTCCGAGAGGCACTTGTGAGTACGTGATGGCAGAAGAGAGCTGGCTTGGAAAAGACATGGGACAAATAAATACAAATAAAACACGAGCCCCGCCTCAAAGGGTTTATGGCAGGAATAATGTTTGTTCTGTGTGTAATAGGGGCAATTGCAGATCCTGGTTCCTGAGTCTGGATCACTCAAAACCAACAAAAGGCCAGGCACAAAACACTCTCGTTTGAGGTAAAGTTTTATGGGAGGATGTGGGTCCTGAAAGTCAGGTGGTATCCACGTTATTGGGGCCTTCTCTCCCATCAGTCTTTCATCTTCTCCTTCATAAAAATAACAAATCCATTTCAGCAACACTCTGGCAGCCAGGGCTGAGGAATGTTAACATTTATTGCCTGATAAGCTCTGCACAGGACTGTGACATCATCTCTGGGTGTTGCAGAAGGGGAACTGTCCCCAGGTGGGTCACAGCACCCCATGGACCCCATCCCTCACCGTGGGGACCCTCTGGGGACCCTGCTCCGGGAGGGGATGTCCCACACCTCGGTCACAGGTGTGTCTCAAGGACACAAGTCAGGGGAGGATCAGAAAATGAGTCTTGAGAGAGAGAAAATCCCTGGGCAGGTGAGAGAGGAAACTGATGGAATGAGTTTTGTACAGGGAGGTTAAAGATTGGAGTGTGGGGAGGGACACCTCTGCTCTGTGATCAGGGACAGGACTGAGGGAATGGCTGGAGCTGTGTCAGGGGAGGGTTAGGTTGGATATGAGGAAAAGGTTCTTCCTCCAGAGGGTGCTGGGCACTGCCCAGGCTCCCCAGGGAATGGGCACGGCCCTCAAGGAGTGTTTGGACAATGCTCTTCAGGTGCAGGGTGGGATTTGTTTGGGTTTTCGGGTGTCCTCTGCAGTGTTTTCTGCAGTGCCAGGAGCTGATGATCCTCGTGGGTCCCAAGCACATCCTGTGTCTGCCTCATCACTTATAAATAAATAGAAGATGTGGTTAAGATCTCTGGAATGTTTCCCTGAGCAGAAAACCTCTGTGCACCTCTGAACCCCCAGAGCCTGGGGTCACATCCTGCTCATCGTCCAGGGAATGGTGTCCCTAATGCCCACTGGGTTTTAGCATGAGAGGGAAAACAGAAGCACCTGCCTCTATTCTTTTTTCCTTTCTAAATTAAAAACCAATTAACAGTGTGTCAGAGATTCCCAAACACTAACCTGCTGCTCTTTTTCCCTCGGGTTGGTGACCAAATTGTGGAAATTAATGGAGAGCCTACCCAAGGAATCACTCATACACGAGCCATTGAGCTGAAGAGGAAGCCTCAGTGTTCTCCCCACAGAACAAGGAACAGACGGAATGTCCCTCCAGTCCTGGGGACGGAGCTTGTTTGAACAAACCGAGCCGACAGGGAATCGCCTCTGAAAACCTCCATAAACCCTCAGGCTCCATGGAAGTCCAGGTCACGAAATCCCAAAAATTTCCCAAAACTCCCAAAATTCTCCACTCAAACCCCATGAAATAAAAAAAATTTAAAATTTTCCTCAAGATTTTCCAGAAAAAGTTTTAAAAAAACGCAAAATATTGGCAAAAAAATTGCACAAAAATCCGAAAAATTTCCAAAAAAATCCCCCCCCAAAAAACCCCAACCCCCCCAATCCCAAAATATAAAAAAAATTCCCAAAAAATTCCGCCAAAAATCCGTAAAAAATTCTCAAAAAAAAAAAAATCCCAAAAATTACAAAAAAAATCCCCCCCAAATAATTTAAAAAAAATCTGAAAAAATTCTAAAAAAATTGCGAGGTGGCAGATTGGAGGGAGAAGCTGGGCTGATGTTTAGGGGAGAGAACGCAGATATTTTTGGGTTAAAAAAAAGTCCATCCGCACTGCACAGGAAGGACAATCAGGATCCTTTCTCATGGAATTAAATTCTTTTAAATTAAATCCTTTTATTGGAATTAAATCCCCAGAGGGTGCTGCCGCTTCGTGTCCGCCAGGGGGCGCCCTCGCGGGGGGGCCCGCGCGGGCGCCAGGCAGTGACATAGACACCTCTCTCGCGCATGCGCAGAGCCGCGGCACTCCTGCGAGGACCCCGCCCAGCACAGGTGCGCGGGGCGGGGCCGAGGTGATTTAAACCCCGGAAATGGCCTCGGCCGCCATTTGCTCCCTCAGAGCAAGGGGCGGGCAGGAGGTTCCCGTCCGCGCTGCCCAGGTGAGGCGCGGGGGCTTCGGCCTCCCCTCCTCTCCACCTTCTAGCCCTCTTTTCTCCCCCCCGTATTCCCCTTCTTTCTCCCCCACTTTCCTGCTCTCCGTATTCCCCTTCTTTCTTCCCCTTTCCCCTCCTTCCTCCTCTCCCTATTGCCATTATATCTCGCCCTCCTTCCTCCTCCCCGTCTAACCCCTTTTTTCTCCCCGTTTCCCCTTCTTGCTCCACCCCGTCTAACCCTTTTTTCTCTCCCTTTTGCTTCCCTTTTCCTCTCCTTCCCTCTCCCCCCAAAGCTTGCCCTCCTCCCCCCCCCAAAGCTGACGCCCCCACATTCCTTCTCCTCCTGTCCCCTACTCGTCTCCCCTTTCTATTCCCTCTCTCCCCCTCCTGTGTCCACCATCCCTTTTTACCCCACGCGGCCTTTCCCTTCCTCTCCCGCTTCCCCCCGCACGCCTGCCCGTCCCGTTCTTATCCCTCCTCATCCCCTGCTGTTCCTCCTGTCCCCCCCGTCCCTCTTTCCCCGCAGCCGCGGGCTCGGGGCGCCGGAGAATAAAGCCCCGAGGGCCGGAGCCCGGCGCCCCCCGCCCTCGCCGGGGCTCCCCAGCCCCACACGGGGCCGGGCCCGCTGAGCGGGTCCCCCCATGCAGTGTACAAGCACCGCCCGACAGCGCCGGGGCTGCGGCTTTCCCCACAGCCCACTGGGGGTCCCGGGTGAGGAGGGGGATAGGTTAGGGAGGGCCCCCTCCGGAGGGTGGGGTCTCCCCGCTCTAGGCTTTTGGGCTCTGGCACCAGGATGACAGTTCTTCTGCATTGGAAGGAAAGCAGGTAGCCCCAGTGTTTTTAGTGCAGATTACAGGTGGCGCAGGTGGGACCAAGGCAAATCAGTCTGTCCTCGCCGCTTTTGTCTACCAGTGATCCTTGACTGTACCTCTCACCTGCCTGGCCTTGGCAACCCAAGAGTTTCCTTTTCTTGCCCTGTGAAACCTCCATGGCTTTGCATTCTCTTGTATGCCCATGCCCCATCTGGCTACAGCTTTCCTCCAGGGCCTTGCTTTGCCTAGTCCTTCCTGTTTCTGCCTGGCCTACCCATCACTGGCCTTACCTTCCTATGCCCAGCCTTGCCTCTAACTTCTGGACCTTCTCTTGCCTACCACTCCATTTGCTTCCCCCTCACTGCTCTGGCCTTGCCTGCCTCTCCCTTGATTTGCCTACAATTGCCTACACTTGCCTTGTATTGCCTTGCCTGCATGGAAGGCAAGGTACAGAGTGGTAGGCAAGGCAAAGCAAAGCAAGGAAGATGTAGGCAGGGCAAGAGAAGGCAGATGTAAGAAAGGCAAGCAAAGCAAGGGGAGCCTAGGAAAAACTAGGCAAGGTACTGAAGGCAAGTCCCAGCCAAATGACTCAGAGTGCCTTTCCTTGAGAAGCAAAGGCCATAGCGCCAGTGTCAGTGGGGCAGAAGTAAAGGTACCATGGGGAGGTACAGTCCAGCAAGACATTTCTCTCCTGGCCCCTTCTGTGTAGGAGTAATTGTTGGACATATGCAATACTGGAAGTGGTATGCAACTTTGGCTTGGTAAGTTCCTGAAGAATGGCAATGTTTTTTCATGGGAAGGAAAGCACCAGCCCCAGCGCTGGAGGTGCAGAGAAGAAGCTGCCTAGTGGAGGTCCAGGGTGCCACAACTTTCTGTCCTGACGTATCTGGTGTGGAAGCACTGCCTCGATGTGTACACTTACGGAGATAGAATCCATCTTTGGAAGGTGGTTTCCACTTCTCAGAAATGGCCTTCTGAAATTCTGGCAACACCACCTTTTAGGCACGGTAAACTGCTCTGCTCAGTCTTGGTGGGTAGCTGACCTAGTACCCTAGATAATGCCCAGGAACAGTGTTCTGGCACCTTTGCATGGGATCAGTCCCTGGATGTTCTGTGCTTTGGAGGAGAGGATGCCATTTCATTGGAGATGCACTTATAGTTCCTCTCTTTTGCAAAGAAAACAAGTTCGGATGTGCACATTGGTAGGTCTTAGTGAATTTAAAGGCTTTTGCCAATAGGCAGTTCTCTGGTTAGAGCTGTTGAACTGTCAGTGGGAATGCAAATGCCAATAAAAAGCTGTTGAGCTTTTTGTCCTGGTCCCGATCATGTGTGAGCAGTCCATGGTGCTGGAGCTGACTGGATGCAGACTCAGGGACACTGAAGGCTTAGGATGGTACCCAGAGCTGAGAAGGAAAGTGCCGATAGCAGGGTGTGTGCTGGTACCTCGGTGGGTGTAGTTGAAGTTGTAGGCAGCAAGAGCTTTCTCAGCTGGCACTTTGGTAATCTCTGTCCTTGCCAGATGTTTTTAAGTTTGTAGCGGAGTCTGTGAGAGTGAAATGATTTGTTAGAGCAAAGGCGTTCGTGTTGCCATTTGAGTGTGGTGCAAAGAAGAGTTTGCACTTGAAAGGGAAAATCAGCGCAGTCTTTTTGTGCTGACAGAGTTGATTGGAGAGCAGGGGAGTTTTCGGCTTGCCTCTGCCCTTGGGGTGGTTTCGAGCCGGGCTCGCTGCGGTTCCTTCATTCGCAAGTCGGCAGCGCCGTTGTGTGGCTGTTTCTGTGAGCGCTGACAGTGCCCAGGAAAAAGCCAAGCGCTTTTCTGCTCCGGCCCCGTCCGTGTGCCAGCAGCTCCTGAAGAGCTCCGCTGTGCATCCCGGCTCTTGGAGACTGACAGAATGGGATCCTGCATCTAGCAGGGAAGGAAGAGGAATCGTTTCTTTGTTGGCTGTGCAGTTTATAGGCTGCGAAAGAAAAGGCAATTGCAGCACAGCCTTTCTTCTGGAACCTTTTCTGTGCAATCAGATGCTCAACGTAACTCGCACCCAGTGAACTGCATCAAACTCCCTGGCCATATGCACTGCCCCTCAAACTCTATGTACCATCCTACTCTCTCACTCTTGCTGATTACAAACCACTTCAAAACGTCCAGCAGCTGCTCGCAAAGAAAAAGTCCTAGAACAAAAAGCCGGTGCTGGCTTTCATAGTGCCTTTGCAGTCTCTAAACTAGACCAAACACACCAGTGATTTGCAATTTCCTTCTCAACTATATACATATATATATACATATAACACCCTCACATTCTGCCAATGTGAGAGAGCTCATGGCTAAAGCGAAGCATTTCCAGGTGCAGTTGGGACTGAGAGATGTGCCAGGAAAAGAAATCATGTCTGTGCCATGCACTTTCCTTCTCAGTTTTATGTACCATTGCATTCTGCCTCTCTTGTCATCTGAATCTAAACAGAAAGTTTTTCGGCTACGTCTCGCACAGAGAACTGTGCCAAGACAACAAGCTTGCCCAGAGCTTGCTGCTGATGCATTCAAACTTGAATTTCTACCACATTCAAGGGTCAGTCCTCTTCCTTTACAAGCAGCAAACTGCAATCAGACTGTGGTGCTCTCTGCATGTTGTTTTTCAGCTGGAAGTACCACCATGCATATTACAGCCTTGCAGGGACCAGTGATCCAGATAGACCTCTTGCACAGAAAAATATGCCAGAACAAAAACATGTTCTTTTTTACATTTCTTGTCTCCCAGGAAAATGTGGTGTTGTGTTGAAAGTCTCGGACATAGAAAGATTAATTGGGCAAGTGCTTCTCTCCTGGCATGTTTTGCTGAGTGAGAGCTATAGGGACATTTCATACTCTGAAAAACAGAGTGTGATTGTACTTAGACCTGAATGCCATCGATGGGCTTCAGTTTTGTCCAGTGCCCATGAGGTGAAGAATGAAAACGCAGAGCACCTTGCTTGTGTGCGCAGTGTACGAGCTGCGAGAAGAGGGTGGCTGTCACTCACTGGCCAAATTCAAGTTATCAACCTCAAGGGGGAAGTTCAATGAAAGCTTTTTGTGGTAAAATGTATTCCCATCACAGCCCTACGTGGAAACAATCCCATTTAGATTTAGGCTCCGAGATCCAGAGAATGATAGGAGATACACATCGGTGATGGAAAGTCAAGGTGCACCAGTGAGTTTGCTGTGGCTGACATGTGGCAAGGGGAAGATGCAGCCCAGCACTGGCTTTTTCTTCTACTTGAGGGGAGCAGCTGCTGGATGATGGAAAGGGACCTGTGAGAGTGAGAAATGTGGCAGATTGTATACGTGAGAAGGAAGGTGTGGAGTCCCAGGACGCTGTGCGCAGTTTAAATGCTGCTTGGAGAAGGAGGTACTTCAGGAATGCCTTCTGTCCTGACACTCTGGGTTGTTCCCAGAAGAAAGCTGCCAGGACCAATGTGTCTGACTTGGCTTCCCAGAGGCCACCTCTCAGCTGTCCCTGAGGCAACAGGACGCCAGGTTTTCCTTCCTGTGGAAAAGCGAAGTCCTTTGCAGCCAGGCGCCCGTGATTTCACTTTGGATTCCACATCCTGAAGCTGTGATGGTCTGAGGATTGCTCTCAGATGAACCAACAGGTCTGGCTGGCCTTGGTCTCCTGGAGGGGCCACCTCTTAGCTGCCTCCGTGGCACTGTGGTGCCAGGAATAATTTCCTGTGGAAAAGAGCCATTCTTCTTGTCCAGATGCCCACGGCCAAAATTGGGATGCCAGGATGGCATCCACTGTCACCTGCTTGTGAGATGCAGAGGCTGAGCTGAGATCCCATCCAGAAGCACTCACCCCACAGCAAGTCCTTCCCTGACCCTAACAAATGACAGTCAAAAGGTAAATTGTTATCCTAACTTAGGACCAAAAAAAACCCACAGAGAGGTGACTTGGCCAGTGGATGCCGTGGTAGAACTAAGAACAGAAGGCAGACAAACCTGTTTGTCAGTTTTACCTCTTACCAGCATTACAGATCCTGGAAACAGCATAATGGAAATTTGCCTGCAAATAATCCAGGTCCTACTGCCAGTTAGAGCACCCCGGATGCTCTTGAGGGAAAAGATGCTATCACTTCCATGCATGCTGTAAAAGAAATGCTAGAATCTCTCATTGAAAGATAGAAAAAACTTCTTCTGAGTCATAGAATCTTGTGGGGACAAATAACACTCTAGCAATTTCTAGATATAAATTTACCTCAGAAAACTTTGCAAATCTTGTTTCTTCCCCTCTCCATGTGAGAGCTGGCTTCCATGTACCACATCCAGATTAAACTTTAGCTGTTTCCTTCTAAACTGATCATGCGAGTTTATCAGGATGATCAGTTTAAAAGTGTTAGCCCTGTGTAAGGAATTCTGTCAAACACTTCCCAGTCTGGGGTTGGGAAAGAGCAGTGAAGGCCCAGGCTCCAGTGAGCAGACAAAGCACAGGGGATGCACCAAACGACCCAGAGCCAATTTGCATCAGGAGAGGTAAAAGTGGGAGAGGAGCAAACGGAGAAAGCACATCTGGTTGCTCAAGAGGAGCAAAGGGCAGGTGCCCAGGAGTGTGAGCTGTGCCTGGGCTGACAGGCAGGCAGTGGCTCAGTCCCATTCCGGGGTTGAGGCAGGACTGACCCTCGTGGCCCCAAAGCCAGGCACAGAGCTGGAGCAGGGCAGGCAGGTCTCCGTGCTGGGGGCCATCTGCTCCACCCAAACTGCTCATTCCAGCAAACACAGCTTTGTCTGCCACTTGCTCTTGGAATGGAAAACTGCTGTTTTCTATCGTGCTCCACTGAGCCAAGAGGGTGACAAGTGTGACAATGCTCCCACCAAAAAGGGGAGGATGTGCTGAGCCAGAGATCAGCTTTTAGGGAGACCCACAGGGAGACCAGGCTGCTGTGAATCTGTCCCGGAATTAAAGGGCAGTAATAAAATACCTGTCGCCTTGTGAGCAGGGGTGACTTTGGAGAGAGTTTCTGCACAGATCCACCAGCACGAGGCCTGTGGCCCTGCTGACAAGCACAGCCAAAACCTGTACATCTCTTCCCAGCTGGGAGGGAGTGAACAGGCTCATATCAAAGCACTCATTCCAGTGCCCACAGTAGGAATGGATCTCTAAATCCAAACAATATCGGGCAACTCTTTTCCAGGTTCCTCCACCCTCCCTAGTGCCCTTCCCTTTCCTCACATTCCCTCTGCTGCTTCCTAGCCTGTGATTGTCCTCCAGCCTCTTTGCAGATGCTGCTGACCACCTCAAGATAGAGCACCGTCTCCTTCTCCAAAAGAAGGAAAATAACTCTCTGGTGATAAAACTTGCTCTTTTTGGTATTCTGATTACAGCACCGGGATTGTTCTTCATTGCTACAGTTCCTATTCCATGTGCATTTGCTGTCTGACCTTTAAGAAGGCCTCTTTTTTTTTTTTTTTTTTTTTTTTTTTTTTTTTTTTTTTTTTTTGCTAACCCTTGAATTCTAATGACCCTGTACAGGAAATGGTAAAGGTCTTCTCATGGAACAATAAACATTTCTGATTATTCTTTCCTCTTACCACTTTCTCTGTTATCTGACTCACCCCTTTGGAAGTTGTGCTCCTTGATGCTCTCCTGCCCTCAGTTGCACATGGCCTGAGTGGATTTCTGGCACTTCAGTGAGGGCAGATCTCTCTGAAATCAGTGCACCTGTGAATACAACCATGGGAACCTGGGGTGGACATGCTCCAGAAGGAATTTCTGCATGCAGTAACTGGAAAAGGCCTGCCTCTCCAAGGATTTTGTCTCACTGTTAGCACGGCTCCAGCAGAGGTGCAGAGCGGGTTCTGAAGTACAGCAGAATATGCTTCCACAACCACTTGAGAGAACCTCCATCATTTTGTGATGAAGGCTGCACATAAAACATGCAGTGGGAGAGGTTTTATCATTCAAGAAAGAGGTCCCTGACCTCTCCTCAATGTGCAGCAGCACAGAGTGGGCACTGCAGGAACACAAGAGCTATCACTGTGTCTGGCACCAAATACCACACTAAGGAATGAGATTGCTCTCCTCTGTGGCCTGGATATTTGCTGTCTTTTGCCTGAATCCAATCCTGGTCTGGATTCAGGTCACCATGTCTTGTAGCACGTAGCAGAATCACAGCAGGCTTCCAGAAGTTTCTGGTTCCCAAAGGTAAGGCTGAAGGAAGAGTTCAAATACCTTCCTGTCCTTGGAACGCTTGCTCTCTGCCCTCAAGTTACAAAGGTGAATGCAATAAATAAAGCAATAGTTAGCTGTGAGCCTTCCTGGAAGGGGAAACCAATTGTTCATAGGCTTGAAATTACAGCTCATTTAGCAGGCCAGGGTTGCAGTTTTGCCTGGTACTGTGCTCCCCAGGGCCTGGAGGAGTATGCAGGTGGCTGTTTTAGCCATGGCTTTTAATTGGCACTCATCTAATGAACCCAGAGAAGAGATGGCAGGAACCTCATCCCTGCTTAGAGCAGGTGCAAGGAGGAGGAGGAGGGGAGGAAGGACCACAGGGATGCTGCTTTTACAGCAAACATGACTACAAACCTGTCATGGCTCTCTGGGGAGGGAGACTGCCAGCCCCAAAGGGACTGCAGAAGGATGAGGGGAGGGCAAGCAAGATGCTTCAGTGCTATGCTCAAAGCCTTTCATTACTTGACTGCATGCAAAGTTAAACACTTCAGGTATTCCACCAAAAAATCTTCCTCAAAAATAACAACTCACTGTGAAACACTTCTATTTAAAATTCGTGTTTTCCACTGAAATATTCTGCCTGGCTCCAAGCTGGAGGCATTTCAGGCTGAGCAGTCTGGGGTTATTATCTACTGCCATGCACTGACCTCTGTCACACCAAACGTGTCCCACTGGTGGCAAGACTGGCTGGACAGGAGTTGGACAGAAATGTTCCTTTACCTTTCGGATTACCTGAGGGATTGCTTATGCACTACACCTTGTGGGAATCCCAGGAGCTCACCAGGGGCAAAACACAGGGGTCAGTGAGACTATCAGCACTGCTGAAGGCACTGCTTGGCTGGGAGAGCCTTCATCAGGAATTGCAGATAATGTGGGTTCTGGTTACTCCTCTCCCACAGCTCAAGGAGGCAAAGCACATGCAGGGGCTTCACATACATCATCCTGTTCTTAACCCTGGCACACAAAATTAGCTCTGTGCAGTAAATTCCTTGCTGGAGATGGCTGGCTGTGGGCTGCTGCAGCAGCCCTTAAGTCCTGAGGAGAGGCCTCCTGTGGGGTCCCTGTGGGGTCCCTGCTTGGGCAGCCCTTGGCACCTCAAACCCCATTAGCCATGAAGAGGCTGTCCTTGAAAAGCCTGCACGGAGATCCCTAACATTTGTAATGATACCCCCATTTTTATCTGCTTCACACATCACTGTGCTGTAACTGCAACTCCCTGGCTCTATTTCCCCATCTTCTGCAAATGTTAAAAGCCCTAAATGCCATCCTACACGAGTAGAAAAGAGCATTCCCCAGTCTTCTCAGTATTTAACTTGGTTAGGTTTCTCATCTTACTTTGTAACAGCATTTTGTCTTGTCCTGCTGCTAGACCCAAACTGTCGTTTCATGTTGTCCACGCTTTTCCCTCTCCTTCCCCCATTATTTTAACAAGGGATCTTTCCTCTCCCCAAACCTGGTGATGCTTTTTAATACTTTTTTGACTGCTTGCTTACTGAGACTGCTGTTCTGATGAAAGATGAATGTTATTTCTCAGCAGCCTTTTGCTCCAGCCATGCTCCATCAGTAAATTCAGCCAGGCTTCAATACCATTAGCTCTGGATGAATGCCACACTCGTGCCAATTAACTGACTGAAAGGGCTCCAGAGACACAGGCAAGAGGTTTCTCTTAATCTTCTGAAACTCTGTTCCGAACTTCTAAAAACTGAGTTAGTTCAAAGAGTGAAGCTCAGAGCAATTCGACACAGTTCAAAAGGTGCCAAGAGAATTAAGCAATGGATGTGCTGAAGCCCATCAGGCTCCATTCCCTTGCCTGTCTCCACCTGCTCTGACATTGTACATTACCTGGGACAAAGCCTATCCCTGTTCATGTGCTCCTGGCTTAATGAGATGCTGGAACACGACTGCAGCATGTCTGGACAAACATGATTTTGTGACTCTCTGCTTACGAACAGCCTTGCTCAACTAGCCTCAGGCAAAAGGCAGCTAAAACTCTGAAAAAGGTTACTCAGGGATTTTAGTTGCCCACCTAGAGAGACACTGCAAAAGTCACTTTTAAGTGTTGGTGCTCAGCTCCACACGAAACCCTGCAGTTTCCTTCTGGTGAGCATTACCCAAATTTCCGGTGTTGCTTCAACCCCCAGTGTCCTTGGCCATCCCATCCTGCAACATAACAGCTCAGACACAAATTTGGAGGTGCCAAACACCATCCCAGCAGCTCACAGGGCACACAGACCTGTGGCAGTGCTCAGCACAGGGGCGATTTGGAAGTCCTGAAGCTCAGAGGTGCTCAGGTGGAATGAGCTAGAGCTGCACAAGCCCCTGCTCCCTCTCTTGCTGCATTCATTTAATGAATGCTTGATTCAGGCACTGATTTCTGTCTTCTCACAGTGAAGGCACTGAAGTATTTGGAACTGTCTGGAGAACAGTGCCTTGGAATCATTCAGAAATTCTATATACAGGGCCCTGTGGACAGAGTATGTGTGACTTGGATGGGAAACAGTCTCGTCTTCCTGCGCTCATCACTGGCCACTTGAACTCACATTTGGAGAGAGCTCAAACAAGAAGGAATAATTAGCTGTGTGGAGGCCAACAACAGGTTTGAGGAAGCTCTTTCCCTCCTGGGCATTGTTGTACTCACCAGGGGTGGGTGAAAGGCTTGAACTTGTTACTAGCTGGCTGCTGCTCTAAGGCCTTCCTGGACTACAGTCCTGGTCTCGATTCCCATGCCAGGGGAAAGTGCCACAGCTAGTTTTCTGCCTAGCATGAAGGGCTGAGTGAGGTTCAGGTCCCACAGGAATTTAAACAGGAGGAGCTGGAACCAGCCTCCATTGCTGGTCTGCTCCTTGAAAATGCCTCATTAGCCCAAACTAATTGGTAGCTGTGTGAGAAGACAGTCCCCCAGACAATTAAGAGAAAAATAGGTGTTATCTTCTCCACACAAGAACACAGAGGAGATCCAGACTCAGCTCTGCAGCTCAGCAATGCTTTGCAAACCCTTGTGACCACAAAGGAACTGTACAGATCCTGCTGGTAGAAGGGGACAGTGGGAAAGAAGTCCCAAGTCTTGTCAAAACCAGGAGAAGGCAGGAGAGCCTTTGCTGTGGGCACAGTGGCTGGACCAGCTACACTGTTCGTAGATCACTATTACGGCAAAGCTCAACCCCAACCTTTACTCAAGTCTGCTTCTCCTAGTTCTTTCTGAACTAGAAAAGCCTCTCAGAAGGAGTATTTTTGTCTTCTGATGGCACCTAGTGCCTTTCCCCAGCCTGCTCAGCTGGAGTTTGGCAGTTCAGCCCTCAGAGCCCGAGTCACCCCCATTTCTGCAGAGGCAAGGAGGGTGCAGCTCAGTGGAGCCAGCACTGACAGGAACTACCTGATAGCAGCAGGGAGATGGGCAGCTGGAAAACCACTCAGAAAACTGTACCAGAGGCACCATTTGGGCTGGAGAATAGCTTGGAGAGCAGGCACTGAGTGTGCAGCACAAAGGATGACAGAAGCTGGAGGAGCTGTTGGGCAGCTGTGCTAAAATACAGAACATGCAATGGGATCACTCTGCAGAGCTTACTTTTGATGGTAACTTGCCATTCCTAAAGGTGACAGGAAGTCAGACCAACTAGAGAGTGCACCTAGGAGCACAGCAAACCTTCAGGATCTCCCTTCTCCCTCCCCACTCTCTCCCCAAAGAACACTGACCCACACTGATGTCACCTTAACCAGAGCCAAGTGTTTAATCGAGTGCAAGGGAGTGACAGTGGCACAGTGGCTGTGCTGGGAGGGTGATTCCCACTGTGCAGAAGTATGGAGTCTTCAGAACAGAAGTAATGGAGTGGAGGCAGATCCATCTTACAGAGTACAATGAAAAACAACTTATGCATCTGGAGGCAGCATTAGAAATAAAGATGCCCCCTGAGGACTTGCAAATACCCAGGCCTGAGGCATCTCAGCATGACTGAGATGAGACTTGTCAGCACAACTGACTCCCCAACATCACTACCGAACAGCAGGCAATGGAGCTAAGGTTTGTTTTTTATACATATATATTTATATTTTTATATATATATATAAAGCGCCTATCACCATATTGATAAACATTCTCTGGAACCATTTTGAGGGCAGAGGTAAGAACAGGAGTCAGCCTGTTGGTACCTCAGCACTTCTGTTTCTAACCAATTAAAAAAATTAACGATCAGGAAAAAAAAAAAAAGCCACGAGACTGCTGCCAGCCTGCCTGGCTGGTGTTTAATACTGCTACTCCATCAGGGTTGGAGGGAGACCTATTGTGAATGGCAACAGCTTGCACTGTGACTTCTCCAGCTGTGCTGCAGAGCAGTGCAGAGTCACAGGAGGGCAGTGGGACACAAAGGCTCAGACCTGTCACCAGTCAGAATGTCTCAGCAGCAGAGAGCTCCCACAAGGAGAGAGCGAGCTAACTGCACAAAGCTCTCTCTCTCTCTCTCTCTGTGCTTAAGGCTGAGTCAGGGACCCCTTGGACTCTTCCCAGACCACCAGACACAAATATGTGCCAGTTATAAATACATCACGTCGCAGGGAGGGGGAGGGTGGGAGAATTTAGAATGGGTGCAGGGAGGAGAGAAAGGAAAAAGACATCTTATGTTTCCAGCACTGGAAAGAACAGTTTTGACCTCACGCAATAAGTCACTGGACCTTTTCAATAGTCTTATCTGGCTTATGCCCCATCATCTTTAACACATCAGAGGGAATGTTGGCTGGCCAAGGGTTATACAGTCCCACACAGTGGAGAGCAAATCAGCAGTCTGCTGAGAAGGTCCCAACCACATCACTGACGATCTCTGGGTCCAACTTGAAGGAAGGAAGCAGCTTCTCGGTCTCACACATCGCTCAGGGCCTGCAGAGAGCCACAGACAGAGAGTCAGGATGGACCTGGCACAGCTCTACCAGTCCTCAGCAGGAATATCAAATCACCACCTCTGCAACACAGTTATGGTGTTTGCCTTCATCCCTATCACACTCTAAGGAGGTTTTTTTTGGAACCTGCAGTTGCAGCCCAGTGGGGAGATGATGGAATAATGCAGAAATACACACTATCCCTAAAGCCAGACTGAACTATGCTGGAACATCCTTTCTTTGCCCTCTGGTTTGCACTAGAAACCACAACCACATTTTATCTAAGGCTTTTGGAGCTTTCCAGTGGGAAACACCAGCTCTGCAGGCTCTTGGGCCTGGCTTTGGTAGGTGAAGTAGGAGCGATCTGTCATCAAGGCAGGGGACATGAGCCCAAAGAACAGCTCCTAATGAACTCCAGCTTTCCCTGACTGACTCACACAAAATGCTGTCCTGCTCTGACTTGCCCAGAGAAGTCTTTGGGGCTACAGGAAATCCTCAGTCCTGTCTACTCCCACTCCTATCCCATCCATTGTGGCACAGCCTGGCTTACCTTCCGTGCAAACTCTGGCAGAACGAATGCTGCCCGGTGAATATCAGAGTTGTAGTATTTCAGACTCCTCTCCTCTACTTGCTGCTGCGAGAGCTGCTGCACAGGCTCCCGGAAATTTGTGTTCTGCAAAAACAAAAGCCAGGTAGCTCTGACTATCTGTGTAAGGAGCCAAAGGCTGTGTGACAGGGACCTCGATGCATAGCACAGAACTGAGAGGACTCACAGGAAAACAAATAACTTTCTGTTCTAGTATGAGGCGAAAGGCTCTGCACAGCCCCAGTCCCAAGGGTTTATGCTCTGTAGCTCCTGTGAGCAGCCCTCATGCACAGATGTCAGTGCATGAGGTCAGACTGCATGAGCCACGTGCCAGATGAAGCTGTGAGAATGCCTGAGCATCCAAGAAGTGAGGCTCTGCTCTTCAAAGGAGAATCTGTGTTTGTGCTAAGTTTGGTGCAGTGCACTGTCAGCACCCCAGATTAATCATGTACAGCAGCAGTACAGGCACCCCAGCCCATCTGACAGCAGACTGGGAAAAGAGCAAACTTCAGTGCTCTGACAGAGCTACCACATCCTAACACTGACTCACACCTGGAGGCCTCTGTGAGCAGATCATGACCAGCCACAGGCTGATTCTTAGCAGGTGCCCACTTTGAAACAGTCAGCATCAATAAGCCAAAGCCTTAACGTGCTCTGGAAATTGGTAATGGCTTCCTCCCTTCCAAGTTTGTTGTACTAGACAGAAAATTATGACCATTTGTAAAGCAACTGGTCAATTCTGCACTTCATTCAGGCTGTATTGCAGCTCTGGGGCTCTGGGCTGAGCCAGGGCCCATCAAGAATCTTGAGGCCCCCCAGCTGGGAGAGTTCAGTGCCACAGCTCGAGCTCTGCAAGGGACAGCCTCAGGCAGGCTCTGCAGGTGCTTCTAGGGAATGAAAAAGGGCACTTGAGGTGCCTGAAACTCACTGGGTTCTTGCTGCAGAGCATGAAGCCAATCTGCCCGCTGGGGTACGTGGGGATGGTGCAATAGGCGTATTCCACAACCGGGAACAGAGACTTGCAGAACTGACGCATCTCCTTGATGAGATCCAGGTGCAGCCACTGGCACTCACCTACAGGGAGAAAGGAAATCAAGAGGCAAGGTGAGAGCTGCCCCTCTTGTCTGCACAGAACTGCGCCAGGTTAGCAATGGTTCCAAGTCCCAACCTGTACAGCTCAGGTGGTTTCAAAGACAAGTCAGGAGCCTTATGCCAGTTTTGCTAAGCCCAGTCTGGCAATTAATGAGCTGACGAAGATCAAAACCACTGCTTTACCTGGGAGATGACGTTTCACTCCCTGCGTCACATCTCCCCAAGGAGGGTCAGTCCCCTCTGTGCCTCACACTTGGCATGTAAAGGTCTGGCATCAGCCTCTGCCCAGGGACAACACCTCCTCACCTTGGCAGCAGAGAATCCCATCTTCTCGCAGGGCTGTCTTCATCAGCTGGTAATAAGATTCTTTGAACAGACTTTCTGCAGGACCTGGGAGAAAGGTGAGGAAAGAGAAGTTTTGACCCTGGGTGAACCCCAGCCTGCACCCAGCAGGGCAAAACAGCCACGATTTAAGCTTTGTTAAATAGCAAGCCCAGGTCCTCGACCAAACAAAGTCCTAGCGGCTGCCTCTTGCTTCACAGAGCATTTTGTAAGCAGAACTTCTGCTCTAAACTGCCTTTTGAGATGCCTCTCTATGTGTTGACTAGAGCAAGGCTGAAGGGGACTCAGGCACTCATTGCTGGGCTCCTAAAATGAGGTGCCATATCTACACTTGGTCCCTCTCTGCCTCAGTTTTCCCCTTCAGAAACACAGCAGCCTCAGCACAGCCATCTTCAGGGGAAGGGGCTGCACCAACAGCGTGTGAGCCACTGCTTCATCAGCAGGCATGTGAGCAAAGCTGCCATGCCAGCACGGAGCTGAGTGCCCCATGGGACTGCTGGAGTCAGGGAACAACTCTGCCAGACGAAATAGCTGCTGGAGTTGAATTTTTGAGGAGAGAAACATAACAGCTGGCTTGAAGGCCTGCTAATACAATTTTATGGTTTCCATCCTTCCCTTTCCCTACTAAAAGAACCAAGTCAACAACATCTTTTCACTTGGAAGGCTCCTGAGCAGGCTGGCATAACTTCCAAGAGGTAGGCAGAAGAAAAAAAACGGAAGTGCTGTGTGGAAAGCAGTGCCCTTTTATGGCTAGAATTCTTACCCATGGGGTCAGATGAGTCTGTGATAATCACATCGAAGGCTTCTTGATTTTGTTTCATGAACTCAAAACCATCTCCCACGTGCAAGGTCAGCTTAGCACTGGAATACCCCACTGCCATCCCTGGGAGGTATTTTTTAGACACCTGGATCACATCCTGCAACACAGAGAGCACAAGTGGGTCAGAGGGGGCTTACAAGCAGCTGCTTCTCAGACTCCTTTGCAGCTGTGACTGGAAGAACAGCATCATGAGCCATTTCCTTCCATACCTTCAGCACAAATCTGACTCGCCAGGGAAATGCACAAGAGCTGCCAGCATCTTCAGCCAGCAAGCTACACTCAGCCCTTTCCTACAGCCTCAGGGTTCAGTGACACTGCTGGTCTGTCCATGCCAAACTCAACAAAACTTGGAGCTTCAAAAGCTCCCTGAGGAACCGAGCAAATATGATTACAGGTCAGACTGCTCTGTGCTCCTTTTCCCTACAGGACATCACTTGCATAGGTGATCTCAGCTAAATCAATTTATTTTTCCTTCTAAGTAAAACCATGCCAGCAGGTTTCTGAATGCAAGATGAGAAATATCCCCATCTCTGTATTATAACCATTATATCAATCCCCCTGTAAGATACAGTTTTCTCTCTAAAATTGTTAGACAGCCACTGCCCTCAGCCCAGCAATTGCACTGAACACTACCAGCTTCTCACAGCTGGCAGAAACAAAAAAATATGGTGTCAGGTCGTGCTTGTTCAAAACCAGGCACGTTTGCCTACTGAGCTGGCAGACAGAGCACACAGTCTCATAAAGCAGTGTTTCCCATTCTTAACAGAGCTTTGCTCTGAGCAAAACTTTCTGAGAAAGTAAAATATCAGACCAAACTGGCTGAGAGGAGGACGAGCCCATCTATCACAGAAACAAGTCCCTGCTGCTTATTTCCTTCTTTTGGTTGCAAGAGATTGCTCAACAAAGCAGCCATCCTCCTTGGCCAGGAGCATTACTGTGTTCAGCAGCGACGGAGAGGGAAACGCAGCACCTCCACAAAGCCAGGGCACTCCTCCAGATCCCGTGCTTGGCCCACGTCCGCCTGGAAGGGCCTCAATCGTATGTGTGTGAAAGAAATCACATGGCAGAGGCAGCCAGCTGCCACGTAGATGACTTGTAAGGCAAAGAGATGGCGCTGTCATTGTCACGCCAGCAGAACCAGCAGCAAAGGCGCCCGGTGCTGACGAGAGGCAGCAGGTGAAGCCGCAGCTCCCGGGGATGCTGTGAGCTCGGGCTGGTTTTGCTGGACAGCCCACCCGCCCCTCCGCCCGAGCCCGGGGCTCCTGCACGCAGCCGGGACCCACCGCACCTCATCGATTTCGCACTGCACCACGGACTCCACGGTCGGGTGCTTGACCACCTCTCGCAGCACTCCCCCATCGCCGCCGCCGATGATCAGCACCTGGCAGAGGAGAGGGCACAGCGCGGCTGTCAGCGGGCTCTGCTCGCGGGAACTTTCGCCGTGCGGCCGAAGGACAGCGGCGTGGAAGCCCCGCGGGCCCGGCGGCCGGAGAGGAGAGGAGCTGCGGGGCCCACGAGGCTGCTCGCCCCTCTCGCCCCCGGCAGGCCCGGCCGCGGCAGCCCCGCAGGGCCCGGCTGGGGGCCGGGAACGACTCACCTTGCGAGGGTCGGGGTGGCTGCACAGGGGCAGGTTGGCGATCATTTCCTGGTAGGAGAACTCGTCCCGCTCCGTGCACTGGATCACACCGTCCAGGACCAGGACGTTGCCGTAGGTGGTGCTGGGCAGAGCGGGGAAGCGGCGTTGGAAGCGGGGCTGGAGCGGGGCTGGAGCCGGCCTGGGGCCGCGCTCCCCCGCCCCCTCTCCGCGCCGCCAGGCACCACCGCACGGCGCTCACCGGCCCCACCACCGCCCACCGCCCCGGGCCGCCCTCCCGCACCTGCGGAAGACGAGGATCTCCTGGTAGCGGGAGCGCTGGTGGTGCAGCAGCTCCTCCACCTGCAGCGACATGGCCTGGCCGGGCCACAGCCGGCACGTCTCGCGGAACCAGCCCTCGCGGATCAGCGCGGGCGCGCCGCGCTCCATCCCGCAGCGCAGCGCAGCGCAGCGCAGCGGAGCCGCCGCCCCCGGCCCACCTGCGCTCGGCTCCCGCCGCCCCTGCCGCCGCCGCCGCCGCCGCTGACCCCGCCGGCGCGGGAGCCGCGCGCACTGCCCCGCGCCGCCCCGCCCCGCCCCGGCCCGCGCGCGCCGCCATTGGCCGAGCGGCAGTGACGGCACAGCCACGTGGGCGCGCGGGCGGAGCGGGGCCGGGGCCGCCCCCGCCGGCACCGAGAAAGGGCGCGCCCGAGCCGCCCCGCCCCGCCCCGCCCCGCGCAGCCTTTGCTCGGGGGCACCGCGCGGCGCCGCTGCTCGGGAGCACGGAGAGTCTGAGCCGGGGTGGTTTAGGGGCTGGGTGTAATGGGATGGGTTGTGTTGGGTTGCACGAGGATGATTAGGGAGAGCATCCTTCAAGAAAAAAGGCTGGGGCAGTTGGGCCTGTTCAGCCTCGAGAAGAGACCTCACTAATGTGTGTAAGTATCTAAAGGGGGAATGGCAAGAAGAGGGAACCAGGCTCTGCTTAGTGGTACCAACCACTAGGACACAAGGCAACAGGAGAATTCCACCTGAACATTAGATAGAACTTTCCTGTGCAGGTGACCAAGGACTGGAACGGATTGCCCAGAGAGGATGTGGTGCCTTTCTCACTGGACATATTCCAGGATCCATCTGGACACAATCTTGTGCCACGTGCTCTAGGATGACGCTGCTTAAGCAGGGAGATTGGAACAGGTGACCCACTGTGGTCCCTACCAACCTCACCCATCCCGTGATTCTGTGGATGTCACCAAAGCAGATTCAGTTCTAGTGCTGGTGGGCCCAGGGGAGCGCTTGGCTGCGTTACAGAATGTGGCGTGGGCTGTGACAAGCAGACTTTGGGAGAAATACACCAAGGTTGTACTGAGAATAGTTCTCCAACCAGGTTACACAAAGATCTCCAACAACTGCTGCACAACATAAAACAGCCTCACAGTAGGGGACTCCAGTGCTACTTCACAAGCACAACCAAGTGAATAAAGTGTGTATGTAATTGCTAGTCACTTCCATTAAAGACATTTTTAAAGCCTATGGCAACTCTCAAAGGGAAAACAGAAAAGGACTAAAATTAGGATCATCCTTGAAAAGTCACTTTGCTTGGAATTTTAAGTAGAGGATTTAAACCACAGAGATTTTAATATCCCCAGGGCCAACGGGGCTTTTGCTAACACTTGTTCTTCAAGTAAAAGAAATAACTAGAACTGGTAAAGCTGACAAGGAAGCAATTGGCAGCCCCTGCAAATGCACTTGGAGACAATTGCTATTTAACTGCCTCTTTACAGAAACGTTCTCCAATATTGAGCCATGCAAGCAGATTTTATAAGCAGAAAGAGACTCTGTTCTACAATTACAATGCTGCTTAGTAAGCATTGTTCACATGATGATACCTAAGGAGGAAAACCCCTCCTCTGCTCCTTCCACTCCCTATTTCTCAGAAACAGGGAAAAAGAGTGAAAACAAACTAAATCTCTAGCCTCTTCATAGTCTTTGTAAAATAAAGCCCTGTTAAAATGTCGTGCTCCCTACCTCTCCACAGCAGCACTACCAGCTGTCAGGGGTCTGCATTAGAATAAGCTCTGTCACTGACCCATCAAATACTGATACTGTTTCTGATACTCCTTCTACAAAGACATAAGGATAACTCACTGTATTTAAAACTTAGAGATGTTTAGCTGTAGAGATTCAGCTACAGCATAGAACCCTCTGCCTTTCCCCACAATGGCACTGCCAGTCCATGTTTTTCCTTCTGCCTAATGCTATTACTTTTACTTTGTAACTTTGTGGTGAAACCATTGGTCTCCTATACCTCTCCTTTCTGTTTTTCATTAAAATACAATCTTTCCTTTAAAATACACAAACACTGTGAGGTAAACGTGCTCTTTTTCTGTATTACTTTGTAAGAGATGAGCTGTGCAGTTCAATTTGTAAGCAAGGTCTACCACAGAAGACACTCTGGCCTCATTTCCTCCTCTGAACTGCTGCAGTTTGAATCACATCTACTGCATCTCTCTATTATTTCTGTGCTGCCTTTAGAGATGCCAAGAGGTTCCTCCCATACTCCAATGACGTGCCGGTTCTGCACTTCAGGCAGCTCCAAAAAGTGACAAGTTTAGCCTAATTGTGTTTGAGGACACAGGATAAACTTTCAAAATTATAAAAAAAGCAATGCTGTGAGTATAATTAGGAAAAAAAGCAATGTGAATATAACAAAAGTGACATCAATTAAGATGTTTTTCCTTTGGGAAAAAAGGGATTTTAATGGTTTTAAAAACTTTTTTGTACAAAAACTCATCAATGACCGGTATTTGCTTTCCCATGGTGACATTTCTAACATTGTTTCATTCAGCAGCAACTCAAACAGGTCCTGTAACAAAGATTATCTCTTTGGCCAGTGGTGTGTTGAACCCCTGCAAAAGAGTTAAACAAACACTTCAACTCTTGCTCTAAATTCACTCAAGATTGAAAACTGACAATGTTAGAATGATTCTATCAAGAAAGAGTTGCAAGGCAGACAGAACCCCTCCCCGTCCAATGCTGCTCTTAGGTAGTGTTGCTCTTTTATGACTAACACCAAGAATCAAATCCTGTAAGCTAAACAGTATCTATTCAGAACAACAATGTTCATACTCGGCTGTAGTGTTCCTCCCAAGCTAGGCAGATGTTCTCTCCACTTCCACCTATCTCTGATCAAAGAAAGCAACCCCCACACCCTTTAAACTTTTACCTGAGCACTTCACACCTTCCACCCAGACTTGTCTCTCATTGCATTAACCCTAAATTGTTGGATTTTTTTTCTTTTTTGTCTTTAAAATGATGTCAGGCTGTGATGCAACCTCTTCCATTAAACATATGCTAAAGCTCCCACAGCAGTAGAGGACAATAGCTAAGCTCTGCCCATGGCTCTGGGGCAGGGGTGTGCAAACACTGCAGCTGGATGAGAACAGGCACACAACACACCTTTCAGCTTTCCCCACCAGGTAGGACATGCTCCGGTTTCCAGACTGTTGAAGTTTGTTAGCTCCAGCAAATTTCTGCACAAACAAACAAACAAACACATAAAACACTGCCACAGTGAGGTTCCTGCCAAGCATATTCCATGAGATTCATGGGCTGCCAGATCTTTCCAACTTCACAGAAATCTGCTTGTCGACTTGCCTGTGCTGGTCACAGACTTCCTGAAGTGTGTTGCATAAAAAGGCAGCACAAAACATTGTGTCTGTCCATCAGCAAGCCATGGTTTGATTGTTTCTGGGTTTTTTTCTTCTTTTCAATCTCAATTAGCAATAAGTTAAGTTAAAAATCTCTGAGCTGAGACTGTTCCTAGTAACAGTACTTGGAGGAGAACATGAGCAACATGCAAACCTGACATGTCCTGGAACCACTGGAATGCCTGTGATTTTTAAGAATTGAATTGGTATTGGGAATTTGTGGTGGTTTGCTGTGGTCCAAGTGTCATACTTGTGATGTATAGAGGTGTTACGTGTGAGCAATGTATGAACAGGTGGGAAACAACAAGAGAGTCTGAAGAGCTCCAAGGAAGCTCCTCCTGAACGGGAAGAGGTAATAATACAAAGCATGAACATGTGATTGAAAGCTGAATCTCCACAGATGTTAGGAACATTCTGCAGATGCAGAAAATATCAAGTGCCCTCCCAGAGAGCCCCCAGCTGGGTACATACTGTCACCCACACTTCTGTTCTTCCTTTCTTTACAAGCCCATACCTTGCCTGTGTAAGCTTGCTTGGCAGGATCAAATTGAGGCGACTGTTTTGATTTGCTGCTTCCTAAGGGAGAGAGGAGAAAAGCTGTCACTAAAATTTTCTACGAAGAACAATGCATTCCACAGTATTCCTCTGATGATATGGAGGTTTCACTACAGTTTCCTACATGGTAAAATCCAGAACAATCTATTAAGGGCAGGAGATGTTTTTTAATAGGTGCTTTTTCACAAAGGAGTCAAATCTCCTTTGCTTCCTAGATCCTGGGTCCTTATACAGATTAAGGACCTGGGTAATTAAACAGATAGAGAAAAGAAACAAAATCCAAATCCACAACCCACTCAGCCAATGGTTTCAGGGTTCTGTTTCCCATTCAGAAAAGGGATACTAAAGTGTACATTCCTCAAGTCTATTTCTTCAAGTATTTCCCCACTGCAAGGTGAGCGCATTCTAACAGTCCGTACTGCACTGACACCTACACTCAAGCAGCCTTCTCAAGGCTCAGCTGGCAACGTTTTCCACAGCATGCAGCACTCTAGCAAGGGATCAGATCTTACCTGCAAACACTTTGAAGTTGGAATTGCTGTAATCAAAGGGGGTAAACTGCCTTGGTGCTTCCAGCTCCTCTGGTTGCTGGGGGTTTTTTTGCCGCTTCTTTTCTTGTGTTGGCAACTCTGCTCCTGTTTCTGCTCCCGTTTCACTTGCGTCTCTCTCCCTCTTCCTATTAGCTTGTTCCTGCTGTGAAAGCAACCCACAGAACAGAAAAAAGGATAAACTGAAGAAAGGAGAATGAAACATCTCTGCAGAGGCACCAGTGTGCAGATTAACTGCCCAGTGGAGTCAGGCCCCAGTGACTGCTCTTGCCTTTGGCAATAACAGCATGGGGAGAAGGCTCTGTGCTTTTCCTGGGGCCTAAACTGCATTTTTTTTTTTTTCTCCTCACAGTAGGGACATTTATGAAAATCAAAGTTGTCATTTCACAGGATACGGGAGGCTGAGATCTGCTGTGGCCCCACTGCCATATTTGGGGGGAACCTACGCAGAACAACTGAGGAACCTTAAAGGAGTGAGGAGCAGAGGTGGAAAACATTCCCTACTGAACGCATGGAGGGATGTGATAATGTGCACAGCACAATTAGCAGGGGCCTGTTGTTAC
This sequence comes from Acanthornis magna, assembly GCA_036785705.1. Lineage (NCBI taxonomy): Eukaryota > Metazoa > Chordata > Aves > Passeriformes > Acanthizidae > Acanthornis > Acanthornis magna. Next base: position 889,104 of record JAWUZG010000050.1, read on the forward strand.
ACCCCCGGCAGCACCACAGAAAGACCACTATCAAAACACTGTCATTCAGGTATTTCAGTTACAGGGCTGAGCTTCATTCTGAACTATGTTCTAACAGTCAAGACCAGCAATAGCTGGAAGGAGGAATTCTATCACATACCATGGCTTGCTGACGAACAGATACAACGTTTTGTGTTTCCTTTTTATGCAACTTCTGCGTCTGGACACGGGCAGCTATGGAGACAAACAAGCATTATTGTAAAAAAGTAGGAGTAAGTTAGCCAGGGGCTTAGAAAAAGCAAGCAAAGCAGCTTGTATCAAGTCTCAAAATAAACAGAGTACAAATGTTACCAAATAATGTCATTCATCAGGAAATCCATCATCTACAGGAAGCAACCCATGTGCCTTGGGAAAAGCAAAACCAAGGAAGGGAAGAATGGCTGTACCTGACTGCTGGGTTGCTTTCTTATTGGTTTCGTTCTTGGACTTCTTCTGTACTGGTGCCTGACTCATCAACTTCCATCGATTGCTGATCTGCAACGAAAAAATATTACCTGGCAACACTTTCTTTAAAGTTTTATGGCAAGGGGGTGTTTATAAACTTGCTAATACATGCTGGTCTTCATTAAGAGTACAAAAGATCAAATTGGACTGTAAAAGAGATTAAGATCTGCTGCACCAGGTGAAGTAAAACCAAATGCTTTAAAAGTTCTGAGCTACAAACAAGTCTTGAGAACAAATGCAGATACTTCAGTAGAGTTTTCAGCTTTGACAGACAGGGACTATACAGCAGAATGCCTCCAATCCCTGGTTCTTCAAAGGATATGTCACAGAACATGTCACAGAAACATGTTAAGTTTCTCAAGAAGTATCCAAGGAGAAAAAAAAATCTGTATTGCTGAGACTCCCGATAGAAAATAAACTACTTATTTGTTTCTTTTGTACTGCTTGGCAGGAAATTTTAGCACCAGTCTTACTTCATAAATTTTTGATGATGGGTCAAACTTTGCAGATTGTGAGACATAGGCAGGATTCTCCTCTGGAGGTAGGTACTGTAGAGAGGAAAAAAAAATTTGCTTTAAACACAGCACATGACATTTAGCTCCTTGCTAAAATGCTACTTGTTGTAAACCAGTGAGTTCATTTGAACAAGTATTCTACAGATAGAACACCTTGTGGGAAAAAAGAAGTTACCACAGCTACTGCCAAGAGAAATATTAAAGAAAAAAACAACTAAAAACCCCTCCCGACAAAACCAAAACACCCCCAACAGACCAACCATCAACCACACATCAGAATAAGTTTTGATATTATTTTCTAGTAATTTACCACTCCAAAGGTATAACAGTATATGATTGTTCTTCTGATTCATTTCAAGAGCAAAATCACCTCACTAAAGATGAACATGTGATGCAAATCTGAAAAACCTAAAACTAGCTTTTAAAAACCTAGTGAAAAGTCTGTTTACTATGTAGAAAGACTTATATCCAAGAAATATCCAAATGTGTTTTGGAAACACTCATGTGTCTTTGCAAGGACAATCCCTTGATTCCAGTCAGAGAGCAGCAGCTGATGCTCTAACAAGCTCTTCTGAAATGCCTGGAAAACCAGCTCAGAGCATCCTCTGCACTCTGTAATGTTTGAGTCCTGCTATTGGGAACTTTTACCATTTTAAATGGATTTTCAAAGGACTCCATTATTAGCTGAGCTTTCCGCTGCGCAGTGGTTAAAGTCTTCTTATTTCCTTCATTTTCATCGTTTTCCTTAAAAGAAAGAAAGAAAAAGAAGAAATATTAACATGAATATTCTTTTGGTTTGGCTACTGCCATTTCATGCCATGCTGCTTCTCACTCTGAAATCTCACTGACAGCAGTGACCCTCCAGAGACATGGAATTAACCTGCTGGCCTCCTAGCCCAGCTGTATTGGTTAGGCCACATGCCTGACAAAAGTCAGTACCATTGCCATGCATTCCTTTTATTCTTTCTTATAAAAGGAATACACCTTATTATTTCTTTCAACACTTCCACACAGTTTTAACAGATTATTAAGTCTGTTTTCTAATGTTTCAACACTGACACTGTCACAAACATAGTGCTTACACTGAATATGCTGACAGTGGCAGTGGCAACAAGACATGGCTGACTATCTTGAATATCCATTGTCCTCTCACTGTCTGAAAAGAGACAAGCATCCTCCAAAACTGGTGCAGGGTCTGCATGAGAAGGAGACAAAATTTCTATTAGATTCTTGTACATTTTACTGCTCTTTTGTGTCATAAGATTTCCCTGAAAAATTTTTCAGGACTGCTTATTTCCCCCATGTCAAAGCCCCATCGCTGCATTATTAGCACAGCTTTTAGGTTAACTCTGAATTACCCAAGGCAGAGTTATTCTGAAAATCATCCATAGGAATCCGTGAACCGTCATGTGGTCCAAAGAGGGCATTCTCCAGCTTCTGCAATGAGATTCAAATTACAAACACCATTAATACTTTACAACTATGAATCAATTATTTTCACGTACTGCAGGGACACTTTAATGAAAATTCCAAAAAAAAGGGATGAAATTCAGAGATGGAATATTCTTAGTGTAGCTCACGTGCCAGAGCACATTGCATGTGGCATCAAAAGGCTCCCTGTGCAAACACCCATGGGCTAATGAGATGCTTTACTTCATACATATGATGAGGAAGAACGAGTCAGCCTTAGAAACTCATCTGAAACCTCTCTTCTTATACCTCAGTCAATATATTCTAACATACATGAAACTGTCCAACAGCCAGAGTGTTTGTTGATGAAACCTTAAGTGCTGCTTTATGGTGGTTTGTAAAATACCAATTTACAGTTACAATTTACAGTTGGTAGTATTATGAATCTAGCACAGGAAAGTACCATTAAGCTAAAGCAGAGAGACTTGTAAAATGGATGAGATAAGCAATTTACTACCAGGTAAAATTTTCCTACATTTGTTTCCAAGTTTAAGGCTTAAGACACTAGGTAAAAATATTATGCAAATAGTACCTCAGGGTTGGGTAGAGGTGCTCTCTTCTTGGCTGCCAAAGTATTCTCCGACTAGAATGGGAGAGAAAGGGAAGTCACTTAAAAGCCCTGTTTCTTATAGGCTGGCCACCTTATCAATGTTTTCAACACGTTTATTACAAGCTAGCAGGTTAATAAAATTATTTTCTTCTTCTCCTGCAATGTCTGCACTTGGCTATACATTAAAACACACAGAAAGGGCCCATTCTTGCTCACAAATTTTTTTCATACAGGAGGAAAGCTGTATTAAGATCAACATGCTGATGATATATTTTAACTAATGAACCTCTTACACCTAGGCTGTTTTTTTTTTGCCTCACCACAGCTGTACAACATTTATGAGTCCATTTACATGTCCAGCAAATTCCACAAGGTGCAGTTTTTCCTCACACAGGCAAATGTGATGTTCAGTGTAAGAAAGACAACTGCATTCTGTTCAAACATTGTTTGTTTACTGCTCCAGTTTTCCAAGAAACTACGCTGTGCGTAAAGCCACTACATAGCAGACAGGCAAGAAGTTGCAACAAATCTTTCTGCTCTACTACAGAACACTACATTCAGTGTTCAAAAAACAAACTTCAGCATACACATCATCAGGTCACCATTCAGCTCCAGGGCCTGTCTCAAGGAATGCCAGTCTCCTGTGTGATGTGAGCTACTCCTACCTTGACAAGAGGCATCTCCCGGGCCTGCTGAATGAGCAGATGCAACTCATTAATCTGCTGGCGAACAAGTGGTGGGACAGGGTTACAGCAAGCAATTATACCCTGGGATTCTCTAAAGAGAGAGAAGGAAAATTCAGTGTGCCGTATTTATGGCCGATATGTTGGGCATTTGCATTCAAAAGATGTGCAACTGGATATAACCACTGTCCTGTCTGGGACAGAGCAAGACAAGTCAGATTCATCTCTGTGATGAAATTTTGCACCAGGTTTGTGCAGATGAGGAGTCAGCTCTCCTCTCACTCAACTTTTCTGTGGTCTGTCTGTCTTCATTATCATTTCACTCAGTATTCGCCTATGAAAGCTGAGGCCAGAAGTGGACCTGCCTTTAAAGATGCATTTTTATTATTCTCAAGTATGGATGTTAGATGATGAGTGCCAAATGTTTGAGGAAGATGTTGTATAAATTGGGTGTTTTAAGGGATCTGTCCCTTGCCCTCCCCACCCCTTTAGGAGTTGCAGAAAAAATCCAAATAAATTTTGGGGGAAGCAACCCCTCTCTTGCTCTGTAAAAGTGAAGGAATCTCAGAGGGAACGTGTGACATAGCGCAATGCAAAGGAATATGGTTTATTAGCGCAATAAAATCCAAGTGATGTATCCCAGAAGTCTGGAGCCTTCTGAAGCAGTACTGCTACTTATATGCTACTTCCAAACTGAACAACTATAGAGAAAAGCAGTACTGACCGTTGGAAGGGCCCCACTGCAAAAGTAATTACACACTAGGAAGTGACTTGCTGGATATTAAAACCAAGTAAGACTCCTTCAGGGTGAAAAAAAACTTACTTGGGCAGCTCCTCTGCGATCTTCGTCAGCATATGATTTGGTAGCACATATCTACAACACAAAGAGGTGGTGGGAATGTAACAGAATGTTAAAAACACTTAAAAACACCTTCAAAGTATACAACTCTTCCCCAATTACAAGGTCTGAGAAAGTGAAATCAGTTGAAAAGAAACATAACAGGACTTCTGTGTAACAAGCAGCATGAGGTAGTACAGTAATTTCTAAAGGTAACAAAGCAGTGCCATCTCAGGGGTGGGAGAGGCATAATCCAAGAGATTCATTGAAGTGTTAAGCCAGTGTCCACAACAAAAGACCTCCTACCCTGTGCTCTCGTCCTCTTGACGTGCTATCTTGTCTCTCCATGCAAACAGCAGCCTAAACGCTGCCAGCTGCTGAGTGTCAAGGTGTTTTTTCTGCCTCCTGTAGAGATCAAGGTAGGATTCATCTGTAAAGAGGGGCTTGATGTATTTCTGGACAGGAAAAAAAGAAGCACTAGTAAACTTTCTGTTTTGCCTCTCTCATACAAAATCTCACATGGGCATCAGGGGACTGAATACACTTTGGTACAATGTATCTTGAGCTTTTTATCCTAAACTATTGGTAGGAACCTATTCCTGAAAAACATCTCATCCACTGCTAGGGGAAATCCATCCTCATTAAATCTAGAAGTAGCTTCACTATCTTCAAGCTTTACTGCATTACACAAAGCCTACTTTCATAGACAGTGTTTTCCATAGGCACAATACAGTTATCTCAGAATGCAACTCCAGTGAGGCTTTGAACTTCTAGGAACATCCAGCAGAACTGGAAATGTAACATCTCTCTTAGAAAAGACACACCGGAATGCATTGTGAGGCCAAGGAATACCAGCATTCAAAAAAGAGCATGAAGGCATCTGAATCCAAGGACCTTAGCTAGTGGAACAAGGGACTGCACATGACTGAGTCAAGAGTTTATACAGCTGTTTTCAGACACACAAAAAGGAAGAGCTGTAGAATACGCAAAGGATCTTCTTTCCTAATGCCATACTCTGATCCAGTTAATCAGGTGAAGCTTTACCTTCAGGCAGATGTCCCTGCTGCGCTGCCACACCACTTGCAGCTGTGTGGGCTGCTCGTTCCCTCTCTCCCACAGCGACTCCCTCATTTTATCATAGATGTAGAGCAAGTAGTGAGTGTCTTCACGGGCATACCGGATCATTTCTTCTGGCAAAGGGCTAGAAAAAGAGCCACAATTATATTAACACATTTCAGTTGCCTCACCAAACTGTTACTTTCCTCTTGCAAGGCATATTAGGGCAAACTGCATATGAGACATGCCAAGAACTAACATGGAAATTGTTCTGTTTTCTTACTGAAGGACTGGCTGGGCAACAGCAGTAAAATGCTGTGCACTCTCCAATTCAGATTCTTGTTTGTGTGCCAGAGAGCAGGACCACCATGTAGCTAAGTCACTTGGCAGAACTGCTTGCTATGGTATTTGTCACAGCTCTCTTCTTCTGCAGAGCCTACAGAAGTAGACTTGGGATCTCTTTGGTGTGCAGGGTGCACGTGCATAGCCAAGCTCACTGCTCCAACACCATCTGCTCTACCTTGCACAGGTGATTAAATGTTTTTGTGGGGGCACTAGAAGAACAAACACTGTCTCAATAACACTGCAATGGTTAAGAATTGTTCCTAAGTCGGCTTCCAGGAGATTTCGTTACTTCATCTTTTCAGATCTTTCCAATAAGAACTCAATTTCTAAAAAACATGGGAAAATGTAACTCTCAGAAAATTCAGGCACAGCCAGGTAAATGCTCATTCACTTTGAGATTAACCTATAACTATGGGTCCTGCAAGCAGAAGCTCTAGCAAGGCAAACAAGGAGAAGTGCTACCTTGCAGCCCCAGCCCATTTAGGGGTCGATTTTTACCGTATCCTCCAGTCAGCCAGCTGGTACTTCTTGTCAGCATCCACACTGCAATACAGCTTTAGCAAGTGGTCCAAAGAATGTCTGCCAAGATTGAGGAGACGAGCAGCTTGGTGAGTATCAAACACATTCACCAAGTACAGACCGAAGTCTCTTTGCAGCCATTCCACGTCTGAATCAGCACCATGAAGGACCTTGAAAAGTATAAAAATTTGGGAATGATACAAAGAACATTTCTACTCCAGGCTGGTAGTGCTGTGCTTTCATATTCATGTGTCTAGGGCCAGATTTCTTTTCTCTGTTTTTTACTGTTAAGTGTAGAACTACTAAATGAGTGCATCTGGCAAACAATTCACCACTAATATCAAGGAAACAGGCTCCTGAACAAATTACAGTGAAGGCAGAATCAAGTGACCAAGACAGAACACACAGCATGATTTTAACTATCATAAAGCTTAAACTAAAACAATATTAATTAAAAAAAAGAAATCTGGTGAATTTGGCAGCTGACCTTCACAATTGCAGGGTCTGTGAAGGTCTCATTGAGGATGTTCATGTCACTGCGCAGTTCCAGTGTATCAATAATGAAATCTTCTGTTCGGGTGGAAATCTGCATCAGACATGTCAAGCCGAGGAAGCTCCTGTAGGAATGGTGCTGAAAACGGAAGAGAGATGTAAGCTAGGATTCATTACAGAAAAAATACTACAAAAATAAAATAAAAAAAAATATAAAACAAAATAAATATAAATATAAATATAAATATAAATATAAATATAAATATAAAACAGAAAATATAAAACAAACAGCACCCCAAATGAGGGGAGAAAGAACAAGGACTTCTTTGAGAAAAAAGACAACTGGATGAGCAAACTTTCTCTTTGCAGTCACTAAGATGACATAAAAAAACCGTAGGATTAATTGAAAGAAGATCAAATTCACTAAGAAGTGTGCAGCATGTCCTGCCATTGGAAAACCTTTAATACTGACACAGTTAAATTCAATCTTATAGATAATATCTGACAGATCAGGGGTCAGAAACTGTCTTTTCATGTCAGGGAGTACAAAAAACATGAGAAAACCACAAAAAAACCCTTAGAAGAATATAATGGTCTCCTAGCTCCTAAAAGTACATGTGTACTTTAAACTTTTAAACAGAAAAGGCAATTTGATTACCTCTAAGTCCAAGGCAAATTCTTTACAAGCCATAAGTTTTTCATTTAGTTCCACCAATTCATCCAGTGTGGTGATAAAATGACAGGGTGTTTCCTCAATGGGCCTGTACATCTGGCAGAACATATGAATTAGGCATGGTATGTTCACTGTCAACTCCCATCCCAACCTCCACCCTCAAACCCGAAATTTGTCTAGTATGGCTGTAAATGTACTGTAGCTGTAGTTTAAAATTAAAGTGGGCACCAACCTGGAGTTCAGGCTTCTTGAGAACTCCATCTGGTGGAGAAAAATGCTCCAGTTCATACTGGTAAGGGTGAGCAAACCTGTGAAAATTAGGAAGAGGCAAGCACAGACTAAATTCCAGTCCTCTTTATGAGGACAGAGCACAGAGGCTTTGAGAGCTATGGCAGTTTCCCTGTTCCGTCTCTTTTTAAGCAGAGGTTTAACGTAACTGCAGAGGTCTAAAGCAAATCACACACAACGTAGTGTGGACACAAACACATGCAGAACTGTTAAACATGATGAGCATCAGCACGATCCGACCACACAGGTTCACCCAGGGGACTCCAAGCACCTTGCTGTCAGGTTAGTTTCTTACATGTCTTGCTCAGTTTTCTGCATCCTCTGCTGATGTATGAAGTCTGCCAAAGCAGCTGGCACATCCAAGTCCTCAGGGCGCTCCTTTCGCTGCCGTCCACTTTTTGTGAGGGCTGAACAACCAATATGGAATAACTGGACTGGGTCCCCCACATAACATGTTCTCAGCCTACTACTATCTTCCCTTCCACCCACCACAAGATTCTATGAAGTATCAAAAATCTTAAAAATATATTGCTGCTGCTTTTGCTGTCATTTTGTGACCTCAAATAACAACTCAGTTACTTGGCTGTTATTACACAACACACAAGGCTGTTTTGCTCAAAAGCTTGGATGGAGATTGAAAAATCTTCAGAAAAATTTTTCAATCATTCCCGGTTACCGAAAGTACACCTGCATCAGTACAAAATACAGATGTACAAAATCCAGAACAGAATGTGTTACTGAGACAGGGTGTTACTAGCAGCTTTGATAAAGCACTAAAAACAAATGGAGGTCTCTCCACACACCTGGTGCAGCTCACTCATCTGAAAGAACATCTGTACAGCCAACTTGACTAGTCAAGACTTGTCATGCAAAAGTGACTCTCATGTATGTTCAAGGTGGTAAAAAGCAGCAGCAGATTATCTGTTTGGAACAGATTATTTGCTGGATACCAGCAACAAGATACTGTAGGCTGACCTACCCTGACATCACACATATGGAAACAACAGTGTCACTGAGATCACTACACCCAAACGCTCAGCATCTCCTGCTTTTTGTTTTTACAGTCAGTGATTTCTCCTCTAGACTGCAAGGACAGGTTTGTGTCAAATACAACAAACTGCCCAACAAAAATTTAACACTTACCTTCAGGCAAAGGCTTCAAAGCATTTGGTTTGATAAAAAGTTTAGGTACAAAAGGAGTGTTGGAATTGTCAATCTTTTCACGAAACTTAAGCTGTGGTCGAGAAATATTCTTGGCATGGAGTAGTCGGAATGTTTCAGACTGAGCTCTCTTGTGGAATTCTCCTGCCTATTAAAAAAAACACAGGTACAACCAACATGACTTATCAGCATTCAGAGCTTCTTTTACTCAGTCTGATCCAACATTCAGAAGTTATACTCCACACGTAAAACTGAGTGACTGTTTTTCAGTGAGGAATGAAAGTGTTCAGACTCAAGATCCTCAATTCATAAGCACAAGAAAGGCTATTGAGCACGTGAAACTGAAATGGCAACTGAAAGCACATAGACTTCAGAATGAAGTTTGAATGAATAGGAGAAAGAAAATAAGAGAGGTACTTAGAATGTGTGAAAAAAACATAAGAGAACATTTAACTACTGAACTCCACTGGAGAATTGGTAGTGCCATGGCTGGGAGAACAGCTATGCTAAACACAGCAAACTGAGCACAGGGACCTCACCTTACGGTTCCAGCTGGAAACGATCATCTGTGGGGGCTGTAACCCAGATGGCAGGACTGGCTGCTGGTTTCTGTTCACTCCTGATGCTTCATCCAATAAAATACTCTAAAATCCAGAAAAATAATAAGAAACACCTGTTAAATTACCACACTCAGACACTCTAGTCAGGCTGAGTAAAGAAAGTCATGTAGGTAGGTACTTCATAGCCATCTCCCCCAAATTCTGTACAACACAAGACACACAAACATGGGAGGAGTATGTTGAACATCAGGAGTGGGATGAGTTTCTTCAGAGCACTCTAAAGTGTACAGTTCTCAGGCTGTGAGATTTTTCTGTCAAACTGTATTTAGTTTCCTCACACATCACATATTACCTTCCCTCCCTTTGGCCCACCTGCCTTAGCTGCTGGGATCTCTGGCCTAGCATATGGAAGGGTTTTTAAAACAAAAAGGGAATACATCAGATTGAGGAAATAATGACTAATTGTGAAAAGACTATCACTAAAGTTCTTGCAGTGAAAAAGAAAACTTGTGGCAAAGGAAGGCTTTATAAGAACTATATCCAGAAATAATTTGCTTACCACTCTTTCAAGAATGATGTCATTGGAGTCAACCAGCATATCAAATTTATCTTCCATCCCTGTCACTTTGCTGGAATCTTTCAGGAGACTCGGGCAGCCATGGTACTGCATCACCTGGCTCATGCTTGCAAGAGAACAGCACAGCTATCAGCAATCTGAAAGCAGGCAATCTAAACACTAAAACACCTAATTCTCTTTGACTTTCTACATTTCAAAGTCTGAAAAGAAACCAAATTATAGATACCACCACATGAGAAATGAATAGAAAAAGCACCTATACAGTATTAAGTGTTAGAATTAGTTTCTCACAAACATGACTTTTAAAATGGACAGCCTAATGTGTTCAGTATCAGGTGCTCCTCTCTGCAAAGCTCTCCATGGCAATCATTACGAAAGGCCCTCTTTAAGCTTGTCACTTCAGATGCCAAGCACTAGAAAAGTAGCTAAAACTAGATGTGTGAAATAAACCACCTTTTTACCTATGGCATATTTAGAGTTGTCAGAGAAGGAGGCTACCTTCTGGTTTGGACTGAGACCTATCAGCAACATCGCAGAGATGCAGAAGGGCCCTTACCAGCGGAGCAGGCGGTCACCCTGTGTGTTGCAGTATGCGCGGAAGCCGGGGAAGCTGCAGTAGAAATCATACTCATCGCCAGGCTGGGGGAGCCCATTAGATGCCTTTGTTGCAGCCACCACTGTGCCGAGAGCATACTGTACAGGAACACTTTGTTATCAGCATTTTGTCAGTATTTTATTGCTGTTTACCTAGGATATTCTTTGATGGAAACGCAGCTGAAACTGCATGGTTCCAATGTGTGGTATTGTGGGGCTTTTCACCAGGAGTAACTTCACATAGTTCATTTAGATAGCTTTAAATGATCAAAGCTTAAAAAATAAATTTATAACTCAGTCTACGATTACAGATTTGATCTGAAGTTGGGGAGGTTTAGGTTGGGTATCAGGAAAAGGTTCTTCCCCCAGAGGGTGCTGGGCACTGCCCAGGCTCCCGAGGGAATGGGCACGGCCCCAAGGCTGCCAGAGCTCCAGGAGCGTTTGGACAGCGTTCTCAGGGATGCACAAGGTGGGAGTGTTGGGGTGTCTGTGCCGGGCCAGGACCTGGACTCGCTGATCCTTGTGGGAGCCTTCCAATTCAGAATATTCTACTATTCTAAACCAGCAGCAAAGCAGATAACTACTTTATTACTTTAACAAAATACCCCAAATCCCATTCTACTTGGGATGTGGCAGCCATTCCCTCTCTGGAAGCAGCACCATGCACAGGTAAAACACACGGGGGCCGACGCTGCGATTTGTCACGGCAGGGGCAATTCTCATCGCGACAGGCCCGCACGAGGGTCCCAATTCCGTGGCATTCCCAGCAATCCCCGGTGGCTGACAGGGCCAGGGCCCGACCCCGGTCGGTAACAGGCCCCGATACACCTCTCTGGCCCCCGCACCCGCCGGCCTGGCCCAGACCCTCCCTCCCTCCCACAGTGGGGGACACCCTACGGCTGTCACCCGCTTGGGCTGGGGTCCCCACGCAGCCCCCGCGGGACAGAACTACAGCTCCCGGCATGGCCCGAGCGCACACGGCACGCCGGGAGCGCCAGAGCCCGCCCCGCTCCCCCTGCCCCTCTCCGAACGCACCTTGACGAAGGTGTCGGGGCTGTCGAAGCCGGGCAGGGCCGGCATGGCGCTGCTTCCCTCCGCGTCCCCGGGCGCCCCGGAGCTGCCCGCCCGGCCCGCCGAGCTCCCCTCACGGGCAGCCGCCGCCATGTTGATGCGCGGCGCTGTCGCGAGAGTCGGGCGCTGTTGCGAGAACGCGGCACGGGCGGCGGGAGGGAGAGGAGAGCGGCGGGACCGCGGGCGCCCCCAGCGGCAGGACAGGGCGGGACAGGACAGGCGCTGAGGGACGGGAGGCCGTGAGGGGAGCCCTGATGGCCGCCGGGCTGGGATTCTGTGCGGCACACGCGGCCTTTTCCCCCCCACAAACACGCACCAGTGGGACCCATAGGATCACAGAAGAGCCGGAGTGGGAAGGGACGCAGAGGGATCACCGAGTCCCACTCCTGGCCCTTCACAGACACCCCAACAATGCTACCCTGTGCCTGAGAGCATTGTCCAAGCGCTTCTGGAGCTCTGGCAGCCTCGGGCCGTGGGGAGCCTGGTCAGTGCTCAGCCACCCTCTGGGGGAAGAACCTTTTCTTCGGATCCAGCCCAAAACTCCCCTGACACAACTCCAGCCATCCCCTGGGGTCCTGTCCATGGTCACCACAGAGAAAACATCAATGCCTGCTGCTCCTCTTCCCCTCAAGAGGAAGTTGGAGACGGCAGTCAATCGGCCCTCAGTCTCCCCCAGGCTGAAGAGACCTAGTGCCCTCAGTGGCTCCTCTTCCCCTCCAGGCCCTTCACCATCTTCGTGTCCCTCCTTTGGACACTCTCTAGCAGCTTAATAATCTTACATTGTGGTACCCAGACCCCTTGATGGCCAGTGCCCAGAAAAGGGCTAGGGCCAATACCCAAATTCATGACTGCCACCTCCCCATCTCCTATTTTTGGAGTGCAGTACTTGCACAAGCAGCTGGGGAAGCCCAGGGAACGCTGTCAGATACTCCATGCTGTGCCTGGAGCTGTGGCTGTGACCCTGAGCCCAAGGAAGCTGATGTTCTTATCACACAGATGACATCACATCTGAAAACAAAAATTTAGGAGTTATACAGTCATGGTTTTTTTATTCAACTGACAGACTTCATTCAGCTGCTATCAGAGGGAGATAAAGCCAACTGCCTGGACTGATGCACAAAAAGACAAATCAATGGGAACAGGAACCTTAAAAAAATTGTAATCTGCTTCCCTTTCCCTGCCTAAGAAAAGACTTAGGAATAAACAGGAACACAGCCAAAGTGTTTACATTTTGATGTAATTTATTGGCACAAAAATATTCAAATACAACATGGCATCTAAACATGGCTACTCTGTTGTATTTTGTGCATTGTTTTAATATTTTTAATTCATAAACCATAACTTTATCTTCAACCTCATGTTTAATAACCATTATTTTCTGCTTCAAGTTACAACCAGTTCTCCCCCCAGTCTGCCTCCTGTGCCAAACCCTAACTTTCCCTAGTTACTTCCCAATACTGCTTTTTAACCCAGACACTGCAGGAAGCTCCCAAGTGGTATTTATTTGTACCCTGCATCCAGTTTGCCACCAATGACTCTGCACAGAGGCACCCTAACTTTGCTCAGCTCAAGGTCTTCAGATCTTGGATGTGCTCAAAACCCTGATCTAGTCAGAAACACAAATCCTGAACTAGTGTAATGAGCAGATAGACAATTTCCAATTTTGGGACAAGAATCAAGTTTGAAAACAAGGTACAGGAGGAAACAATGGTAAAATTCTACTTCTCTTTCTTTCCAGTTATGCAGCTCCCCCCAAAACCTAAATGAAGCCTCCTGCACAAGTGCCTCGCGCTCACTGCACCCACAACAGGAATGACCAGGGCAATAATTAATCTGCAAGTTACTTAGTTACATTGCAAAGTAAGTGAAAACCCGTATAGTTATTTTTAATGGATCTCCAGTTCCCCAAAGACCAAGTGGAACCATAGACATCTGTGGTACAATCAGTCTTCACTGTCCTGGAAACCCAAATCAAGTGTTGTGTTTCAGACAGCTTGATTTTCCAACAGCAGCTATACATTGGCTTACACCAACTTTTAATATACAATAACTCTTTTCATTTACATTTAAAAATATTTGACAAAGACTGTATTTGAGTCCAACGTTCAGTTTGTGTTTGTAGAAGAGCAAGTTCGGAGTGAAAAAGCCTCCAGAATAAAAGGCTGTGCATACTCTGGAATCTTCTGTTACCAGAAAGGACACCTAAAGAAAATAAAGATATTGTATTAATGTTGACTTGCATGTAGTTTCCCAAAGGCAACACTGAGAAGGACTGAGATTCCATACAGACTAGGCACCATTTTAGCACAGGAAAAGTTGCCAGGTGATCCCCACGCTTCTTTATCACTTTCAAACATTAGCAGGAAAGAGATCTATTTCCTTAAGCACAGTTCAAAGTTAGCTAACTCTCAAAATGACACTAAATTGTCTTTGTTTGGTTCTTCACTGTAACTGAAAGCAATGACCACCACACTCCTTATTTCAAACACATAAAATCCCTGTCATTACTTATAACAGCAACTTTCCTAGAGGATTGTCTATGGCATCACCATGGGCTTGCAAAATCTACCAGAGCAGATGCAGTATGTGGTAAGGCTCCTACAAATAACTAACTATGCAAGCGAGGCTCTCTTTAGCAGTTCCCTGCTCAGACTGTCCCAGGGAGTTTTGCCACGTTAGCTGAATGACAAACTCACCATCCAATGTAGCACTGGCACAGGTTCTCATGAGAAGTTGCTTGTTTAATGAGCAGTTCTACTTGTGTGGGTACATCGAGAGTTTCATCGTGAGAGAAGTCTCGACCTTTGAAATTAAAGGTGAAAAAAACCATGAAAGGAGAGTCACAAATCCTGGTCCTAATCCCTTCAAGTATATTATCTGGCAGGTGGGGAGTAGTTTCTTATAGATTTTAAAAGTGTAAAATTTTGCAACTAAATGCTGCAAACTATTAATCCAGGAAAGTAGAAGCTCAACTTCACTAACAAGCTAAGACATGCAAAATACTAAGTCTTTGTAGTGACAAACACCTCTGTACTTTTCAAATCAGACTAATTTCTATCTAAATGCAGGCACAGTACTTAAGTTTTGGACAAAAACAGGGAAATGGCCTCATCCACCTAATCAGAATATGTTAAATTCCAGGATGAACACAAAACACAAACACTAAGGATAGTGCTGATCCATCAGATTTTATGTTTCTTTTATATAAACATAAATAAATGCTCACCAGTGAGTTTATCTCGAACCCTGTTGATGATTTGAATTGCCTTCTTATTTAGAGCTTCTGGCTTCACCAGACCATCTCCTACTGAAAGACAGAAATAGGACACAGAATTGGGACTTCATCTGAACAATTAAAGCCTTTGTACTGCTGTTAGATGTGCCCTTTCCAAATACCATTTTGAGAGCAAACCTAGATGCATTTTCTATAAATACAGCTCCTTTTGTTGGAGTTGAGAACACAGGTAATTATATTCCTCATTTATGCTGACAAGAGACTGTATCTGTCCCATCTCATGTAATTGCATTTGGATCATGACAAAATTTTCTGATCTAAGAACAGTTTCTGGATCCGTATAGAAACAACATTGAAACTTACTGAAGGAATGGATGGATTCAGGCACTGTGGTCCCAGTTTTTTTATGGGCTGTCTCACCCAATTCCACACTGTCCAACATTTCTGTCGAAAAAACCATGACAACACAAAAGCATAAATGTGAAGCTGAAAAGCAGCTGAAATATTCTTCTGGAAACATTATCAAAACTGTTAATCAGCTCATCTGAAAAGCGTATTTTGGCATCTGCCATCTTTTCTACTCACCTACTGACTGACTGGCTGAGTAGGAGTCTGTTCTTGTTCGTGAGCGCTTATTGCCCTTTGTATTTGCTGCAAGGAAATAAGGAGTTGAAAAGCATGAACTAGAGTTTCAGTGTTTCAGAGGAAATTTGTCCACAAACAATACAGGTTTGGCTGCCTTTCTCCTCCAGATTTGATGTCACCTGAAAATAATTTCAATCTCCTGATCACTGCTGTAATTTTATATTAAAATCCCTAAAACCGTGTGCATACAGAAATAGCACATGCAAACTAACGGTTTGATCAGATTGTTTGAAAACAGACACTGGATTTCAGGCTTCTGGATTTCTTGTATGAATATTGTCACTATTTTATCGGAATCACTTACTGTCCATCAATCTCCAGTTCAATAAGGGATCGTACACAAAGGCTTCCAGCACAGCCATGACACTGTCCTTGTGTTCACGCAGTACTTCCATCACCGTGTGACAGGTGATTCTGTAGTTCCCATCAAGGCCTGTCACCTTTGGAAGAAAAAGAAGTGAATCAACCACTGCTTTCTTAACTCTGCAACTCCAACCCCAACACTCAGGGAGCAGGAAGTAGCTTTGAAATGGAGTTCACTATGTTTTGTTCATTAAGAGAACAAGGCAGACATTAATCACAAACTAAGAACCTGTCTTCTCCATGAAGATGATATTTGTGAAGTACCATGCAAGTGACTGTGTCTTGTTAATATAAACAGCTATTTGAAATGGGGAAACTAAGGAAGGCCTGAGAAATTGGAGGAACTTCAGGGTAGTTTATTTTCTAACTAAAAAGTTGTTTTCCACTGTAATGTACCGCAAACATCACAGGAGCTATTTTAACTCACAGAAAATTCAGCTGAAATATTAACACCTCTGGTTCTTAAGGAGTGACAAAGTTTAGCCACAACAAAAAATACAGGAAAAACTGAGAAATGGTTGCCATTTTCCCTAGGAACAGTCTTCTCCAAATCAAAGAGGGGATGCTTACCTCCATAGCATTTGTCAGCATCCTTGTTAACCTAAATGGAATCTTCTCAGGGAACTTTTCTCTTGTCATTGCAACCTGAACACACAATGATGGAGAAGATGTAAATTAATAGCTAACGTACTCTTCAAAAGTTATTAAGGACTGGGATCTTCTTGCTACAATCTTGAAGATTTTATTCCAAATAGGAAATAAAGTCACAGCTTTATGTTCCTCAGTTTTCACAAATTATTGAGAGAAGCTAGATGATTAACTTGATAAGAAAGTTAACAATAGACTTGATAAGAAAGAGAGAAAACTCAAGCATGTGCCCAGCAACACAGACCACTTATCAGCAGCTTAAATTGTTCCAAGAAATTTCATGGAAGTGATGTTAGCACTTCTTTGCTTGTTCCAGTGGTCATGGAACAAGCTTTCGATATAAAGTGTCTATTATTTTCATCTTGCCTGTAGGTAAAGGGAAACTCAAAAGAAAGCCAAAGCGTTTGCCCAGGCTCAGACTCTTAGGTCAGCTTGTCCTGGCTTAGAGATTCATTTCTGTTCCACCAGAAAATGTGAAATATTACTGAAAATTTCATATCCAAACATGAAGACTTACCTCAAAACAGTCCCCAAAGTCGATATGCAGAATCTTTCCACTCAGTCTGTCTAACATCAGATTGGAAGGGTGTCTTTGGTGAAGGAGTGGGAAAAGAAACAGACCATGGGTGACAGACCATTACAAAAACCCAAAGTAAATCACAGCAGCTCCAGTCTGAAAATATATTTATCTTCATGAACAAGAACAGCCAGTTACAGCTTGCTTGTCTGAGATCTTCAGTCTCAGGATGGACAGGAAACCTTCCTGACAGTGCATCTGTCACATTACTTCTGTAATTACCTCGCAGAAGTTAGATCTTCTTAGTTTGGAAGATAAATAACCTCCTGGACCAAAATGATCAGTGCATTTCTTGGATATGAATGTTTATTTCTCCATTAGGATGAACTTTTCTGCTTGTTTTATGCTTTTTCATTTTTTTCAGTATTAAAAAATGTAATGCATTATGCTAGCTACACAGGAAGTCACACAAATCATTTTACCACCAACAGAGAAGAAAATCAATCCAGACTAGCAAAACTAAAGTGCTGTATTCATGCTTTTGTCTTCCAATTTTGTTTTAATTCAATTTTCAAAAGTTTATAATTTCATGTTAGAGACTTTTAAGTTCAGAAATAAGAGCCTTTGTTATTAAAACATTTAAGGGTTTAGCTGTTTTTGCATTACAGACTTTAAAACTAATGTACATTGTCTTCAAAAGTATTTTGGAAGTTATATTGTCAATAAAATGGACGGAGAAAGATTTCCCATTCTGTGAAAGGGCAAAATTAGAACTTGTGGTCCTTGATGTAGTTCCATGTGTATTCATTTCAAAAAGGATGGAAGTCTTATTTGTACTCAAGATACACAAACTCTGCAGTGCTGAGAATAACAGCAGCACAATTAGGACCTGAAAGATGGTATCACTACAGCTCAGCACTAACCACAATGGAAGATGTTATCACCAAAACAGATCCAATAAATGAACTGATAGGCCTTCACAGTCTGTGCTTTTGAATAAAAGAAACCTTTACAGCTGTACTTACCTGTCCCCAAGGCCCAAAATGTACCCAACCATTGACATCACAGCTAGTGAACGGGTGTAATTTGTTCTTCTGTCAAACCATACCTACAAGTGGAGACAAAACAGAAAAAGTCAGGCAGGCATGTTGCATGTTTCAGATTATATTTTAATTTATACATTAACCATTTGCATTTCACACAAAACAGAACTGTGATATGCTTAGGCTCAGTACTCCGTAAGTTTGAGGGGCTTCAAACACCCTATGTCCTTGAATTAGATGTCTAAGTCATTAAGAGAACACATTCTGAGGCTTCTGCTTTTCTCTCCCGTGCAGAGTATATGGAGACTGAAATCTCCAGTCTTGTGCTTTGCACTTGTGCTCCGAGCCTTGTAAGGCCCCTCGTGTGGGCATACATGTGTGGATAGCTGTTCTGCAGTGATTCAGCTGGGGTTTAGGATGAATAAACTCCATCTCTCACTCATTCTGCAGAGAAGATAATTACACACTCTGCTGTTTGCCAGTACTTGTGCTGAACTCACCTCCGAGCTTGGACTTTTCAACCACAGCAGCTTGGCAAGGTCATCCCCAGCTGTGTTATTGACAGCATGTTCAAATACTTCTACTTTCTGCATCAGAGTCAGGTGGTCATAGTCTGGAGCCATCTATAATTCAGAAGTGACATTCAGCAAATTAAAAAGCCACCTCCAGTAGCCTCTGTGAGAAACATAGTAATAATAAATAATTTCATATCAAGTTTATACTTAAATTATTTGTAGACTGACCAGTATGTTTCAAACACAGTGAGATGACCACACAACAGTGAAGATTTCTTTTTAAATGGGATAGCAAACGATTTAGTATCCACAAAGTCAGCAGCCCACAGCCTAACTAAAAAACTGCAAATGTAAGTATTTTTCAAAAACCATTATCCAAATAAGTCTTCTGGGTTGGCACATGCTTTCCTTTTTGGCAGGGAATTCCAAATTTTCTAGTAGTGTTCAGTTTCTCCAGTCTGTCTAATTTTGGCCCTGCTGCTTAGACACAATGTTTGCAATGCCAGCAGCACAGCACCTTGTGTGAGGCACATCACAGTCAAGCAAAATTCCAAACACAATTCAGTCACCAGATGGCAACAACTCGTGGTCACTGCTAAAACTGGAAAGGAGTAACAAATAAACATATGCCAAGCTATAACCCTTATCTAATATCCTTTATTTATTATAACAATCAGAAAAGAGGCAGAGGATGAAGCCTTGCACCATTTTCCCTCATTAAGACACCGGTGTCCTAAAATAATGTACCAAAACCTCTGCCAGCTTTGCCCCTTACCCTCAGCATGATGCGATGCTCAATGTTGAGCAGGATCTTTTTCTTCTCTCTGTAGTCTCGGATGAGTGCGTGCAGGGTGTCACAGTGGGGCACCCAGCCAATTAAGCCTGAATTTGTAGACAGTGGAATAACAGCATATCTCTGGATGCTATGGGAAAAATGGAGAATAAGAGCTCGAATTGTTGTATATTGTGAATTACTAGATTTTTAGATGCTTAGAACAACTACTATTAAATCTGATTCTGGTCCAAATTGTCTTATCAATAGTTGCTCTGCTTGTCTTTTCAAACAGACTTAAAACATCCATTTGCACAGATTGCTGCCAGATAATCTAAAAAATCAAAGTTTATGTGGTTTTTACCGAAGGGCTGCTTTCAGAAGGTACATGTTGTCGCCCACGATGATCTGTTATTTGCACATGATATTTGATGTGCTCTTCCTTGAAAGACACTGTGCAGAATTGCACTCAGTGACTCTTCACCAAACTATATAGTGACTATTATAAAAAATCCTTGGCAAAACCCCATTCTCAGGCTCCTAAGGCAGCGCTCAAGGTGACTTGAAATAGGGGTTGCTTCAAAGAACATAACAATTTACAAGATGGGACTTCAATAAAAAAAAACAAACAACCCCCTCAGATACATTTCCTCCGTGTCTGAATTCCGTGAATGCTGTTTTTATTTAATTTAGTTCCAAGATTTGCCATTTCTTCACAAACCAACTGCTTGTGCCAAGATTTCCTTGTGAAGCTGCACCCATGTAAGGAGTCACATACACACAAGCACTTTCAGTGATTACCCAGAGCACATACCTGAGGTTTTTACGAAGAGAAGTTGGGTCATTTGCTAGCAGAGTGTTGACCAACCCAAAAAGCTGCATCACTCTTTCATCTTGGCGAAGGTCTTCGTGACCTTTCAGAAGGAATACAAACTCATGCCCATTGCTTCCTGCAAAAGAGTTAGTGCATAAAAGTTTATTCTCGTTAAACAAACAGACAAGAGTAAATTTTATTCTCATTAAACAAACAGACACATGCACCCAAAAACTGTGAAGTGTGGCAGTCAGACCAACTAAGAAAAACCTCACCTGAAAGGAAAGTTTGGAAAGGTTTTACCAGGTAAATATGTAGTTTGACCTAAGAGCAACAAGTGTTTAAATACTGGAATAGCTAAGTGAAAACTGCTGTCTCTTACCCATTAATGTCAACTTCCTGGGCCGCTGCTTGGAGGTGATGACCTGTAGTGAGGGGGCGATGGACTGAATCCGAATGATGGGCTGGTTGGGATCATACGTCCCTGGCACTGCCAATTCCAGATCCCGGCACATTAAGAGTTTTGGTGACACGTACTGTAGTTCCAAAGAAGTGAGCTACCAAAATCAAAAGCAATACAACCCCTTAGAAATTCAGTTCAATCTCACAGAAGCATCTGAAGAGTTCATGCTGTCAAAGGACATAAAACAGTTCAGGCAGTGACTAATACTTCAGGTACTTGCAGGAAGTGCTTCATAAAGACCAAATTTGCAGCAAATCCTATACAGTTATTTCCAGAATACTGAAGTTCTATGTTCTGAATAACCAGAAAACAAAAAGCAAAGGTTCGTATTGACAACTTGCACTGTGTGAACCACAAAAGAACTGAATCCCCCCCTCACCTGCGGCAGCTGCTTTGAGATACGTCGGAACACGTGGTAATAGAGATCCCAAGCCTGAGTTAGGTCTTTGACATTTCCTGATTTCATGTACTTCCTGCACCACTCTTGAGCTTCCATCAGATCTCTGCCATAGGCCTAGGGAGGAAAACAACAGAAAAAAGAATTTCAACAGACTGTAGTGTAACAGGTGGAGACCACTTAACACCTACAAAGAGCATCAGAGTCTCTTTTCAAATTGCACTACAAATACTCGATCTCACATTTTTATAGTTGATCAGAATTAAAGATCCAGAAATTCCTGGATCCAAGATCTGCATTGAATTTATCAAACAACATTGCTCACAAGTAGATGTCATTATAGGAGGCAACTGAATGCTTGGAATCACCCTTTAACAGTAGGTTCACAAGCTCAGTTAATTCTCTGTTATCTGTGCTAGTGCTTACTGTGAGCAAAGCAGAATAATTAACTATTTGATCATTAAATAAATAAATAAAAAAAAGAATAATTAATTAATAATAATTAAAGCAGTATCTGTTTCCAGTCCCTATCAGACACCCTGCCAATACAAGACTCCAGGGCAATCTGGACTACCATGGCCCCTTAGAGTCACCAAAAGTGACACAGAGCTGAAGATAAACATCAATAATGAAATCTGCAACTAATAAAAGGAATCCCAAGAGATTCACTCTTTGTGATAGATGGCAAAGGTTCTTGTAACACATCTGGGGCAGGTGGCTGTCCTGAAGAATGGCCTCTTGGCCATTTGCTGATACCTGATTGAAGGATGTCTCCTTTAAAGTCTGAGGTCCGCGCTCCATCATTGCATGAAGTGGTTCCAGCACCTCAAACATTCCCTTTACATTTCTTTCTCCGAAATACAGACGAGATGCCTCTTCCAACCCTTCATGCCACATCTCGTGCCATAGGATGGCCACACGGATTAGCTCTTCACTCACCTGTTTTAGGACAGAAAAAAAGATTAAATGCCTAAAGAAATCCCTGTAACTGTGTCTTGACTTAAAAATGCAAAACTACTTTCTTCTCTAATGTTACAAAATATTTGTTCCTGGCAGCCAGAGGGAGCCACAAGAACTACCACAGTGATGGCACGTTTTTTTCTGCAAGAAGCTGATCAGGCTCTTCTCACCTTATTTGTTACCTTTGAAATTTTCTATATGCTTGTGTAGCTTGGCCTGAAGGCATTATTTTCTGTTTATTCATAAAAGTCTTTATTAAATTAATTAAATTACTCTTTCCATGCTATGCTCAGTAAGTTTTGTTTCTACTTTCCATTAAGCAAAAACACCTCTTTATGGAACAAAGATTCTTTATGTATTTCTTCTCTAAATTTATTCATAAGGAAACACAAAAACTCAGTGTGTGAATTATTTTTAAATTAAAGCATTCTCTTGAAATTACACTAATACTGTTAACTTCTACCAGTTGCAAATACTCCAAATTAATTGTACTTGAACAGAATCAACAATGAATAGTCATTTTGTGTTATTATAACTGATGTTCAGTTATCCAACATAACACACTTAATGGTACACTGAGCACTCACCATCATTGCCTGCTGCACCAGAGTGTTGCTGTGCTCACACATGTTTTTCAAGATCTTATTTGCAGCGTTGTGCCGAGCAGTAGTCGTAGATTTAGAAGCCACAGTCAAAGGATAGATCAAAGCCTGCAAGGGACAGCAAGCAGTAACACTTTAGAACCACAGAAAAGAGCTACATAAATTTAAATAATTAGCAAAGCATTAACAAACAGCAGCCTTAGGGATAAACAGGAGGAAGCAAGTTTGCTTCGGGAAAGCAGTGATAGGAATTTGCTACCGAAAGTTTTCTGATGCAAAAGGCTTTCAAGACTTTAATTCACTGAGTAGAATGACATTGAGAGCCTCTTTCAAACTGGAAGAACAAAAATAGGTTTTAGGATTTTGTGATATTCCACTGTGGAAAGAAATTTAGATAAAACCTGTGAGATAGGTTCTTAGTAGTCACTTAAAGACATTTAAGGTGATTTGCACTGCTCAGCAGACATTAAATTACATGAGACAAAGAGTTCTTCCCAGGCTGCCTGGCTCATTCATCTCTTTCCATTTTTATGTGAACAGTGCTGAGGCGAAAGCAGCAGCAGCAGAAATAGTCCCTGTCCTCACTGTCATCACCTGCTGTGACTTCCTGTGCAGGCATCTGGACTTGGTGAAATGGAAGACAGGAAAAGCACCTGACACCTGTGAAAATTCCTCCTCTAAGTGAAAACTCACCTGGGGATGGTACCGACCAATGTCCGTGAGCAGCTGATGAATGAGACGTCCTACCAGTGGTCGAGGGGTGTCAATTCTGGCTATGAGCTGAGGGATAACCTGGTAGTAAGAAGGAAAATAAACACCCCTGTCATCTTATGTGTTCAGTGCACCAGCTGTTCTATGTTGGGGAAGATGAAATAGGAAAGCCTTATAAATATGATTACCTGGCAAAAGATGCTGAGAATATGGAAACTATAAGCGAGATTGAAGTGAAGAGAAGCTTTGAGATACCAAACCCCAGTGACTGAACAACTGGAAAACAATGGTATGGCCGCTGAAGGTAATCCTCCTTTTGATTAAACAATCCCCTCTGCTTGCAGAGGGTCAGAGCAGACCCTACCAACTCGGCAGAGGGTCCAAAAAGCAGTTTTTAGAGTTTAAAATATAACACCGTATAGTAATGCAATGACTCTCATAGGCTGTATGTAAATGTTGTAGGATATGTAGCTTGTTCTAGATTGGTTAGTGAAAATTAGAATATTCAGCACAGAAGATGATTTATTGTATTGTAAACAGCAACCACGAGATTCAGTCTTCTTTCTTCTCTACTCTCTCTCCCTCTCTTGCTCTCTCTTGCTCTCTCACCTCTCTGCCCTGCTCCGAGCTGTGTCTGGCAGCTCCTGGCAGGTCTCCTACACCCAAGCCCTTTCACAATAAACCTCATGCTCTAAGACCTCACTTCAGAGATCTCTTGTCTCTGTCCCGACCGTCTGAAACAAAACCGACAAATCCCTCAGTTCTGCCCTCTCCTAGAGACCTCACAGCCTCTAAAGGAGACAGGGAAGCCCACCATCATTTTTGAGATGGTCAGAGGGTAACACAAGGTTCCAAACAGAAATGGACAACAGCTCAATGAGATCACAAGTGTTCTGGGCAAAACTATTACAGGATCCTACTATGGAAAGATGCATCTTGAAGTATAAGGCTTAAATAGAAAATAAAGTATTTTTAAATTTAATTACAAGAGTCATTCTACAAGGCAATCCTGAAACAGATTGTGAACTACATGAGGAGGACAGTGGTGTTTTATACTTGATCACTACTGAATGCATGTCATCTTTAATTTAAGAATATTTATTCTTTCTCATTTATATGCACTAATCTGCATATAAATACAGAAACATTTTTCTGTTCTAGATGCTTGTTAAATCAGTTACAGACTGTACTGCACACTGCTCTCAGCTAAACAGAGGATTGTTTAACAAAGGATCATCATGGATGTTATGCAGCAAATCCCCAAACTAACCCCAGAACTAGGATTTCTCTTTGCCCTTTGTGTTACTTACCTGCAGCCAAGTGTCGATTTGGATTGCCTTGACTCCTTCTACCAAAGCCTCATTCACATCGGGCCAGTGACCATAGTCAAACCACAGAGTAAGGACTCTGAAAAGGAGAAATACTTTTGTTAGGAACAAACAAACAAACAAATGAACACACAACCTGAAAAAAAGAAACCCAAAACCAAAAACCCACCAACCAAAAAACCAAGACTCATTTACAAGCAACTTTTCTTCCCAGAACCCTCAGATAGCAGGGATAATCCATCTATAACAAAAATTAGCCTGGACTGAAGCATTCGTTTAATTCAACCATAACAAAAAAAGAGCAGAAATGTTTTCTACCTATTCTGAAACCTCGTGCTCTCATCACCTGGATTTCATTCACTGTGTGCTTTATTATGTACCTTAGAGTGTCTTGTAGGTTGTTTCCTCGAGACAGAGAGATGGACCGGAAGAAACCCTGGACAGCAGGGACTGTGTACATCAAGAGGGTCTTGGATAAATCCTTTTGGAATGAAAATTGCTGCATTAGTTCTATGTAAGCACATCAGCCCACATGAATCCTAAACTCAAGAAGGGGTAAGTGGAAGAAATAGGTGGAAATATAGACCTAATCCCCACTGCAGCTGACATGTTGCTCCTGGAACTGATGTTTTGCTTGACTACAGAAAGGTCTTTAGCCTGGCAGGGACAACATGGTAAAGTGGTTTTATACTTCACTCTTTTTGCAACACTACGGACAGCAAAGCAGCCTAAAAACTACCACCTTGCTATAACAGGTAAATGAGATTGCTCACAGCCTTCCACGAAGGGCTTAAGCAGCAGAACTTGTTAATGCACTGTATCACCTGTGACAGCCACCTCAGCCTCTGCTTTACATCACAGCTAATAATCATTTGCATTAATTTAGCCCATAACATTCTCCTGTGTCTAAGTAGTAAGCACCAATCTCTCAGCATGACGAGGGAGGAAGGAGGATACCTCAGTGACTTTTTTCTGCACTGGGGATGGGATGGGGCTGTTCTCAGTGCTCTCTGCATCGCTCTCACTGTTGCTGCCCTCGGTGTTAGCGCTGGTGATGCTGGCTCCGCTCGCGTGACGCAGTTTCTTCTTCTCATCTCTGGCCTGGTTTTGATGTTTATAGTGAAGCACTGCTTCAAAGTTCATCACTGCCCAGGCATGCCAGGCCTGCCAACAGGAGAGAACAGAAGTCAGGAAGGAAGATGACTCCTTTCTGCAACATGCACTTTCTAATTGTTAGAGATAATCCAACCTTTCTGTGTCTGCAGACAACAGCAGAAAGTAATACCCTGCAGACAACAAAATGCTTTGATTTCTCTAATTGCTTGTAATTTGAACTGTTTTATTATCTTAAATAACATAATGTTGAGTTCTTGACCAGGAACTCCCTGTTGAATATTAAAGCAAATGAGCTCTGTACCAAAAATTAAATTATATTTGCATATACCTTAATTTTTCAAAGGTTAAAATGAAAATTAGTATGTTAGGATCTGGGGACGTATAATGGGAAAAAATACAGGAGATGGCTGCCCCAGATAAGATCTCGCACCAAATATTAATTGAAATATCACAACCCTGAAAGCAAAGGCTCTTTGGAGAACTAACAAGGCTACTTTCCTGGTTCAAGTATACTGACTGAGAACAAGTGAAATTTTTCCATTTTCTTTCTCCTTCCTTGCTAACTGACAGGAGGGAGTCTCAAAAACAAGAACAGAAACTGAATTGTGGCCTAGTTTTACCAACCAGATAAAATTCTAAACAAGAATGCCCAAGCATGGTTGCCTTGGGCCACTTTCTCTGTTTTTTGGTTCTATTTTGTTTTTTTAAAATCCTACTGGCAGTAACAAGGCAGACAGCTATAGGAGATCTTCCAATGAACATCTTCCTTTCCTGCAGTATGGGATTTGATCAAATTTATCTGGAAACTCTTCTGTAATGACCTTGTACCAGTTGCGATCATGCTCCGTTGCAGCACTGTAGTATTGCAGGACTTTGGGGATGGTGCTCTCGTTGATGCCTTGCAGGTTCAGCTGCCACTCACCCAGTTTCAGGAAGCACCTGGTTAAGCAAAGGGATTATTGATTCAAAACCTAAAATGAAAACAAAGCCTCTGGATTAAAATGCAAACTTGTTATATGGAGTCTGAGAGACATTCCAGGCCGTGAACCCAGGCTGGATGCAAGGTTCAAAATACATCCATCTTGCTTGTAGTGTGGAACTAACTAGTTGAACGTTTAATTAAAGAGGAAAGGTGGGGATCAAACTTTGTTCCTCATCTATATGAATTATAAAATAAATGTAAGAAGAAGGTAATAGCAACATTGAAAGACTTCATCAGTCTGTGCTAATAAAACACACGCACATGTGCTGGTGAGCTGTACTGAGCACCATAAGAATGAGCCTTCTGGGGAGAACACTGACAGACACACAGTGGAAACACAGAGGAACTGTTTTTCCCCCAGCCAGAACCCCATTAAGTCATTCCCTCCTAGAGGAAAGCAAAACCAATACATTTTTACTGCAGCAGGGTGCGGCTGTCAAGGTTTGTGCAAAACTTAATACTTTATTCCCTCAGCAGCTTTAAATGCCACAGTTACATGGCTGTCCTTTCTGTATTTTGAGTTTTCCAGAAAGCATTGTGCAAGACAAATACTGTATGCAAATCATTACTGATTTGTCTTCCATGATAGTCACTGAAAAAATAAGACAATGGTGTTACCAAGTTCCCACCCTCATAAAAGCAAATTGAGTACATGTCTCCCTTCAAAAAAAGCAAACCTTCAATAGAAAGCACTATGCAATTTTTAATTTAATCTGAAGAAAACAGATATGGCACTTACAGATCCACAGAGAAAAATGGAGATAGGGATTTTAATGCAACAGTATTATAAGAGACCATCACATGCTGGGCACCTACTGCCCAAAGCACTGCAGTTGTGCTTGGCAGCCTGTACACTTCATACAGATGTGCCAGGCATGGGGGAAGTATTTCTTTCCTAGTGACTGAATCTCCTGAAAACCAAAGAAACAGCCATGCTGAGAGCTCTGCCTTAGGCCAGCGAGCCATGGTGCTGGAAAAATACAACCAGCCACCAGCAATAAACACAAGTTTGCTCAGGCTGATGTGTCCCAGTAACATTTACTGAACACTACATGGTAGATAAGAATGTAATACCAAAGCAGCTAAATGAGAAATCCCCTGTTCTTTGAATCAAAGCATGAGCTTTGTCTGAAATGTGTCACCTGCAGGAACCCTGCACCTCAGGAAAGCCTTTGGTTTCAGTCTAGAGCTAAAAAGTGCCCCGGGACCCTGTGCTGACCGTGCCATGAGCTTGTGGAGCTCCTGCTTGTGCTGCTGGTCCTCAGTGGCGATGGCATGCTGGGCTTGCTGCTGCATGGTCTGCACAAAGTGCTGCATGTGCTGGAACGCGTCGATCTGCAAAGGGATGATGGAGGCAGTGAGGACCACAGGGCTTAAATACAACTTCTCAGGGGAGGAAGACAATGTGGAAATGGATTTTCATTGAAATAAAAATATATGGTTTTGTTTTCTTTCAAAGCCTTTCAGCCATTGACATTCCTCTAAAGTCACTTTATACTTTAAATATGTCGAAATAAATGAAGATGTTATTCTTCATTCTTATTGTCTCTGAAATTGCTAAACTGAGGAAGAAATAACTGCATCCTTCATTGCCATACAGACAGAGAGCCAAAGGTATGACTGACCACAACACAAGTTGACACTGTGCTCTGATGTGCAAGAACTCAGCTCTGCCAAGGCAAGGTCACCTGTACAAGGACAGAACTTCAGCAGCAGAGAATGTCCTGTTCCTGCCCACAGAGTGAGATTCTAGTACAGATACAGAGATACCTCATTTGGAGCTGAGCACGATCTAAGACAGGCTGGCAATTCCAACAACCAAATGTTTATAGCTCACGAACTGTATCTGATTAGGACAATACTGTAATGGACAGGATCACAAATCCAGAGAAGCCTACCTATAATATGCTATGGCCATAAAAACCAACCAACCAACCAACCAACCAAAAAACCAACCAAAAAACCAACCAACCAACACCCATCCAAAAACAAACAAAACACCCAAACAAACCAACCAACCAACCAAAAAACCAACCAACCAACCAAAACCCAAACAAAACCAACCAAACAAAACACCCAAACAAACCAATCAACCAACAAACATCCATCCAAAAACAAACAAAACACCCAAACAAACCAACGAAACAAAAAAACAACCAACCAACCAAAACCCAAACAAAAACAAACAAACAAACCACCCAAACAAACCAAACTAAAAAACAACCAACGAACCAACCAAAAACACCAAAAAACCCAAACAACCCCCCCCCAAAAACAAAATCAAAACAAAAAAAAGCAACAACCAAAAATCAATCAAAAAACCCCCCAAAAAACACCCATCCAAAAAACACCCCACAAAAAAACAAAAACAAAAACAAACAAAAAACCCCCATCCCAAGATAAGTAGAGAAAATAATGCCTGAAGGAAAACTTGCAGCTTCCTGACCTTCCCTCCTAACCTTTCAGCTTTGGCTAGGCTTGAAGTATACACCATGGGACATTAACTTTGAGTTGTTTCAAGAAATTAATGTTTAGATTTCTCCTAAGGTTACTGAAGAAGTACAAATGTGCATTGCTCCTTTGCCAGAATATTACATAAGGCAGTAGTGCTAAAGCAACTTGCACTACCAAATTCTGAGGGAAAAAATCTTTTAAAAATTCCTTGGAAAGAATTCTGGGGTAGGAAACCCCAAAATTAACGATTTAAGAAAAAAGTATGCACACTTCACTGGAAAGAATTAAGAGTAAAGTTCCTGCAATCTGCGAGGTCATTTCAGGTTAGGAACTGCAAAATGTGCTGTTAGAAACCTAATTTACTTCTGTGCAGCTATAGGAATGAGCTATGTTAGAGGCAAGAACCACCTGAGCTCAAATGCTTCATCCATCCCGTTCAAATGTCAGCATGCACAACTCAGTAGAGAGGAAAAAGGGTATTAGCCCAGGGTGAAATAAAAGAAAATATACTCTTAACATTAGCGTGGGACATTCCACAGCTGGTAACCTAGATAGAAGGGATGGGAGGGTAAATAACAATATTATAAATAGTTATGCTAGACATCCATTAAAAATAGACAAAATATATTGCCAAACAGTGTCAGTACAGAATGTTATCTTTTTATTATGTGCCCCTCTAATATCTAGACACACCCAATAATCTGCTCTTCAGTTTCCATTAATATTGAAAACTGACTGGCATAAACTGACAGACAGAGCCTTAAGACTGAAAGCAGTAAGTTTTCTGGAACAACTAAATTCCTAAGTTTGTATGCAAGCCTTTTTACGGGCTATGGCTTAGAATGCAGCTGCTGGCAAAAGTCCTTGTTAGAAGAAATGTAATAAGGTTTACTTATCCAT
Organism: Acanthornis magna; assembly: GCA_036785705.1. NCBI lineage: Eukaryota > Metazoa > Chordata > Aves > Passeriformes > Acanthizidae > Acanthornis > Acanthornis magna. Next base: position 919,444 of record JAWUZG010000050.1, read on the forward strand.
TTTTATCTGTTGTTTAAGGAAAGACTGTTGTGGAGCTCTGCAAGTGCTGTGTGGCTGGTTTCCTTCTAGATGCCTGCTTTTTTCCTGCTGCATTTGCCAAGTGCCAAAATGGCACTACTGAAAACTTTTTAGGTCAATAAAGCAACCTTGAACTGTTCAGCTAGAAAAAAAATGGTCATTTCCCACCATACCAGCCTACATGAGCAGCTTAGTACTTAGGATACCAAATCAAGTGAACACACACAGTTATATAAAACTACACTCATCACCAGCTGTAATGATGTATTATTTATCTATTTTGGTATCAGTTTTCCCCCATCCTCATGGGCTCGACCTATTCTTGCATCAGTAAATTTTAGGTATGTTCTCCCATCCCCTTAATCTTTGCCCCTTCTCTCATTCTGCTTTCCACCACTGCACCAGTGTCCTGCACCATGTCCATCTATTTATTTCTTGTGGTCAAACACCAGAAAAACACACTTTCCCTCACAGAGGCAGGCAGAGATCCCACATACTTCTGGGGTCATTTACTGAAGAAGGTAAGAGGCAATTTCACTGTTTTACAGAGCCAACAGAACAGGGCCTCAGCAACAGCTCCTTCTGCCTTTTTAATTCAAATAAAGAATAGTTAGGTCATGGCAATGTTCCCACAGCAATGGCTCTGCTCCAGTGCTGGCAATCCCAAAGGCAGAAAAATAAAAAAGATGTGGCAGAATATGAGGGTAAATGGAGGCTTTAATGTATATTAAAAAAAAAAAGATAACTTATCCAGTCTGGAGCTTATTGGATTTGATTATGTAAATTCTCCCTGTGTTGCAATGTCAAAAACATTCACCCTGGGCTCTCTGGAGCCAAACTGTTCCCATGACAAAACCCCATGCACTTTTCTGCGGTCTTTCAGATAGAAATTTCCAATAATCTCTTTAGTAAAAGTCAGTTCTGCTCAGCAACTAAGTGAACACTATTCAGACACTTCTAGAACTGGTAATTAACCCTCCTTACTTCCCTCTTTCAGCATGTCACCCTGACCACAGGTGCAGTGTAGAGAGCTGGCAATCAGAACAGTGGATGAAAAGTCAAGTGCCAAAGTTACACAGGACAAAAGAGCTACTACTGACCATTAATCTTGGCAGAATCCTTTGGGTACCAGCTACTGGTTTAGCAAAATTAATCAGAAGTCCAAATTAACATTGGAGGTGAGGAGATTCAGATCCAATGGGTAAATGAACACTGGGGGTTGCACAGCTCTGGACCAATTAACTTTGAAGCAGTGCATCTCTATGGGTTTTGACTGTAAAAAGTTTGGGGGAAAATCCTGTAAAATTGGTGTGTCATGGAATGATTTTCTCTGCACACCCGGGCTGTGTGTGGATGAGATGATTTCTGTGGTACATCCTGGCCAGAACAACATCCTGACCAGATAATAAAGTAATGCCTTGATTCTTTAACATTAAAAATGTTGTTGGAGGGTTTTTGTTTTTCCCACGGTTTCCATGACATTTCCACCTATGAAATAAAATTAGGGCCAGGCTGTCTCTGCCTTACAGAGTTTTAAAGGAATAAAAAAAACCACTTACGATCTGAATAACAGTAAGGAATTAGCTACTCTCTTTTAGGGGAGCAAAAGTAAAAGCTCCAGGCTTGCCTTTGTTCTGTGGGGAAGATGAAGAGCTAACGTGTAACATTGCACAAAACCTGAGCAGTGAAACAGAGCACTGTGCTCTCCTGTACCTTCCGGGCGCTCTTCCACATGTGCTTCATGTAGGCGTAAGTCACTTGGGGATGGACTGTCGGCAGTGGGTGATCCAGCTGTCGAGATGGATCTACTCCCAAGAGCAGGACAAGGGTCTTATGGGCCAAAGCCTGGAGAAAGTGGCAAAGACAAAGAGCAGGTTAAAGCAAGCTCATTGTTACCTCCAGCTCATTTTGCTTCAGAATTGCCCAACCCTAAAAAAGTACATCTGACCCTCCAGATAGAACAGCGGCACAGCAGACTCCCTGGACTCCTAAGAATACCACATGATAAACCATATGTCTTCCTTTGGATCAGAGCATTAGATTCTCATTTCAGAAGCCAGTAGAAAGTATAAAGTCTGTTTCAAGTATTTGGTGATTAATTTTGTGGTGAATATTAAAATAGGACAGTAATGTTCCACAGCAATATCACATTCTAGATTTGACTCTCTGTTCTAGCAGTGAGAGCTATTATTAACAATCTCCAGTGCTGCATAAAAACTTCCAGTTATAGCATGCAATAAAAAATTGGCTCAGGGGTTCTCATGTATAATACCAGTCCCACAAAAATAACCTTGGCTACAAGCATGAACTCTGTGCTGGTTACAATTCTAACATTTCAACCATTTCTGACTAGTTTCTTCCTCAGAGGAGAGCCCATCCCACCTGGGCAATGAAAGCATTTGCGAATGCTCCAAGTTGAAGCAGCACAGCAAAGCCAATCATCTGAAAAACTGCTGTAGAGGACAGAGCCTGACAATGCTCACCAGCCTCCCACTCTTGCCACACAAGCTGGCATACTTGAGCCAAGTTCTCATGTCCTCGTGAGGATTCACAACAAGAGATCGGACCATCAATATTCTTTGCCAGTCTTCCACGATTCGCTGACAGCCCTGAGAGTAAACAGAAGGGAGAACTTGTTATTGTTTGGTCTCCAATGTATTCAATCAATGAGCCTTGATGCAGAATCTGAAGGGACTTTCATCAAGATAAGAGACTCCTGTACCTATAATTCACAGCAGACCAACATTAGAACTGTCTATTTAACACTGCAGTGCATGAAGTCCCTCACTCTCACAATCTGCAGGTAGCTCAGTGCTTGCAGTCTGACGATATCCACTAATGGAAAAAGGAAAAAACGCTCCTAAAGCTGAAGCACATCCAAAAATGAGGAAAGCTCTTCGTACAATTCCAAAGTGAGTCAAAGTGCCTTTCAAAGTGCCTTCTCAACCTAGTTTTAAAGCCTATTTTTGGTTTAAATGGTGACAAATCTCAACATGGAGATGGTAGAAAACCAAATGGTTGCAAAGATTATTTTTGTTATCGCCCATTTTCTTTTCCTTGCATGCATTGCTTTTGGAGGCTGGCACCTCTAAAGTAGTTTTCTGCCAGAAACTGCAGCTCCAACTGCTGCACGGATTCTTGTCTGTCTGATGGGAGAGGTGTGACACTGGCAGAGCAGGATGAGTCCAATATTCCAAACATTCAAGGATACTACAGAGAAGATGAATTGTGGAAGGGACAGTGAACAACCAAATCCATGGGGCTTGATATAGTGGCCAAGTACAGGTGAACAGTGATGCTCCAAAGTTTCTATTCAGCCAGAGACTACTTAGTTTTGAGGTAAACAAAAGGTTTTCCAATGGCACCATGGACTTTAGCACCAAAGAAGCTGTTCTTTCCCTCTCTCTTTTTCCCCAAAGTTGAGGACTGGGAAGTTGGGCAAAGCTTGTTGCCTAACACCCAAATAAACTTCATCCAATAGGCATTTAAAAATTATTAAAAACAGCTATAAAATGTTCAAGAACAGTACGTACTGCTCTGAGGACTATAAAAAGCTGTATTCAGACATTACACTTCCTGCCACTTCAGTTTCTCTACCCCAGTGGAATGGTCCTGAGCATTTCCAGACAGGAATGCAGATGGGAGACTAAAAGCTTTGTCACAGTTTCCCAAACAGCTAAAAAACATGCAGCAAGCTTTCATAAGGTGGCACATTATAGCAGTCCCAGTGAAGAACTCTGCACAGGAAAAAGTTCTTCCTCCAAGCAGCATTTTACCTTAGTTATGCTCTTTTTTTCCTTTACCCCCTTCTCTTGCAGGAATCACCTCTTTAAACAATATTCCTGTATGTACTACTGCATCTGAGGAGATTCACTTTCACTGTAGGGGTGCCTCTTGTAAGGAAATAGTGTCAAATATTTGTCTGATTTACATTTTCAGAGGTACTTTGGATTTTTGATGTTTAGAGTAAGAAAGGCACAAACTTCTCTTTCAATACAGGAAAATTAATATTGCTAAAGGTCTCTTCTGAAAGATCAAGGTTAATCATAGCATCATTTGGATTGGAAAAGACCTTTAAGATTATCATGTCCAGCCATAAACCTAACACTGCCAATTCCACCACTAAGCCATATCCTTATGTGTCACCAATCAGCTGGAAATGTTCTTGTAAGAGGTCCAAAAGGAACAGGATAATCTTTTATTTTACAAGCATGTGAATTCTCTGACCAGTTTTCCAGCATTTGAAGAGAATTCACTTCTTAAAATGCAGACAGTCAGGTAAAAAGTTCAGACTAGCCTGATCCAAACCAGTATTTCCAGATGTAATCCAATATTGAGATAAGCAGCCTTGGGGATGTTACCAGTGTCTCTCTTCTGTACACATCTATTTCAAGGCTTAGTTCACTCTTTTAAAGTGTCATATCAGCAGAGACCTCAGGAACACTAACCTGAAAAAAAAAGCCCAAACCAAAACCCCAGGCAAGCAGGACAAGCACAAAGGAGATGGAGCATGCAGCCACAGGAGCATGAATGTTACTGGGATGGCAAGAGACATGGGAAGACTTGCTGAGCCACCACAGTGAATCAAAAGGAAGCTGTTTGTGCCAGCCCATCAGCATCTCTATCCCAGACCTTTCCATGGATGTACCTGCAGTCTTTCCCACCAGATCTGGCGGATGATCTCACGGCGTTCTGGTACAAGTTTATACTGGATAACCTCTTCCAGCTCTGACAGCATCTGGCAGGATACCATAGCCTGAAGGAAAAAAATCACATTCCATCCCAATCACTACAGAACAAATCTGTAATTAAGGAACAGTATTTTGGCATCAAAAACTTAAGTACATAGGCTGCTCAGCAAATAAAGGACCAACTGCTGTATACTGGTACTGATACGACCTGCCGATTCAAACTCCCTAAAGATCAATTCTTATTTCTTTTAAGGGAGTGGAGGGAGCTCACGTCACTTTTAGATTGTCCCAAAGCTGCTCCTGCAAAGATATATTTCTTATCTAACAAAAGCCATTTAGCTTGTGAGCCTACACAGGTCTTATGTTTGAGACAAGCACCAGTCTGAAGTTTTATGCAACTTTTAGAGACAGTCTGAAGCAGCAACGAGGGGAATGAAGACTGAGAGCTACACTTACCCCATAGGCTCGACTGTAACTCTCTCCTGCCATGGCAGTCAGCTCAGCATCCAGCAGGTCTCTGGCTTTGTCAATGCACTGAAATAGAAAAAGATATTGGGGCAAAGGTGGTGTGTTTTATCTAGAGTCAACTGTTGAAACTGCTCTTCAGCTGTTCCATCTCATGGACAAAGCTGGCATTGTTCCCACTCTCCAACAAGAACCAGGAAAGGATCTTATTGATAGAAAGATTTGACATGAAAACAGTGTCCAGGGTATATACAGGGGAAGTCAAGGGAGCTTCATTCATCCCCTGCACAGTTTGAAGTTTGTCTTCCTACAAAATCAAAGGTTGCAGTATTTCTAATCCTACTGTCATTGTAGAGATCATCATCAACAACATTTGCAGAGAAGTTCACATTTTATGCAAGAGAGTTGGTTACAAAAAAGAGCCTCAAGAAATCTCTCTTGATACCATACAATGAAAGAAAATAGCTTTCACTGTTTTACATAACCCAACAGGATTTTATGAATTTTACAGGACAGCAAATTCCATTTCTCATCCTCAAACTAACACAGGCTCTTCAAGCATGAAATAAATCCTGCTCTAGTTCTAGTCATTATATAATCTCTCACCTATAGCTTTTCCTGTTCAAAATATTAAAGGTTAATCACAAACTCTACCCTTTTGAATGCCTGGTTAATTTTGCTGTGCACATCACCCAAAAAATCTATGTACGGGTTTTGACAGCACAGATTGAATTACTCCTTTATCTAAGTTGGCAAGCCAGCACAGAATTCTGAGAAATGGGACTTGAGCTTCCTTGGAAAGTAAATGACATGTTTCACATCTACAGAGTCACTCTGCAAATCTCCTCTGTGACAAACAAGCATTACCAATACAGCTCTGCTTAACAGACTCATTCCCTGCCTTGGTATCTCAGTCTAAGATTTGAGATTTATCAGTGCCACCAGAAAAATTACAGTTATTATACATGATACATATGAGCCCTTCACTGAAAAAGCGGTAAGAAGCAGAAGTGCACAAAAGATCCATTAGGAATCTTACAGGTATCTAGGCATTCCTGGCAATTTACAATCAGTGCCTTGTAGAATGGAACTGCTGCTGAGACAATCCTTGTGCCCTGCCTGTCTAGAAGTGGCACAGAAGTAAAAAAAGCCAAAAAATGACTAAGGCATTCTTAGGCTCTACACCACAGGATCACTACTATTTATATATGCATTCACTGCTATGTTTCTGGAAATACATGCTAAGATCTACCACTCAGGTCTAATACACCCATGGAAAAAACATTATTGGGCAATTCACAGGTTATAGCCAACTGCTTTAAAACAGCCTGTCTTTCCATGAAACTCCATAGCCTAGTACATCTTAAACCAGGTTTTGGGATGCCAACAAGGAAGATAATTACTTGCTGAGCCAGTGAGAAAAGGTCCTGATGCAGTGCCAGTACAGCCCTGTAGAAAGCACCGTCGTGGGTGTCCCTGGGGATCATGCAGGTATATTCTTCCATGCTGTCCCACTGACCTGCAGAGACACAGATATCCTCAGTAACACAACAGCCTTCTCTGCGAAGGGAGAACAGAAGAGAACTAGGATGTGGTGCTTAGACATCAGTGCTTAGACCTGAGTGCTGGGAGGTATTTCTGCATTGAAGTCAGCTCTCCAACAGCTTACCTTTGGCAAGGACACTCTGTTATACACATAAACCACACATAAATATACACATAGCTACAGACAAGAAAAACATGGGCATTTTTATTCTAGACAAGTTGTTATCCTTGTGGAAAAGGTTCTTTCATTCTTTGTGATGAAAAGGTTAAAATTCTGATACTTCCAGAACATTTGAATGAATTAGTGCCCTGCAAAGCAAAAGATGATTTTTTCTCAGCAAAGGCTGCCAGAGAGCAAAGACAGTCATAAGCTTCTCTAGTAAATATCTCACTATCAATGTAAATGGACATTTGGACCACTATGAATTTATTCCCCTTAAGATTGTCTACTCAGCAGACACAATCTCCCAAAATGCTCAACAGATACTGTTCTTGTTTGTAAACAAGTCTGCCACAAATCTGAGAAAGTCCATTAATCTAATTTCCAGCTTGAGCTCTGTTCAGTGTAAAGCCAAGCAAAAGGGAGCATTTAAGCAACTGATCATCTGCTCAGACCACTCTGTTACTGGAGATCACACGGGGAGACTTGATGTAAATGCAGGTTTTCCAAAAGGCTTCAATATGGAATGATGTTTACTTCATTTCCCAGTGTAAATAATGTGGTTCCTTGATGTTTCCTGTGTTTTGTAGCTCTGAACTAAGTTAAAACCATCTGTGCTTCCAACTCATGAGCTGTGGCACCCCAGCACAGGAGGATACATTACCTAGACCCCAGGCAGCAGCAGCAGCCATCCTGGCCATCTTAGCTTGAGTTTCATCATTCACCTGGGTCCACTTTTCACAGCATTGCTGGTGGAGCTGTCCCCTAAGAAGAATCCACAATTTCTGATCAGCAAAAAGTGTCTTCCAAGAATTCTGCCTGATTAAACAACCACTTCCCACTGGTAAGACAACAACCAGCCCCATCATTCTTTTTATACTGAGTGGAGAATAGGATTTGACTCCTCTGGCCTAGTCGACCATGCTAGTCTGATGACAAATATCCTATCACCAGAAAATAATTGTAAGGCGCACTATATTTTGAAAAGACACATCCAAAGAGAATCTTGCATTTGTTCCTCAGCAGCTGTTAATGCCTACTTTACAAACTGGACTGAAAATGTCAGTGTATAAATACAGGAAAAAAAAATTCTCAAGTAAACAAACAACCACCACCAAAAAAAGGGTGCTCAAAATTTTTTGCAAGTGTCAGTAGAGGAAACATTATGATCTGAATAGCTTGAGCATGGCTCCTACTATCAAGCATTTTGAATTAACACATCAAATCTGAAGACAAAGACTGCAGAATGAATGTTGCTGTAACCTCATATGAAGACTTGTTATGGCAAGATCTCAGAGGGCATCTGAATCTTTCATCTCCAGTGGAGAGGAAGCATCAGGATTTTTTATATTATTTCTTTCAAATCAACTGTGAATGCTCTACTAATCAAACCAATTACTGTGGGTGTTGCAGTTCCAGGATTTTTAGGCTGGATACTCTGTAGCAGTGAAACAGCTGCCAACTGTGAGCCAGAACAACTTGCCTTCCCTACTGTCATCCTCTCCCCTCCCAAAAAGGAAGATGAGTTAGTCAAACAGAACCAATGGGCTGCCACAGGCAAGATAGTAATTCTGACAGCTTAATGGCCCAGGAGGAAAAAAACCCAAAGGAAATGAAAACCCAAGCCAAACCTAGCAACAGCAGCAATTCAGGACCTCACAGATGCTGATAAAGCACTATGGGTCCTACAGGAATAACTACATGAGGAGAAAAATGGCTAAGAATGTTTTGGCTGTAGTCTCAAAATATCACAGCAGAGTACTGAAATAATGATGCTACATAATATCTCTATTATCTGCCTTATCCTGTCACGCAGACTCCAGCAGCTCAAACAGTCAAGTTGAATGCTACTGAAGAGTATCAGCAGCCAAACTATGGAATCCTCAGCCACAGGATGACATCTCTAGAGTCAGCTGCAAGGCAGCAGTCAGCACTTTGAAAAAGCAATTGTAAAAAACATTGTAAAATCTTGAATTGTAAAATTGTAAAATCATCTGCACAGAGTTGGAGTTCAGTTCCACAACAGAATTTGGAGACTCTAATTGCTCTCATCACGACAGACTGTTAATAGATCCATGATATCTCGGTCCAACGAAAGAAAATTGTCCTTTTGCTGTTCCATAGATTTGTTGCTGATACATGAATAAGTAGGAGGTTCAGAAAGAACACCTCACACAAATACACATCCTGCAGGAGGGAAAAATTTTTCAAATCCCTGGTGAGAACTGCCTACTCCTAGAAAAGCTGATTGAGGAATGCTCAGTAAGAGGATCTATTTTCTCTTCTGGAAAAGCTACAGCCTATATGTCTCACCCTTGCTTAGAAACAAAAAGGGCAAAAAATGCTGCCAGAATTAGGTTTCTCAAACAGTCCTATTTCCAGCAGTAAAATGACTTTAGTGAAGAGGAATCTCCTTGCTGTGGTGCCATCCCGTGGGTTCACGTCAGGACCCATCAGGAGAGAGCTCGTGACATGCAAAGCTCAGTGGAAAGGCGGAACCTGGACGAACCCACACCTGCCCCTGGGTAGAACTGCACGCCACAGTGAACAGGGTGCCTTCTCCAATTATCTTCTTGGAATTGAGCAGCCAAGAGAAACAGAAGCCCCCAGTTTAGCAGCAAGCTGTAAGTCACCAGCAGCTCACCCTCTCACAAACACTGACTCAAATCAGTTATGTGTTGGTGACAGACATTTGACACAAAGCTTGAAATTCTAAATGTCCACAAAGACAAGGCTTAAGAGATGCTGAAAAAGACTAATGAGGAAAGCCTCATCCTTCTATAAGGCATAGGTCGGACACTGAATAAACACAGAAATCTCTCATGTTTTAATCAGTTTAAAAAGGAGGGTCACAATGAGCTCCTTTTATGACTGTTTCTGACAAGTTCTGCTCAGTGAATGTTTCCTCTATTTACAATGTCTTTCTCTGTTACAAATGGGATTGACCTGATTGTAAGATTGCAGATTCACTTCCAGAGACACCTTAACTCATCAGATGGCCAGCCCCAAAAGCCTTAGAGATGTTATTACCAATTCTGACTTCAATGAACAAAGAGAAATGCCACACAAATATTCAAACTATTAAGTAAGCAAGAGTAAATAGGAACTCAGGCAAAAAAATTGCACCTGAATGACAGCATCCAGAGAACAGACAGACAGCACTTTCCTCAGTCTTCAGGAATTCCCTTCTTACCATTCTCCAAGTGCTTCCAAGCAACGCATCCGTCCCAGCATCAGCTCAGGATCATCTTTGTTTGTGTCCATCTTCTTGTCATAGGCCACCAGAGCATCTTCCCATTCATGAAGCTTTTCATACCAGGTAGCTTGAATTTCCTAAGGGAAGGGAAAAAAAATAAAAACAAACAGCAGGATTAACACTGATCATTCTATATTAACTACTACAGCTCTTCCTGAAAATTCTGTGTCTCTGCTGGGCACTTCACCCTTTTTTCATTCTAAATATCCTCATGGACTTCTGTGCTACAGAGAAGGGCCTTCATTAGTGTGAAAACTAGAATCCTGGCATTGCTCCACCTGCACAGAAATTAATTCAGGTTTACCAGAGGGATTAATCCAACATCATCCCCTTACTCAGTGCCACTGAAATACCAGCTCAGCAGCCGGTGCTTCTCTTTTTGGAGAGGTGGAGTGAGTGGAATAGGAAAAAAGGGTAAATCTGTAACATATTCCACTTCCCATTGTTGCACATGCCTGCATTCAAACAAGAAAAACAGCCCTGTGCTCAGGAATGGAGTGAGTAACTGGAAAAAAAGCCCAAACTTTGCGTGTGGCTATGGCTAGGCAATTATTTAATCAGCAGGTAGTATGAAATTGGGGTCCAATCACACCTTTCACAAGGGAAGGCTATGGTTTGTACCAAAGCCATTAAAAGTTAGCCAAGCAGTGATCCTTATCAGCTAAACACTTTTCTTCAGTCTTTGTTTCTAGATTTTGTTTCTCATTTTCCAAGAAATAGAATGCCTTAATGTATTTCCATACTTTTCTCTGCCAGTGTTTTTCTGCTCAGCCCTTGGCAGCTCATGTCTTGACACAGGCTGCAGAGCAGATTCTTTTCCCAGACCTGTGGGCAGCTCACTATAAACCATGCTTTGTATGCCAATTCTTCCACTTAGCACTTTTACTTCTCAGCTAAGTCATATTTCAATTAAGTCCCTGAAAGTAGAGCTCACAGCTCTTCTAATTTCTTTTCACTGCCTATTCTGGCAAGCTCTGTGCTTTGAACTACATTTACTGCTAGAACTATATTGCTGCTGAAGAGTGAAGTCAGAATTAGGTAATGCAGAACTTTGCTCACCCACCCAAGGAATTATAAGAAGCTGCAAAGACGTTCTGAAGTCTGTGCTGCTCCAGAAAGGACTTACTTTCCAGTCTAGGTCAAAACCACACATAATCCTACACCAGAGGACTTCCACCATTTTGTGTGGTTCCCACTTTCTAGTGGTTTCTACTTAATAGTGTGCTGTGCTGCCTTCCTTTTCCTAACCCTCCTAAAACACTGCAACAATTACTACTGCAAAATCATCTTTTTACCAGTGGAACTGTCAGGAGAGCATAGGGTGGTTTGGTCCTTGAACACAAATTAAATTACTTATGAAATGAGAAGGAGAAAAAAAGGTAAATCATGCTGAGAGCGACACAGAACAAATAAATAATGGGGTTATTTGATTTCAGTGAGCAGTCTAAATTGTAGGGGACTGGTTAATTTGCTATTCTAAGTAATACCTGTGAACACTTTTCAAAGAGGCTAGAGGCATGACTTCCATTAAATCCTACCTGGAAGGTGTTGATACAGTTTCTCAAATCCTTCAAGTTTAGAACAGGAACTTACTCCCTCCCTTCCCAGCTTATCCTAAATAAAAGGATTTATGTTGTCAAGTTGCTAGTTGCTCACAGCTGCATTTAGTATCAACAGCAGCTGCAAAATTCTCCTCCAAATTCAGTTCTTGCTGCCCTCCCTGTGCCCAGCATTGGCTGCAAAGTGCCCACTGAACATCCCTGTAGGCAGCAAGGCCCTTCACTATGAACAATGGAATAAGCAGTGATAGAACCTTGATGTGACTGATTGAAAAAACACACCACCACCCACCAAAAAACTAACTGCAGAAACCGTAAAAACACAATTCATGACGAAGCAAATTATCCAGCAGGACTCACCAGCTCCCCAAAGTGCTTCATGGCATATTCCAGCACTCCAGCAGCTGCTTCTGGCTGTTGGAGTTTATTGTTAATGCTGGAAAGGCAGAAAAAGAAAGATGGTTTAACACAGTTGGTGTATTAGGGGTTGGTACAAGCTTCTGCTTGATAATACCAAGATCTGTCATTTGGAAACATCAATGGAACACTGTCCTTTTTGATTGAGACTTCCATATGATCAATTAAACTACATAAGGCACACAATGATTATATATTTGCAAAACAACAGGTGCACACATGTTCTCTGCACATAGTCTCAAGAGTTGCTACATAAAACAGAGATTGTGTATGATTATCAATTCTAAGTAACAGCCTGCATAGCAAGAAGAATATCTGACAATAATTTTAAAGGCATGATTTTTCAAACAACAGCACTTAAGAGCTTTACAGTACTAACTTTTTTCCTCCCCTTTTAAACAGGCCACTAACTCCTTTAAAAATCAGAATGGAGATTTCAATGATGCAGCAAACAGTCTATATTATTAAAAAAGATGACAAATGTCACCAGGACATTACATACTAAGCCTCTACATTGGTACTAACCAGCACTGGCACTTTTCTTTTGTTGATTTTCAAGAACATGCCAGAAATTGCTGCCATCACAATCAATCCTCAGTCTGTACCAGGGAGCCACTTGCTTTGCAAGGACAGCTGAATTTTATGAAGCATAAGCAAACAGGCTACTCTTGAGCTTGATTCTCTATCTCATGATGTACAGGTGTTCTCTGAAATAATTTCTATTTCATATTGGTTTTCTTATCTTGCTATCAGAAATGGGGTACACAGTGATGAGCACTTCTCCTAAACCCCAATTTAATGAGGACATTAACTTTTTATGAAGCTTCTGCTATTTTATAAAGCCTGTTTATGAACAGCCTCTGCTTCATTGCCCTCCTCTTTCCCTACTGACACAGAAATGCAAATTGTTCAAAGCAACATCACAACACCTACAACACATCCTCCAGCCCAATACTAACATTAGTTAATGTTTGGAATGGAAACAACATAATTAACAAAACAAAACAAAACAAAACAAAACATGGCAATAGAGAGCAGTGCAAAGAGACTTTCAGAGGTCTTTGAATAGGACCACAGATGCAGGCAGCTCTCAGAAATGCTCTTTCAGAATGGCAGCATGATTTCCCTCCTATAAGAGGGCAGGGGATCAGTAAGAGACAAGCAAATCTAAAGTATTAGAGGGATTAATAAACAGACAAAAAAGGGGATAATTTTCAAATTAATGATACATTTCTTCTGTCTCTGGAAGCCTCCTTTCCTGACAAGTAACGAATCAAGCTCCTAGACATATTCTGGATACCTGTGAAGGTCAAGTGAAATACTGTTGGAAATAGGACCTCAGACTGGTTGAGCTAAAATCAGATTTAGCCAGACTAAGAATACACCATAACCACAGTTCAAGATGACAGACCCATGAATTTTTTTAACAAGATAGTCAAAGATGTCACTAACTCCAGCCAGCTTCCCAGGGGAAAGCTTGGCAGCAGCCTCACGAAAGTGATAAATGGCTGTCACATTTCATGCCCTGATGATTTAAAGAGCCATTGGCAGACACATCACTTCCAGAATCTCAGACAGTTAATTTCTTCCAAGTTATCTTTCTTGTCAACACTTCCTGACAAAATTGGCTGTTATCGTTTATTACACAACAATTAGCACTGCTCTTGTGCTGATGCATCCTGGTACGCTCAATTACTCCTTTTGTTTCTTACTTTCTTGGCTGTCCAAAGCAGAATTAAGAGTCTTAAATCTATTTATGGTTAGGTTTAAGCAAAGGGAAGGAAAAGATGGGGAGGGAAAGGAGAAAGACTTTGATTTATAAGAATGTACAGCAGTAGCTGTTAATAATCATAAATTACTCTCCTGGGACAAATGATCTAGAACACAGTGAGCAGTGACAGGTGATTTTGTGGACTAGGATAAGCCTCTGACTGGGGTATCTCCTGGCAGCTGCTTTTCCCTGTGCTTAGGACCATTTCTGTGAAAGCAGTAAATGTTGTGGCTCCCTGCTCCCAGCCCATTCTGTGTACACACCATTTTAACCTGCTACATTCAAAACACACATATAGAAAACACAATGTCCTTTCCTTTCCTTTCCTTTCCTTTCCTTTCCTTTCCTTTCCTTTCCTTTCCTTTCCTTTCCTTTCCTTTCCTTTCCTTTCCTTTCCTTTCCTTTCCTTTCCTTTCCTTTCCTTTCCTTTCCTTTCCTTTCCTTTCCTTTCCTTTCCTTTCCTTTCCTTTCCTTTCCCATTCCTTTCTCCTTCTCCTTTCTCCTTCTCCTTTCTCCTTTCCTTCCATGAAGGCACTACCCCTCTCCTTGCAGACCTGAGGAGTCAGTCTGTGCTGAGACAGAATCTTCCAAAATGTCATAACACTCTTAAAATCACCACAGAGCTGTTTTCTAGCCCCCACACTGGAGACTGAACAGAAAGAAAAATAGTGCAGAAAAGCATCCAGGCACTCGGAAAAGGCCCCAAGGGCTAGTATTTCAGCCAGGCAGAGTTGCCAGGGGTTTTTAGTCAATGTTGCTGCTGGAAATCAGGGCAGTTTACCGGATTAGAATCAAGGGGATGGATTTCTCTTCATATCTGGAAAAAGATAATTACAAAATCTCCCTGGATTAAAGGAGAAGGTGGGAAAACATCTCTCAAGATAGAAACAATGCTGTTGGCTAACTTGCCAGACAGTAACTGAAGTCTTTGTTTACTGGCAGATATCTTTGCAATTATTGCTAGTTCAGAATATTGTTAAGTTTAATATTAAAGGAAAAGATCAATTGTTCTCCATATCCAGTGAGGGAAGAACATATTCATCAGTTCATTTTTGTTAAAAAGCTAGGAAAAAACCCCACCACCATCTCCTACTTGAAGGCTTGGCAGCAGGGCATAAAAGAATATTTTTAGTGCATTTAGAACATTTTAGAAGTTTTTAGGTATAGGTTTGGTAGGTCATAGATTACATCTCATTTCTCAGGAAAGGCTCAAGTATTCAGCTCTGCTGCCTGCTAGGGGCTGGCAGAGCCTTCCAGGACCAATGCTCAAGGAAAATATTTCAAAATTATATATTTTCAATGCTAACGTACTTACCTAAAATATTCTGAAGCTAGTTCAAGACAGAGCTGTCCCATGCTTGCAATAAGACTATTAAAGTGGGCAGACCACAGAAATAACAAGATTTCCTAAGTCATTTCTACTAGACTTTGATATACTTTGAACTAATGCACTAATTTCAGTGCTTAATACCCACCATTTTGTTTCACATTTTATTCAATAAGAAAAGTCATTAGAAAAAACCAAAACAACCAAAGATCCTTATACTTTCCCTCTAAATGAGCATGAATCAGTTGCAAAACTAATTCTCATCAATAAATTTGGTATGAGTTCAGCCCACCTGGGCTCACTGCATAATTAGATTATGCAGAACACTATAATTTAAATTTCCTCCCCATTTATTACAGTATCTATACTGTAGTCAAAATAATGTCCAGCCCTGACCTATTTGCAGTACTGTATCATGATGAGTGGGATATTAAAATGTAAACAAGCCTTCTGATGAAAAACATTTTCCAATTGCTATGCCACTCTATCCCTACAAAAAGTGACTACCCTTGGCAAACTCCCTATTATAAAAATCTTGGTCAAAAACCTTAAATCTTTGAATTTTATTAGTAGTGAAAGGCTACATAAACCTACTGCTTGATTATTGAGATATCAAAACTGTAGGTTTTACATGTACACTGAGCTAGAATCACAAAAAAGAACAATATTTAAGAAAAATACACTCTTATTGCTTATATATTTAAAAGGTTATTTAAACAGAAACTAGACATGAACTGGGAATCAAAAACAAATTTATTGTCTTCAGTGGGATGAGAACTCAAATGATGGACTTTTCTCCTCCACAAACCTGAGGCATAAATGTGTAATGTTTACTAGAAATGTCCTCTTTTATACAGTCCTGGGAGCATTCCAGTCTTCCATTATCTTTGATATTGACAATATTCTCTGTCACTCAAAATATATTAAATTTTCAAGATCTCAAAAGCAACAGACTCTCCCCATCTTCTCATAAAAATTATAAAAAGAAAGCCCTTTATTTCAATAGGGCCTTTTCAAGCGGTCCCCAACTTATCCGTGAGGGAACACACACATTTCCTATTGCCAGAATGCATCCCAAAACATGATAGAGAAACTTATTTTTGCAATAAAGCAGCTCGTGTGCTGAGTCTAGACAAGAAGATAAACTCTTCTTTTCCTCAGTCTCCTCAAGTTTGTTTAAAAAGATCTTCTATGTGACAGATTTTACCAGCCCCAGTCAAGCTTGTTTTTCCTTCTGAAGAAGTGCTGAGAGCTGCATTTGGGATTGGAAGGCACTCCTACTTTGTGGAGACTTGGGGGAACAGATAATCCCCTGGCAAAAGGAATTGGCTTTGTTGACCATTTTCCCCAATTCTATAATTTATTTGTGTTCAGGCATCCCCCAGTCCTTGACTCAAGAAACCTCAGAAAACAACACACAGTCCCTAAAACAACTCAGAAAACCAATGCATGTCCCTCATGCCACTAAAAATTATTCCCATTCTGGGAACAAATATGTTTGAGAAAGTGATACCAGGAAAGAGCTGTTTTCAATAAAGAGTTGTGATGGGTGAGTGCTTCCAGGCAGAGCAGCCCCTTCAGCTTCCAACAAGGACACACCACATTGCTCACAGGCACCAAAACTGGCCAAATTCCCAATCTTGATAGAAATGCTTACAAATAAAATAAAAACATTAAGAGAAAAATCAGTGAAAAATGTTACAATAAGTTTCTTAGCCAGCCCTGCTGCTTAGGCTGCAAAAGGTTTTGTATCACCTATTTTTCATTAACCAGAAAGCAAAGAATTCCTAAGCAAGATATTTAGCAAAAGAAGGTGAAACACAGAGCCAGTCTTTGTGCATTGGTTATGCATAGAGGGGATGCCTTAAATAAAAAAGAAATCACAAAAGACTGCAGGAAGTAGCAGTGTTTTGTTTCTCATAGAGCCCACTCCCCTGTTCCACCTGTCTCATATAACTTCAGAGATTTACAGCACAGTCCTGACCATAAAGCTGTAGCAGAGGGAATGCTGGAGCATTTGTGAGCATCTCCAAAGCCAAAGGTGAACAGTTTCACACCTCCTGCGAGGGAAAAGCAGAATTTCAGAGCTCTGACCCAGTGTGGACTCTGTGATGGGCCTGCTGAAAGCTGATGAGAGCCTTTGCCATCTCAGCAAGCACCAGGAATGCCAAATTCTAAGCATTTGCCAGATGCATATTAAGGGTTTTGCAATGAATGGCTACCAAATAAATAGCCACAGGGCACTGAGCTTTTCTTCTTGTCTCAGCTTCGCATACACCTGCCAGAACAGCTTCCCAGAGAAGGCAGTCATTTAAACTCACCTCTAATTTAATCTGGCCCTCCAGGGACAGGAGATAACTGGTTCTAATCAAGTAATACTAATATATTTGAATTTAGTAACATCAATCAACATTATAAACATATGGCACATACAAACTGAAACCATATTTAGCCTCAGTTCTCACAACCACTTCAGAACAACATCAGAATAAAGTCAAAAAGGATTTGTCTCATGTTCTTGACTTTAGGATCTTATCTTTTTAGCTATCATGTACCACATTATTTCCACATGCAAAATATAACGGAGGAAAACTAAGGTGATGGATTTCAGGCCAAATAATGCTCAATTTCTCCATCATTACTGGGGGAAAGGAAAGAACAGGACCCACTCAGTAATCACAGAACTCATTTCTCCCCAGCTATGCCCCAAACTATACCTCTTTACAAAATGTTCCAGGATCCTGAATTCAGATCATAAGTAGAACAGTACAGAACAGCAGAGCAGCTTTTGTCAGCTCCAGCTACTGACCTAACTACCATCTGTAGCTATTGCTGCCTCAGTGACCACATTCAGTTCTCCATGAAGCTGGGAAAGACCCATCTTTCAAATACTAATAAAGAAGTCAAATTCCACTAAGGCTGAGATCTCTGCCAAGAGATGTCTCTGCCCAAATCTCCTTTAATGCTTTCTCAAAAGTAATGACAGATGGGAAGATTTGTGCTCTTTTCCATTCCTACATAATATGTCTGTTGTCACCCTCTTACACAGAACAAAGTATTCTCTTTTAATACAGGTAAATCAAAATACCCAGAAGGAAGAGGACTTGCATATGGATATACAAATTGGAAGCCGAATCCAAAATAAAACCCTGACTGTCTAATTTCCAATTAAATACTCCAGTTTAGAGAAGGGATTCAGAGGCCTTTTTGCAGTGTTTTGTAACATGTGTTCAACTGAATCTTGGATCCTTCCAAAATTTGTATAAAGAGGGAATGCACGGACCCACAAGTGGCTCCCCTCTTCCACATCTGCCCAAGACAGGAGAGTTATGATGAGTGGGAGCAGCAGCATCATGGACTAAAGTCCTGTGTAACACAATAGAGGTGTTAGCAGGGTGGCTTTTTGGGGCAGAGAAGCAGAGTCTGGCCTGTCCTATTCTCTGTTCCAACTTTGACAAAAACACGTTTCTCATCACAGGAAGCCGGAGAAGAATTTGCCCCTGGGAATGACAGAAGCTCCAGCTGGAAGAGGGCTCAGACAGGATTAGAGGCAGAACAAAAAGGTCAGGCTTTCATCTGTGTGCAGTGGCACTTTCTGGTCTGAAGTATAAAAAGCAATTTTGCTATGGAAGGTTTCTGGAATGTCCACGACAAAAATTGACTGAAGCCTACGGTCTGCTGTGGAGGTCCCCTCGGTGCTTTAATCAAATTGTCCTTGCATATCTCTGGCAATATCTCAGCTCACCAATCCCACACGGTGGCCTCGCCAGCTGACACGACAGACCCAGCGGTTTTCTCCAGGGCACAGCATGCAGGCAGTCAGTTACCCACAAGACAATTGCTTGTTTGGAGAGCTCTAATTCTGACCTCCTCCTAAAGATCCCCTCTTCCTTCTCTATGAAAATTCAGCTTTATGAGACACCTGTATTCATAGTCCACTCCTGCAGTGCTTTGATGCCTTCATCTCCTAGAATCTTTGCACTCTCGTTGAGTCTGTTTTGGAGAAAAACTATTAGGCAGCCCTGGTGCAAATCAGGAATAACAAAGCATCAGGCAACAAGTGTATCAGAGCTGAGGAGAGAGAGAAACTGCATCAACAAGCAATTGTGCTTTCTATTTCTTTAAAAGCAAATGTCAGGTCAGCAAGGCTTTTCTAATAGTTCCTAATCAAGCAGAAATCCTGCAGCCACTTTGGATCAGCGAAAGAAGCGCAGATGGGATAGTGTACATCACCTGGGTTTGTCTTAATTTCCTTTGTAAGAGGTGCAAGATTAGCTTTCTTTTGTTTCCTTGGTCATCAAGAAGCTTTCACAGCCTTTATGCAAGGAGCAGATACGTGAGGCATTTAATCCTTTATTTCATCTTATTTCTGCCCATTATCATAATCAGAAATGTTGCAGGAAGATGCAAGAACCCACATGTTAGGTAATTACAGAGCAGCTGGCCTGGGGAGAAACAACTTATCCTGAAGGATCTAGAACTAAGCCTGCAGACCTTTTGCAAAAGGCTGCACCTTTGCTGAAATGGTTTTTTTTTGGGGATCAAACTGCTATAATAAAATTCTGAACTGTTAAAAGATATAAAAGAGGAAAGGAAGTTGCTATCTCAACCATCTGAGACTGGACCAATGCTCTGAATGTCTAAAAATTTAAGGTTTACTCTAAAATCTAATCTTTATGTATCTGTGAATGTTTTAATAGCGAATAGATTTTCCTCTTAAAATCTTATTAATAAATTGGCCTCCATAACACTGGAGTTAGATCACATTGCCTGTTAAAACAACCACCTTGCATCAGTTCTAGGTAGACTCTCACAATTAATGTCCTTTCACTTGCCCTCTATGAATAAACAGAAGAGTGTTTTTTTAATTTACATATTCTGCAGATTTAATTCCATCCCACCCTCAGATACCCCATCTCTAAAAAAAATCAGCACTGGATTTTACAACATTAATAGTGCAGAGACCCCAGTGTCCAGAGAGAAGAGATGTTTTAACTAATTAATTTGCTAAAATATTGTCTAAATAAAGAAATACTGCAAGCACAGAGTTACCCCCTATCCTACAACTTCTGGGGAATATATTAGTAGGACTTGTAGCAGCCAGGGCTACCTCCTGGGGAGTTACCTTCCTTGAACTTCTATAAACTCACCCATTTTGAACAGCCTTTTCACATTCTGGAACTCTAACACTCTCATGTTATTAAAGTGCCAGAACTAGTCACCAAGAGGGCTCCAATCCAATAGGCAATAATTGCTGGAAATTCTCCTCATTTCCTAGCCCTCTCCTACACCCCTTCAAGACAGAACTGAGGGAAGTCTCTCGTGCTCTCCCCAACCTTTCCTGGCTGAAACTTGTTCCAGTTTCACCCTGTAAACACCTGATATGGACAGATGAACTGGGAGGGGCCAGCTGGCTCCACATAGTTTCAGGGGGGTGGAGGTAAACAGAAAAATAGTATATAAGATTCTTCGAGACAGACTTCCAAAGTGCATTGACTCCGACAGGAGGGGTCTGAAAAAAAGCCACTTCTTCAGGCTCCACCTTCAGAGACTCACTTCACTGGAAGCAAGGAAGGTACCAGGCTGCTGCAGGGAATTTCATACGTACCCCAGCTGCATTCAGACTACTGCAGTCAGCTGGAAGGTTTCTGTTGCTGTAAGCAAAAATGCCAGCAAGACCCACGGTTCAGCTGGCATGGCTCTGCATTGTCACTGTGTCTGTGGCAATCTACCCAGCGCTGCTGCAGAAGCCTCCCAAGAGGAGAATGATCAATGGGAATGCACAGTCGAAGATGCCAGGCTGCTGCGAGGAGATCAAGGAGCTCAAGCTGCAGGTAGCCAACCTGAGCAGAATGCTGCAGGAGCTGAGCAAGAAGCAGGAAGGGGACTGGGTGAACGTGGTGATGCAGGTGATGGAGCTGGAAGGGAGCACCAAGCAGATGGAGTCCCGCCTCATCGACGCCGAGAGCAAATACTCCGAAATGAACAACCAGATAGACATCATGCAACTGCAGGCAGCTCAGACGGTCACACAAACATCAGCTGGTAAGGAGGGAGTCCCCGAGCTCCCAGATCCACCTCTCCATGCACAGCTAACAGCTAGTTCCCAGTGCTAGCATGTCCTGCTAATGTGGTTAGCAAGCATGCACACGGAATATTGCTGTTTAGGAAGTGATCCTGAGAAAATGAGTTTGAATTTGTCCATCTGTATTTTTATATCTATGTCTGTTCTCAGGGAGTACGGAAACGGAATAGGGACTGCATTTCTACAGTGAGGAATTCAGTCTAATATTTCATTTTCTGAGCACTACGGTACCAGTCCTAAAAGAATGGGAGCTGGCTTTGTAAGGGAATGGCTCTGGCAGTAAAAACCTCTGAGCTCACAGTGCTGACAGGAGGCTGGAAATTGCTAAAACAATTAGAAATGCTCTCCAGGAATTACTAAAGATTTGTATCTTTATGACTATCTCTGAGTAAAAAAGAGTGATCCATTGTTTTAATGATAATTCTTAAAAATTCAAGGCTGTGGATGATGCAAGATACAAACTGTGATATAAGCCTAGCCAGACCACAGTTAAATTCTTCAAAATTCTCTTCCCTGAGGGAAAATTTCACTGCACACAGTGATTGCACAGGCCTGTACTAAATGTGGAATGCAGGTGCATTTTTAGGTCAGCTACCTGTAAAGGCACTTCTAGAAGAAGGCATCCTCTTTGTTGACTTTTCTCTTCAAATGAAATTCGCTGCAAAGAACTTGAATTGTCTCAGTCTGAGACTTCATCTGGATTTTTTTTAACATTAAGGAAAAGCTTCTCAATCTATTTACTTAATTCTTCCTCTAAAATAGTTCCGCCTGGTTAGTTTTGACACATCAATATTTACAGTAGGCCTTAAAAAAAAAATTACACCATAACAAGTCTCTTTGAAGCTATAGAAAACAGTTACAGCAGAAACTGGCCCAGAGGGTATTTAAGACAGATGTGTCTCACCAGGTAAGAGACATTTTTGAAAACTGTCAGATTGGATAAAGCCTTGCTTCAGCTCATTCATCCTCCTCAGAATAGCTGTGCATTTTACTATCTTCAAGTCAGTTCCTGCAGCAGGAGGAAAAGAGGCTTTCACAGACTGACTGACTGCAGCTAAAAGGCACTTTTTCTGTCCCAGACGCCAGTGCAGAAAGAGCTGAACAAACATCCCTCATCCCCAAACTTGGCCAACCTGTTCACACACTCAAAACAGACACCTGGCAGCAGGCCTGGCCATCCCTTTAGAGAAGTCTTTATTACTTAGCAGGGGGTCAGCAAATATGTTATACCTTCCAGACACACAGAGGCAATGTGAAGAGAAAGCAGAGATGTCTTTTTGCATAGCAGAAGTTAAAAAAAAAAATTAAAATAATAATTAATAAAAATCACAAAATCCCAGTGTTACAACACCTTTTGCCAATGCATATACTCAAAAAGAAGCCATTTCAGGAAAACATTAGACTTGTGGAATACTTTCTTCATTAGTCCTTGAATCACAAACTAAACTTTGCAGAAACCACCTTCACAGAAGAGGAGGTCTTGCTATTTAGATTCTCACTTTCTGGTTCTGATTCAAGTAGATGCTGTTTATGACTGCTCATCACTTTACCAGAGGAACTACCGAATTTCTGGTGTTTACAAGTTACCTCCTGATGAATTTTTGGGAATTCCAGATCTGGAGGTAAGGATGTTAAGTACACAATGTATATTACATGTCTTCTAAAATATAATCAAGAAATACTGATCTACAGAGATGAAAAAAGCATACACTAAGTTTTGCTAACCTGCATTTGTCATCAACATCTTTACATAAGCAAACTTCAAGGAAGGAAAGAGTGTACACTAAAGAGGGAAAACAGAAAAAGTGTTTATCTAATAATTTTTTGCCATGAGTTTTAAACAAAGTAGAAATTCCTTCAGGTTGTGAAATCTGGAACAATATCTCATGTTAAGAAAACTGAACCTTCCTAAGTCTACTGACAAGTAACCACTTCCTTTTTTTCCTATTCCAGGTGTTCTGTGACATGGAGACAGATGGAGGTGGCTGGACTATCATCCAAAGGCGTAAAGTTGGTTTGACATCTTTCAATAGGGACTGGAAACAATACAGGGAAGGATTTGGCAATATTAGGGGAGATTTTTGGCTGGGAAATGAAAATATCTACCGACTTTCAAGACGCCCCACTGTTCTGCGAGTGGAGTTGGAGGTAATTAATATGCTCTTAATTGCAGCAGCAAAAGGCTCTTTGTACAAAGTGATTCCCCAGTACTAGATACCATCTCCTATCTCTATAGGAGGCCCAAAGAATTTGCATGCTTTAATTACAGGAGAAAGAAGTAGGATCAAGCTAGGGATACATTCAAGCACAAGACAGAAGTGTGTTCTCCCCTGTGCAATGTCAGTGGCACAACCTTCTGTCTGCACACAGATTGTGTCTTCAAAATGTGTGGCATTGTAGGAAACCCTGCAGAAGCCACTGCAGGCAGAGATCAAATTGCTAACCATCTCAGATTTAAAAATTCAGAAGGAGATGTTCCATAAACTTTTCAGTCCTGTGAGCCTTTTCATTTTGCAGCACTTCCTTCCAGAAGTTGAATTACCCTCAATTTCTTCAGCCTGCTCAAGGCTTGGGTTTGACTTTTAGTTTATAGCTGGTACAATAGCTTTGAGGGATGGGATACATATAAACTGAAAGGCTTTATATCTAAAAGTCACTGTTACAGAGATGAAAAAAATTTACTTGAGGCAGCACACTGACACAAGGATACTGAATGCAAGAGCTGCACATCAATTTTCCTACATATTGTATGATACCAATCCAGGTAAGACTTGGAAGTTTCATGCTTTGCTCTGGAAAGTTCCTTTGCCTTAACAGAGCAATTTCTACAGTCTGAGACAGTAAAACTATATTTTTACATAAAAACCTGTATTTTTTATAAACTCCACATAATCATGGATGTTGGAGTCTTTTCACAATCATTCTAACAGAACAGATTTCTTCTCCCCTGTTCCGTGCAGGACTGGGAAGGTAACACACGCTATGCCCAATACCGGCAGTTCACCCTGAGCAATGAAATCAACAGCTACCGCCTGTTCGTGGGGAATTACAGCGGCAACACGGGCCGAGATTCCCTGCGGTACCACAACAACACAGCCTTCAGCACGAAGGACAAGGACAACGACAAGTGTGTGGATGACTGTGCCCAGTTCCGTAAAGGTAAAACACACACACCCCTCCCTGGCCCAAGAGAGCTGCTTGGGTCAGTTGTAGAGAGCCCAACACTGCCTCTTTCCATGCAACTAGGAACACATCTGCGTGGCAAATCGAGGGAAAGGGGAGCATTGCTGGAAAATACACTTATGTGGGAAATCTGGCAGTTAAAGCTGATTTGCAAAGAGCCAGGCTGTGTGTTACAGACATTGGTACTCTTAAATAACTTGGTGTGTGCTCTCCCCTCTGCACAGTTACCCAGCCCATTACAGTATCTGCCAGACTATCTCACACGCTGATGCAATACAGGGATACAAGAAGTTATTCCTTAATATCTACTAGGTTCTTTTCTTTTCTTATATTTTTATAAGTTTTCAAGTCCTAGTATTAGGCACCTGTAATTCTTCTCTTTTATTCACCTCCACATTCAGCCTGACTTCTGATCTTTATTCCTACCCTATTGCAAGCCTCTAAGGAGGTTACTCTCTTAATTTAGTATCTTTATTTGGATTCTGTCAAAGATAATTCAATTATATGCTCTTCAATTTCCCCATTGTGTCCCACACAACACGCAAATAAAACTGTTGATCTCAGTCTCAATAAATACTCACAGAGTTCAGGAACTTTTTAAACACCTTAAGGTGCTCTAGCGAGTTACTCAAATTCATTTCCTATGCCAATTCACTTAGTCAGAGTCAGAAACACGTCAAGGAAATATTCTAAGAGAAATGAGCAACTAAATGAAAAGCTACTGGACTAATTTGACTATAGAACTCTAACACCTTTAAGTTTCTAAATACCTATGTTAAGATTTGAATTTACCTGCAACCCCAGCTACTAAGACCATAGGCTCCAGGAATTAAACGCTGCGTTCTGCTCACTGTCCTTCAGAAAAAGCAGTAATCGTTAATACAAATGACTCACTGGGAATCTCTGAATTTGTTTCCTGACAAGGTGGATATTGGTACAACTGCTGCACAGATTCCAATCTGAACGGGGTTTATTACCGCAAAGGAGAGCACACCAAGAACATGGATGGCATCACCTGGTACGGATGGCACGGATCGACCTATTCACTCAAGAGGGTAGAGATGAAGATCCGGCCAGAGGAATTCAAACCATAGAAGGAGTCAATGTGTGATTGTACAGCCACATGATGTCAGTGTGCAAAAGGTGGGCAATGAACAGCCAAATCACTTTTCATTTCATCCAATACATGCAACAGCTATGTCCTGGCGATGTACACAAATACGGCGACACCAGCCACAGCCACCAGTGTTATCAGGGCTCAGGCTTATTTCCTCCTCTTCAGGCTCTTTCCAAAGGGAAAAATAATGTGTTAGAATAGGATAGAACTGAATGCACTTATAGCACCTTCAGAAAACCTACGGGTGTGTTTTCACTAGCAGTATGACTAGTGGGTTGCCTTAGTATTATTAACCAGATAGGCAGGGACTGAAAAGCAAAAGCCTCGTGGCTGCCTTTTCTTCAGTGTCACTGCTGAGCAACTCCTTTCAAGAGGGACTCAAACCACAGAAGTTATAGACTCATTTCAAGCCAGAGGAATCAATCAGAAGTGTCCCTGATGCACCTTTCTGTAGTGCATAGTAAGTGGTTTACTTTCCCACTGAGGAAAGAACAAAGCTCAAAAGAGTTGCGTTAATTAGCATTTTGTCCAGATTCTTCCCTGAATTTTTACTGCCACCTCCTGCTGCTGCCTCAAATAACCCCCACTGAAGGCTGCCCTAACAGATAGTAACGCTGGAGGAGGATCTGTCCCATGTGCCCTCTGGTGTTTATTTCTATCCACACAGATCACCTAAATGCTGATAAACTAAAAAAGCAACTTTCTGGGCTGTCCCCAAATTATGTTCACGTTAGAACACAAACATGCTGTATATCAGTAAGGCCGAGAGTGAATAGCAGGTTAGCCAAAATAGTCCAGACCCAGCCAAAAAACTCAACTCCAACACTTAAAACCACTGTATTCATGAGCAGAACACTAGTACACACCAGAGAATCCCTAAGTGCCAAAAGTTATTTCAACATAAGGGAATGTTAGCTAGCACAGCACACTGAGGAGTATCAAAATCTGTTTTGAAAACTACCCCAGCTGGAAGGTACCTAGAGATGGTCTGTCAAAAATAGTACATTTCTCCCTTATGTAACACAGTGTTAAAGGTAACAGTCAAAAAGGAATGAGACTCCTCTTATAGCCGTACCGTTGTTTGAATATGTTGGAAGAGATCGTTATCATTAATATATCTGTTGTTATTCACCTTGAAGAGA
Source organism: Acanthornis magna (assembly GCA_036785705.1). Classification (NCBI taxonomy): domain Eukaryota; kingdom Metazoa; phylum Chordata; class Aves; order Passeriformes; family Acanthizidae; genus Acanthornis; species Acanthornis magna. The sequence continues at coordinate 946,180 of JAWUZG010000050.1, forward strand.
GTCTGAATCTAGATTAGTTTGTTCAGTCTTGTGTGAAATGGAAGATAAAGGTATCTTGGGAATTACCTTACATATGTGCAACTATTCATACTGCAAATTTCAACTGTGTGGAACTATAGTTAGAACTATTTTAACTGTGGTCTCTAAAATGGATTTTTAAAGGTTTCTAAAACTTTTTCCTTTCTAATAAATTGTTTCATTTTTAAGTGTGCTTTACATCAATGGTTTGCTCCTTAACTTGCTTTTTGATACACAAAGAAACAACGGCATGAGCAACTGAGACCAAGAAAAAATACACTGAATTCCGTGTTTTCCTCAATAACATGAGGCAGAACAAAGGGTGAAAGAACAAAAGAGGAGAAGACAATCAGAAGATACAATTCCAAGGAAGTAGGAGGGCAGAAAAATTCACTGCATAAATTAAGTTTTTGCTAAACCAGAATCAATTTGTTCACCTCAAATAGCTGAGCTAACATTTCTGTGATATGGAACAGAGATTCACATTTTAAAACATGTAGTTTAGCACCAAATCCTGTGCAGGTATTTCAAGCTAACATCTGTGTTGCTGACAAAGCTCAGAAACAAAATATACTTTATAATAAACTTCCGTTTGATATATGAGCAATGAGACCTATCTAAGCTAAGTCAACAGAATGTGATAAGAAATTTTAATTAAGAACTTCAGCTTTTCTGACTTATTTAACCTGCAGCCATTTCATAATGAACTTGAAGGGTGAGAGGGGGAAATCAGAACTTCTTCCTGCAAAACTTCCCTGGGCTTCTATCATAGTTTTAACCACACAGGAGAAGGACAGAACTCAGCAGTTAAAAGTACACATTTGCAAGTAGTTTAACATCATCTTGTGACAGACAGTGAAGTCTTAAGAATTGCCTAGATTAATCCTAGTGGTATCTTAAATTGCAGCTACTGCAAGAGCAGAAATCTCACCAGTTGTGGTCCTACCTGATGAGAGACTCTAGAATAGCTGGGGTGGGACCCTTTTGAAATTCCAGCTCTTTGTAGTGAAGGGCCTTGGCATATGCTCGACATTTGGCAGCTCTTTCCCCCAGAAGGACAATGCCATTGTCGTCTCTCAAAGGCAGTGGGCCCTGGGAAGGAGCACACACATCAGGATGAGTATTAAAAAGTAGTCGTGAACTTGTCACACCCCTTCCACAGAGTAGCCACGAGCCAGCACTAGGAGGAGCTGCCCAACAGCATCTTTACCTTGTCGCTGTGCTCCATGAATTCTGCCAAGTTCAGTAGGGTCTGAGTGACTTCTGCAATATCCTGAGAAGTCAGGGCCAACTCGATGCTTCGGATCAGCTCATCCTGCTGGTCTTCATTCAGTTCAGACCAGCATGAAACAAATGCAGCATTGAAGAGGTCTCTGGGGAGGGACATGAAAGACAGTGAGAGGTGGGGATTCATGAGAAAAAGTCTGTTTGACAGTGGGCTCGCCTTCTTATTCAGAGAGCTACAAAATACACTTACATGCCTACCTGCAATAAACAGTGATTAGTTTTTATAGAGCTAACTTCTGTGAAACCTTCATTTAAGATACATACAATAAGCTGGTATACTACAATAGAAATATTGTACTATCATATGCTATCAAAGTTTCTCCTGCTGGTTGCAAAAAAGCACTGCAGCTTATGCCACTCAGAGGCATTTTTATTCCCCACAGTAAATACTCAAAACTATTTCATACTCTGCTGTTTTTCCAGCTTCACTGATGTGCCTTATTTCTGGACTAATACGCAGAATTCCAATGAAAGATTTTGTGCACATTATGGAGCAGCCAATTGGGAAGGATGGAAATTAAATCAAGCTGTTGGCTCTTTGATTTATCCCAAAGCAGGAACTACCTCTATGAAACCTAAGAGCTTCTAAATAACTTTCTTTCTTCCTTTTAATATCTGGCTCGGATCTGCCATTTCAAGTGAGATAAAAAACCAGAAATACTGTACCGAGCCATGGGATTATAGGCCTGAGCCAGGGCCCAACATGAGCGCAGGGACGGTGAGGAAGAATCTTTCAGCAGCTCCAAACTCAGTCTCCTTAACCATTCCAACCAGTCATCTTTGGAAACTCTTCTTGCTGCTCCCCAGGCCTGCAGTACAAAGGAAGACAATTCACTTACCAAACAAAGCACTATCCAAGAGCAGAAGAAATCCATCAGCAGGCAGCATTACTTTATAGCTCCAAACCACATGCTGAAAATCCCTTTTCAATTTCCTGAAATCCATTATCTTTAGCAGATAATCTGCAGTACTTGAGTCTCATTTCTAAGAAATCTTCCCTAAATGTATTCCTGTCATGACATGGCAAGTATTTAACATGAATAATCCTTTCTCTACAAAAATACATGTAGCGCTGAAGCCACTGTTGAAATATCAGTTTAAAAGTACTTAATGCATTTAGAATTGCATTTTTAAGTCCACCATTTTCAAACCAATCCATCCCATTACTGAACTCAGTGCTACATGCACGTACTGTTCAAACTAGCCAGTGCTTAGCTATTAAGTTCTGCCTTGAAGATAATATAAAACTAAGATATAAGAGGAGCAAAAGCAAAAATACTAAAAAAGGCAGAGATTCTGAAATAGATGTCTCTAATAGTGAGACATTATTCATTGTGATCTAGAAAGTCTTGTTCATACTTAAGATAACAAGCAAGTGTAAAGATTATTTCACAACCATTAACAATCTGATAGTTCAAGGTCTCCTATCTTTATAGTTGCTCAGCACCTTCTAATTTTAAAGTCTCAGATACTATTTTGACCTCGGTTTTGTACAGAACAGAAAAGCAATATAAATAAATGTAGTTCAGATGCAGCAGACAAACTCCTTCAGTGTGACACATGAGCTCCTCCCTTCAGTAGCAAATTCATGCTGTGAGGGCTCCAGTCTTACCTTCTGCAGGTTGATTGTGCTCACGTGTAATTTCTTCATGGGACCTGTTTCCACAGGACCACTGGCCAAGGTTTCTCCCTGGTTGCTTCTCAACATTCGATGCTGATAAATCAGGGGATCCTCCTCTTCATCAGCAAGAGTGTAACCCTACAATAATTGGTTTATAGTGAAGATCACACCCACACAGACAGAAGCAATTCTCTACAAGCCAAACAGATGATAAAGTCAGAGCACTTGCAGCAAAATCTTACAGCAAAATCAGTGAAGCAAACAACCATGTTTCATTATAATGATTACACCTTATAAGGCAGAGAACTCTAAACAATATCTCTTTGCTACTCAAGGTAACTGTTAAGAACTCTTAGCTCCTAGTATAAAAAGCCAAAATAATATACATTAAAAAAGCACTCTTGCCTATTTGACTTGCTAGTTGCTTGTTCCACACAAATTGTAAACCACTTGCTAAATTTTTTTAATGTAAGACATTCTACAGAAAATACTGAGATAACAAGGTCTTATGTCCTGAAACCTTGGCAAAAATAGGATAAATCCACATTCAAGAACGACCAAGAAAAAGAATAGTAATGACACTGGCTACAAGTCTAAGTTCTTCCCTAGAACTTGCCATGATTTTTCTACAGGAAATATTTAATACCAGTAGACAAAAATTTTCCAAATGCAATCTCAAAGTCTCTTTAAAAAGCTGCACTTAACACAGAAATAGAGCAACAACCATTCCTCATTTTATGAGTGACTCCAAGTGAAGGTTCCAGCTACATCTGTTTCAACATGACAACACTCCAAAAGTGTAAACAACTACATACTTATCAACTTACCTTTACAATTCTGCAGATGAGAACATCATAGCGTTGATGGTTAATTCTGTGTCGCACGAGGACTTTGTTCACCATCGGGATAAAAATTTGGTACTGTACAAGGGAACACATCATAAACTTGTTACTCAGTGGAACCAAGAGCAGTAAAATTCTATGACATTGTTTCATTGATAAGAAACCAATTCTGACAGTTTGATTTCAGTAACTCCCGATTCCAGAAACAACTAAGAAGAGAAAAATCAGTTCTCTTGAAAATCCCTGAGTACATTACAAAACTTCAACTTTAAAGCCTTGATCTTTGGGACAGTGACTCCTTCTGTGAGCTTTCAAGACAAAGAACAGTATTACCTTCTTTCCTAGCTGGAATACCAGGGAGGAGAGGGTGTCCATTGCAGTTGTTCGTAGCTCAGGGCTCTGGTCTAGTGTTCGTACGATGGGATGAATAATCCGGGATGCATAATCCGTGAAATCCAGGGACTCTGTCAAACGGTCCACTGTTTCTAGAGCAGCTCTAAAGTCAGAGCAAAAAGAGGGAAGAACTTATCTCTCAGAATGTTTAGAAGGAAGAAATAAGACTGAAAAATACTTAAGTGCTCAGTCCTCCTAGGATTAATAATAATAGGAAAAACAGGCCACCAGAACTATGTTAATGCAGCTAGTACTTGCAGGACAGTTTGCAAGTGACAAAAATATTGGCAAGCAAGAATCAGAAAAATTTTTAAAACTCCAAAGAAACAAAACAAAAATAAACAAAAAACAAAAAACAAACACAAAAAACCAACCAAACAAACAAATCAACCAAAAAGCCAGTGCTGCAATGTCCAAACAAAAATAACCTTCCACAATGATTTAACAAGGAAAATCTGAGGAAGGGACTAAGTGGTATTTCATTGTAAAGATTCAGCCACTGCAGAACTTGGATGCCACAGGTAAAACTGTGAAGAGAGAGACTGCAAAGCCACCTGCACTTACTTGCGAGCCACCACCGGAACATCTGGGGCATCAAAGAGCTTTACAATGGGAGGTAGTAACAAATGAAGGTAGTCATCCAGGTTAGCTCCAAAGAGCTGGATCGCATTAAGTAGCTGGAGAGAAAAATCATAGAAGAGCAGAATGTCAGGGGGTTTGAATGGATCTTAAATCATTTAGTCAGAACCCTCCTTGCTATGGGGGGGGCAATCCCCCCTAGCCTTTGACTAGACCAGGTTGCTCAAGGTCATATCCAACCTGACCTTGAACACTGCCAAGGTTGGGGCATCCCCAGCCTCCATGGGCAACCTGTTTGAATGCCTCATCACCCGCACAGTAAAGAATTTCTCCCTAATATCTTACCTAAATTTCCCCTCTTTCAATTTGTACCTGTTACTTCTTTTCCTGTCACTACAGTTCCTGATAAAGAGTTTCTCTCTGGCTGCCCTGCAGCCCCTTTCATATGCTGGGTCTCCACACAGCCTTTTCTTCTCCAGGCTGAACAGCCCCAACTTTCTCAGCCTGTCTTCATAGGGGAGGTGCACCAGTCCTCTTATCAACTTTGTGGCCTCCTCTGGACCTGCTCCAACCATGTCCTTCTTTTGTTGACGACACCAGAACTGTACATAGTACTCGAGGTGTGGTCTCACAAGAGCAGAGCAGAGGGGGAGAATCATGTCCTTCAACCAAAACTACCCACTGTGACTCACTCGTGGATGAGATCCATTTTAAACAAGTCAGCATCCAGTGAAAAGTTGCTTCAACCCTGCACTTTAAACAACTGTCTGCATCACTTCACACCAAGCCACTGCTGAACTGCACCTGTCCCATGTGACTGTCCAACATGCTGAGCATGGCACGCTGGGAACACACCTGCCTGGGCAGTGCCCAAAGTGAGACAGTTGCTGCAGCCCCACTCACCTTCACAGAAACAATGCGACCCTGACTGTTGTCATGCATGAAGACCCGTAACATGTGAGGAATGAGCTGAGGCAGGTAAAGTTTGAATTCGCCTCCTAGAGCCACCACAATCTGCTCAATAAGTAGGATAATCGTGCTCTGGATGGAGTTGTTCATAACCCAGAAGTCCTACAGAAAAAAGAACAAAAGGGGGGAAAAAAAATCAGCAGTTCTTCAGCTGAGCTGTACCAATTACAAGAAAAGCAAACTGTAGGAGACAGTCAGTAGATAAATTCAAGATTGCAGGGAAGGATTATACTTCCTGTTTTTAAAACTCTCTGCACTTCCAGTTGTTGAAAACAACCTCTTGACAATTGATTCTTCTCTAATCCTTACACAAGTTTGGAAACATTTAGTGAAAATGAAGTGAAATGACACTATTTATGAACTCCAGACATCTCTTACTAAAACTATGTTTCTGAAAGTAGTAAGTGCACGAAATCCAAGCGCTGAACTCAGTCACCATCAGAACCTGGAGCTACACTTAGTGCAGTTACTACCAATAATGTATATTGTGACTTCAAATTACATGGTATTTCAAAATACAATTATTACTTCAAATATATGCAATTCTGCATTTCATATGAACTTAAGAAGTAATTGATACTTTTGATAATGTATTCAGTAAACACTGTCCACTTTTCTGTGACAGTAAAGTACTGGCTTAAAGATTGTACTCACCCTCATCAGAGTCACAATTTCATCCATATAGGGCCGAATATGACTTCTCACAAAGGACACCAACATTCCCAGCTGCTGGAACAGGAACTGGAAGGAAAAAATGTATAATAATCAGTGCAGCTAATCCAAATATCAAAGCCACCAGGTAAAGAATTTCACACGCAATTGCAAACTCATTTAGCAAACAAACAGCATGCATAGCTCCTATGTGCTCAAAAGCTGGGGCTAAATTCTTGGCAGCTTCAGCTCAGCAGTTTGGGTTGGTGAGGTTTTGTGGGTTTTAGGTTTTGGGTTAATTTTTGTTGTTGCTGCTGTTCTTTAAGAGGGGAGTGAGGAAGAAAAATGGTTTTGCGTTTATTGGTTGGGTTTTCCCCTGACTAGCATGAAAAAAATCTGTGAGCTCAAAGCCTCAGTCAAGCACACAAACAGGGTTTTATAATGTGCCAGCAAATCTATAGTGTCAGAACAGACTTGCAAGCACAAACAGCTCAATTACAGAGTGTTGTTATTTAGGTTTGAAGGATGCTTCCAAAAATTTAGCCCCTAGTCTCTTCCCCCTGCCTGAAAACCAAACTGACACACAAAATAAGATACTCTTTCTGTACTCTTTCCCATCCCCACCAAGATATATTGGTGAAAAGTTACTGGGGAATGCAGTTAGGTCCTTGCCATAAACACATTTTTTTTGATGATGGTTGATTGCACCATCCCTTCTTTACCACCAAGAAGAATTTTGACTTAGACAATTTTATTTGGATACACCATGACAGTTTTGCAATTCCTTTTACCACAATACAATCTTAAACATTCAATTGTGACAATGAATTTATTCTTTAAATTGGTATGGAATCACGTGGGCTAAATTGCTTTGATCTAGATAGTCTGTTTTCTTTAGAAAAACAGGAAAATGTAAGTTATCATTCATTAAATTTCATTTCTTCAGGCAGTTTTTGAAGACTACAGTGACAAAATACAACATGGAGCTCATAAAAAGAGGTAACACTTTCGTGAGAACTAAATAAGAAATAATTTCAGCTTCTTTAGTGAGAGCAGTACACATACATTTATCAAAAATGAACGCTGAGCTCCCATACTGTGCCTATTTTTTGGTGCAGTGAGAGGATGCTTACATACATGACAAGGACCTTCCTCTTTTAGGTTTTATGTCACGCATACCCACCTCAGCTCTTCTCCCCAGTACACTTTCACCATCTTCTTTTACCTGAAAATTTTTAAACAGAATGTGCACAACTGCATAGCTTTCAAGCAAGTTAGATCAGTCAGGTCTAGGAGCTCAGCCAACCCAGACGTGAGATGTTTTCTTTTCAATCTGAGCAGTAGTTCAGGCTGCGAGAAAACAGCAGTTCTATAGCAAGGTTGGGATTCTGCTAAGGGAGCACCCATCCCACCTATAAAACACAGCAGCAGTAAGGAGTCCAAACTGCCCTTCACATCCCAGAGAATTCAGCTGCCTGAAGAAAAGCCTTGGCAAACAGCAGCCATCTCTGGTTAAGTGAACCTTAAGCTTGTCATCATCTTCACACAATTCTCATTTCCTTCTAAAACTGTAACTTAAGTGGGAAGAAAGAGAAAGCACTGCTGTGGAATCACCACCCACGCTGCTCTAAATGTTAGCAGACTGTATCAAATTGAGTTTTCCTTCTCAGAGATGAGCCAAAGTATATGGTTGCACCAGAAATTTGAAGAATCTACCCCTATTATTTAATAATACTCTTTGCCACAGAGTATTAACACAGGGATCACTGAAAGCTCTGGAAGCTGCACAGGTGTTTTCCTGAACAAGAACAGCTTGATGAAAACACAGAATCAAATACTGGCCTTCCAAGGATTATGCTCAGAAGCAGCTGTTTCAATAAAAAGCAGAAAAATTGTTTGCATTGGACATTCCAGTAAATGCTCACAGGAGGGAAAGAGCAAAGCTGAACCTCACTTCTGCAGCATGCTTGGCAGCAACACATAGCACAGCAATGCCCAAAGACAGTCACATTCTCTTCAAGGAAACAGATTCTTAATTTCAGACAGTGGAACAGGAAGAATGAGTGGTCCCCATCACACTCACCTCTCGGATGGCACCGTCACAAACCCGTATTACATTAAGGAATGTTGGCATGACCTGGGGCAGGAACTGCACACACTTCAGTCCAAGGGATTTGAAAATGAAGGTGATAGCCTGAACTACCATAGTGTGGTGCTGGGACAAGGATTGGTCTCGGAAAATTCTCATCAGTGCCACCATAGAGACAGCTGGATAGAACTCATCCAGAGGGAGGTTCCCCATGTTCACCAACATCTCACTGGTGCTGTAGTCCGCTAGGAGAAAGAAGGCAGTGTCATGAGCTGGTCTTGAATGTGGGTTCAGGAACATCTGAGTATAAGTTGAAAAGTTGTACACTACTGATTTTTTAAGAAGAGGAGACAAACTGGTAACAAAACACTCAAGATCTGTTAGTATATCATAAAGCTGTCTATCTGAAAGAAACTGAGATGCTTACAAGAATCCTGGCTGGATTTGGACTCCGAGAGGCTAACGGCTGAAGCATCTCGTGATTGATCGATCATGCCAATGTTCACTTTGTGTTTGTAAGGGTCCAAAGCACCAAGCAACCCTAACACACGAATAGCCTGAAAAGACAGACACAAAGAGAATGCACCAGAACTTCATCACTAAGGCAAAAGACAACACATGAGCCCCCATATTTGAAAAGATCCTGATGATTTAAGAGGGAAAATCTGGAACTAAAGTGACTGCCTGGAAAAAACAGTGCTTTACATCCAGCTGCTGGAGACCACTTCACTGACTTAACACATGCACTCTCTTAATTCTGCTTATTGTATTTTGCTCAGCCACAACAATGATCTCTCCCTCACCCCCTGAAATCTATGCAGGCACATTTATTTGGCAGCTCTCTCTTCCCAAAAAAGCTTTCCTAAGTGGTTGTGTGACAGTTTCATGTTCATACCTCTCTGCGAGTGCCCTGGTTTTGCTCAGTCTTCAGGAAGTTCAGAAGCACTTCCAGCAAAGTTGGGTACTTCCTATATGGTTCTACCACATAACCAGTGCTAGCCACAAGCTGCCCCAGTGTCCAAAGAGCCACCTACAAAGACAAATGCCAGAGAAGATTAGTTTTGATCAGGGAATTTATTATTCTTCTTCTGATACATCAGTCGTTCAACTTCTGCAAATTTTCTTTGAGCATTTTAGGATCACACTGCAGACCACAGTTCATGGTTGCAAAGTCTCTATAAAGAACATTTTTTAATAAGCAATAGTAAAGAAAGTAATAATCAACAATATCTTAGGCTGCCATTATTGCTCTCACTCAGAGGTATAATTCAAATAAGCACTCAATTCATTGAGTCCAAGCCTTCCAACAAAACCAGCTTTCTTTCCTTCTTCCTCTAACAGCTCTGTACTATGTCACAGCAGGCACAGCAATCTTTCACCTGTGTGTGTAAGCGTAACTCCACTGGAGAGACTTCAGTGATTTAAAGGTTCATTTTAGCAGACAGGATGGAATGTGTGGATATTTTGTTACAGCTCTGGTCACAGCAGCTGCCAAGTTTAGTGCAATTGCAAACACTTACTTGTCTTTTAGCCAGCAGGGAGGAGTCCTGTAGCATGTCCATAATTATAATGAAGAGCTCATCCACCCACTTCCTCATCTCCAGCCCACTGACCTGTTGAAAAGAAAAAAATTGTCCTTCATTTCCAAAACCTTAACAAGCATGGCAAAGAGGTACCTGCAGTATATCCCTACCTGTGCAAGCTCCCCTATGGTAGCCAGGACATTGTTAATCACGCCTGGATTGGGATCTGGATCAGGATCTTTCAGTTTCACAATCAGTGCCTGGTGGGTGACAGCGGAACAATTAGAATGTGTTTAAAGAGTACTCAAAATTATCTTTCCTTTAGTTTACACCTGAAATTGACCCTACAATGCATCATAGTGAGCATTTCAACAGCAAAAGAAACTTGGGTGTCACAAACGTTATGGAAATCTGGAATGAAATTGGGCTAAACTGTCACCTACATGCATTACTGCGGGTAACATCCACACCAATCTGTATTTTTCATGCTATGATGAAGCAAAAGAATTGCAGCTCCTGAGGGTCATGTAACCACTTGCTGCGTCATCTCATTCCAAAGTCACCAGGAAATGCAGAGACTCTACCTTAAGGATAGGCTCCATATAGGGACGGATGAGGCGTGGAGCATTAGAAACAAGGTGACCCAACATCCTGGCACTTTGCTCTTTAATCCTGCCAACACCGCTGTGTTCCAGCTCTGTCAGAATCTGCACAAGAGACAATGGAAGCAAGAAACTAGGAAAATAAAGGTAGGTAAAAATCCTTTGCATTTCCTTCTGTCACAACTCAACGCTTGTAAAGGCTGTTCTACATTTCACTCAGTTATTGTTTATTCTAAATTAAGCTAAAATTAATTAGCATAAAAGGGAATGGATGGCTCCAAAACCTTCTGTGTTTACAAAGAGGTACCATGCAGTCACCTAAAAGCACCACAGAAGATTTTTCCCCAACAGAGATGGAAAGCACTCTGGCATGATGACTAGGGGTGAAATAACAATTGCCATATGTCCTTTCCCTTCTAATACATCCATAGAGCTTCAGTCAAAACATCCACCACTAGAAAGACTTGCTGAAACCTGCTAAACTGGGCAAAAACTATTTTCCAAAAGAGATTGATTCCCCCACTCTCCATGCATTTACAGCTAGACAGCCCAGTTCTTTAACACCACCTTAGTCTCAATATCAATATCAATACCTTGTTTTCCCTGCAGGCATCCCTCCTCCTTACCTGGATTAACATCTTGCGCAGGAAAGGCATGACAAAGGCAGGGTTCATGCTGCTCAGACGCCCCACAGTGCAGATGGCCAGCTCTCGGATTTCAAACACTTGATCATTCAAGGCCACAAAAAGAGCTTGCAAGTTTTCGGCCTGGGCAAGGTGAGCATCAAAGCGCTCATCCAGAGAGGCCAACACGCAGAAACGTATATCAGGGTCTGCAAGAACACATTTATTTCTCTTTAAATGCACTAAATTCCTGATTCTCTTTTTGCCCTTGTTCACAAAACAGCCTCAAAAATCTTCACAAGAACTTCCCCAGACACTGTATCAGTGTTTCACACACAAAAAACAGGACGTGTCAGCTGAGAAATCTCCGTGCCACTAAACACTGCCCCAATAACCAAGTCAGTACAGTGCCAACCTCTTGCACCTGCAAGTATCACTTTTGGGTGCTATGTGGCAACCTGAGATGAGTTCAACTGAAAGAATAAAAAAATCAAGTAAGAAGATTCAACAAGAAGGACCAATTCCTTCTCAAACTACAAAATTGAATGCCATGACCCAGAAGAGCAGCAAAAGGGGTCTCAGGGTTCTGCTTAGTTCAAAGGATTACCAAGGAGCTGGAGCATTTTTCACTAGTGTTCTACTATGACCTCAAAAATCAAGATGTGGAAAAAGAAGTTGGGAGACTTTTTTTCTAATTTACCAAGAGTGACAGCTTAGTTTAGTGGCAAATATGTTCAAATTCTATTACAAATTCTATTTCTATTCTTAATATCATCACCTGTTCACATGATAAAATTAACACATGGTAGGAGAACTCTTTTCTCTGAATCCCACACTAACCTGGGTCAGTTATTCCAACTACAAGCAGTTTGCTGAGAACATCAGCCACGACCTGCACTGCTGTCTGACTGACCACATGGGCATGGCCACTGATCAAGTGGATGGAGGGTGTGAGCAAGCGAGAGCAAGTACGGGCTGCCTCCATCCGGATCTCCTTGTGCTCGCTGTTCAGGAAGTGGTCTGCGCAGTGCCGGACAAACTGAGTCAGGGAGTGGCCTGAAAAGGGGAAGATGGGGAGTTAAACACAGGCTTACATCTTAATTACCACGGAATAGGAGTTTAAAGAACATCTCCCAGAATTTTCCTGCTACTTCTACTCTACTCCAATGCACCAGTGTTTATATCCCATATGCTTAGCCCCCTGCTTTCTTATTTCATCTTACCTTCAAACTCGAAGCTACCGAGTGTACGAAGGGCAAGAGTGATGCTCCCCACATCACTGGCCTCTGGGATGTTGGTGAGGCTGGGGGAGGCCAGCTGGTGGGCAAGGCCCTTTGGCATGCCTGGATGTCGCAGAGGTTTATGCATCAGAACAAGAGAGAGCATTTTCAGCAGCCCATCCTGGATATCCTTCTTCAGCTGTGGGATCTGACGGCTCAAGTCGTACAGCACAGCTGTTAGAGCAGGGCTGAGGACAAAAAGGAAGCAAAAGTCATTCGTAAAGAAACAATGAAATGCATATTTCACCTTTTTGTTTATTTATGCCTTTGCCAATCAGAATATAATTGTGGGCATTTGCACATGACAGCAACACCTGCCAGCCGAGCACAAGGTCCTTGTGTGAACTGAGGCATGAGTGACCTTCCTGTATAAACTTGGGGAGCACAGTCCTGGGACTCCTGCAAACATCACTATATTAGGCAGTATTGCTATAATACTGTTAAAAATCTAAATGACTTCTTACACTTATGTTTTTTAAACATAAAAGCAACTAAATTTACTTCCAGGTGGCAATATTAACATAATTTAAACAGCCTTGTGCTACCGGAAAATTTTCTCACACACCTTTCCTACTAACAGCTTCCTTAATTCCTCCAATAGGAACTGTCAGCTCCAAAGGTGAAAGAAGCCAGGAGCAAATATTCAGCACTTCAGCTTTCCTTCCCTGCTAGTTTGATATGGCACAAGTCTGCTGGCTGTCAGATGCTTTAAAAAAATTTTGCAGGCTGCTGCCAAGTGTGTTTGAATACTGGAAAACAAAGGAGACTGATTTTGAACCAGGTGTTCTACAAAATGATTTCTTTACCGAGACATGGATGCTCTTAAATAACTCAACAGACACATTAACAGTTAAAACATACCATTCTTCTGAAACAGCTATACTGATCTTCTGAAAGATCACTTAAAAGCAATAATCTTCCTTCTCAATCTGAAAACTTCTCACTCTGTATGGTCAGCAACGCCACCCCGTGGCTCACAGGAAAACATTTCTGCTTACCTCAGGCCCACAGCCAGCATAGGCTCCAAAAGCTCTTTGATGTCCTGCTGGATACTCGGTCCCATGGCTCGTGCCAGCATACTAATGCAGGTGAAGACTGTGGCATCAACCTGCACAGACTTCTGCCTCCTGGAAAGGGAAGACATAATTGCAAGGAACTGCTATTTTTCAAAAATCTTTCCTCATCCTACTTCTGTGTTATCAGTCTTACAGAAATACTTCTGATTTTAATACAAGAATTTGATCCCACATTACAAAAATTATATAAAGAGCAGGTGTTTCCGTTTCTTCCTCTAACTTTCACATACTTACTTGTGGGCAAAGTCCTTTGGGGGAAGAGCTGCTTTTATGATTTCAAGGACTTTTGGCAGGTAAGCTTGAAACTCAGACCTCACTGCCACAGAAAGCAAACCCAAGGCCTGGAAGGCTGCTGTTCTCTCCTTCTCCTTCTTCACACAACTGAGAACATGATTCATAGTGTCTGGAAGATACTGATCAGCTGTCCACAAGAGAAAACAATACAGATATTAGAATTCATTTAGCCTTATACAGTTGCATAACATTTGCAACTAAACCTTTACAAATGTAAACCTAGAAAACAGACAGTCATATTAAATTTGCTGACATGGCAAACATCTCACCATATAATAAAAATTTCAAACTACAAAAGGCTTTGTTTTGAAAAAGAAAAATCACCAGAAAGAGCTATAAAAAACCCCCACTGCAACAGGTTTTATACACATGTAAGATCCAACCATCTTGGTTCCATAGTGATTGATTGGAAACTTGGAATAATTAACACAAAGATTGCTCTGACCCACTAAGAGTAGCTCGGTGACTTGTCTCCAACTCTGATACTCTCTTAAACTTGCTTGATACATCAATTAAACTGCTTTAAAGCTGGCAGGTATTTCCTAGCACATGCAAGAGAGAAAAAGGAAGAGAACTCTAATGATATTTGGGATATACTGAGTCAGAGCAAGAGAGAATTCTCCTCTGACATACTGAGGAGAAAATAAAAAAAGGACGTTTTTATGCCTTATGCTATTGATCACCAAATTCAGACAATAGGTTTCAATCTATTTTCTTAATCAGAGCAACATTTTGGCATCAGCTATCAAGTCACACTTATTCAGAAAAAAAGACTGTCCTTCCACAGAGGAATGTGCTCATCTCACAAGCACCACATTCGGTGTGCTGCACTGCTTGCACAAGTTCATCTGGACCAAAGAGAGCTGGATAACGTCCAGCCCAAATTCAGCAGCATTTCTAACATCCAGCCATCTGTCTGGTCACCTGTGAATGCCGAAGGACGGAAAGCTGCCAGCCGCGGTAGCAGATTGAGAACTGTCATCTGGATCAAAGAATTCTTGCTGGTTCTGCACTTGAGAACCCACTGGCAGACCTGGGAGGAAATAGATTAGGCTTTGAAGGATGGCCATTGGCAGTAATGCACAAATGTTTATTACCTATGTGCTTTTAGGCATTCTACTGACATTTGGCTTCAGAGTCCATCAGAGAGATGGGTAATTAAGACTGCTTCCAAAGGAAGTAAATCACATCAGACGCAATGTCTGCCCCAAGACAGACAATGACAAAGCCATGATACATGCAATTATTGAGTTTTGAAGGCTCACTTCAATACTAGGCAGTATGGCCTGCTAAGTAAGGACACAGAGGACAATTCCTCTGCAAGAACAGATGTTGAGAACATTGGGAGACAAATTGAAGTACCAACACTTACTTGATCAAATTTCTCTTCCATTAGATCCCTGCAGCATCGACTTTCTACCAAAGTAGACTTTGCTGGGACAGGTGAGGTTGCAAAACCCATAATTCCTTGGTGAGCACTGTACCCCAGGAGACCAGCCAAAGCGTTTGACTGGGAGGGCTGAAGAGACTGAAAGCTCGTGAACGGAGTGATGTGGCGAGGCTTGGTACTGAAGCCCATCAGGTCTTTGCAGTACTTGTCATGCACAAGCTGTTGCTGAGTGATCTCTTCCATCTCCTCTCTAAGGCGCTGGACAAAGTAAAGAAGCATTAAAAAACCAGAAAGTTACTGAGTAAGATACTCCCAGTACAGTGCTACCCAAATTTCCTCAATTGCATCCTGTATAATCCGTATCCAAATGGCTGTAAAACATCAACTGAGTAAAATACAGCAAAAATATTTAACATGCATCTAACATGGGTATCTAACATGCAACAGAGTCCTCATTCCATAGAAAAATATTTTTCATTGTAATTAATCCAGTTAACAGCCTTTTTGTCAGAGCTTAGTAGCTCCTCAGCCCAAACTTGTCTCTGCTATTTCTCTGACACACTTCAATGCTCTGACTTCATGTTCAGATGAATTTTCCACCCAACAACCCCATTGCAAACACTATGAGATATTTCCACAGATTGCAGAGTTGCTATACACTCTCAACCAACCCCCATAATCCCCACTTTGCTCCTTTGCTCACCTCTCCCTCCATACTGCTGATTCTCACTAGCTCATTGAGGATCAGTAAGGCACCATGGATTCGGTCATCACGATTCATTCCTTTCTCTTTGGCCAAAGTCTCATCAAAGCCCTTCTCAGCCTCTTCATATGTATGCTTGAGGGAAAAGGAAAAAAACTCAGTGACAATGCAGAAACAAAGTCTGTGGAAATGAAGTAGTACTTCCAGTCAAGACTGATGTTCTGAATTTTCCAAGACCAGCCACAAACCTCAACTGAGTAATAAGAGAAGTATAACACAACAAAATTCTGATTCACCCAAAAGTTATGGACTCTGCTGCAAAGCATTTTCAACAGCACTAATTAAACAGCATGGTATCAGCTTCATCAATATCTGCAGCACTTATTTGACTACAAGAAATCCAAGTTCACAACATTTGACTGCGCTGTCCAAAACTTACTTCATATTACACAGCTTAAATTCATGTAACAATAGCAGCACAGCGAAGGTTCCGACAAAAGAATTCTTACCTTTCTCTCTTATGTTTTATCTACCCTAATAAAACCATCTACTAGTAAGAGATGACACTAGATAACTGCATGGCTATAAAACTAGGTGAAGTTCAACAGCTGAAGATGAGGCGCAGATAGAACAATGCATTCTTGAAGGAGTTAAGTCTCCCTTACTTTTATAGTAGTAGGCTAAAGGAACTTCTCACTTCAGAAGCCATTATATTTTCAACCCTTTCAAGGCGAGGCATTTTTTTACTGACAAAGGTGACACAGGTTCTTAGCTTAGCCAGCTCTTCTGAAAACTGGCACTTCATCATCTACATTGCATTATGAGGGGCTGCTTCAAAACAAAGTTGTTTTCTTACTCTGTACCACTGGGGCTTCTGCATCTCTTTTGGCTCCCGCTGCGTGGTGAGGATAAGGCAGGCTCTTAAGGCAGAGACAGCTCCCTCTCGGATGGCCTGTTTGGGATCCCACACAGCTACAAATATATTGTCAAAGAATGGCTGAACTTGTTGGAAGAAGAAGGTAGGCACGCTGATTGCCAGCTCACGCAAAACGAGAACCTGAAGGTAGGGAGGGAAACGGTAAAAATCTGGAAGATGAGCACACAGAGACAAACCTCATAACTTTCACAGTGTAGTGCCATTCTTTAGACTGTTGAGGGGTGTGAGCTATTTCCATCCCCACACTCTGACAATTCCTAGCTTAACAGTGTCTCGGTCTTCATTAGCCACTGGGCTAAGGGAGAAGCAATGAAGCAGCACTCTGTCTGCCATGAGAGCACTACAGGTTCTCAGACATGGACTGGCAGTCATTCCCATCCTGACCAAAGCTCTTCTGCAGATTTCTGAGCATATTTCCTACCACTGTTCACTAATCCCAACTATCCCATGACAACAAAAAAGGGATCACTTACAGCTGCATGTCTACGACCTTCATTCCTGTCAGCTCCCAGCCATTCCAGAGCTCGCTTCACCTCAAACTCCACATACTCAGCTGTGAAGGTGTCACCAGCCATTGCAAGCCGCCCAATAGCCTTGGAAGCCATCTCCATTACAACGGGGTCATTGGATGGCAAGAGGTTCCTCAGGTAGTTGGCAAACCTGCCGATACGGGTGGCGTTACCTCCTTCAACACCGATAAGGCTTGCTGCAGAGAAAGGGAGCAATGCTGCAGTTCTCCCCCAAGAGTCAGTGAGGCAGACAGTAGGTAATCCCTGGATGAGAGCTAGTATTCCCTGCACATTCCTTAAAGACTCCCACTAAGTCCTCCTAAACTGCAAATCCACAGGAAAAAAAAGTTTCAAAAGAGAAAAGAATAATTCACCCCGGGATCACAGACCCATTCTTAATAGAAAGGCATCCATCCACATGCAACTTCTATGGCTGGTCCACCTCAAAACAAAAGTCAGAGACTGAATGGACCAAGGAAAAGCTCTCCTCCTCAGCCCTAGAGACAGTCTCTCCTGGCCAGGGTGGAGGCACTTCATCAGGCAGCAGCACAGCAGAAGCTTTCACTGCCACTGCCTGGGTTGTACCTGTCCTGTAGATAAAGAGGCCATAAGTGTCCAGGTTGTTAAGCTGGCACCTTTCAACAGCACTAAACTCACAGAAACAATTTGCAAGTGATACCGTCAGCTTAAGATCTGATGTTATCAACAAAGATTTCTCTAAGGGATTTATGCTGCCTTCAAACACATTGGGATTGGACGATGATATCTATGAGCCTAAACCATAAACATCTCCCCTTTGGCTATTATCTCCTCTTTGGCTATTAAAAATGTAACTGCTACAATACAGGATACTTGCTTGGAAGGCAAAGTATTTATGCAAGTGGACTTCCCCAAGAGTGGGGATTCAGGCAGCTCTGCAATCTCACAGCGAACACACAGCCAGAGCCACTGATGGAGAGGCTGATCAAAATCAAAGCAGAAGCTATGTGAGCCCCTCTTGGGGATGGAAGCTGCTGTTATGGAGCCAGGTAAATTTAAATAACAAAAATCAATCTCGGCAGATGGAAGAGAGTTTCAAGTCAGCCTACCCTGATACATATAAATGGGCAGCACAAAGTGTTCTCAGCTGAGCTCCAGAACAGAATTCTCACATGCTCAGCATTCACATTTGATGCTCAACTCCCAGAAGAGCTCAGGGCCCATCAATACCAGGTTTTCAGAAAGTCTCAGCAGCTCCCATGCTGACACTTCACACAGACTTACAGAGCCCAGCAACTACAACACACCCAGTGTACGGAGCAATCAGACATCAGGCCCCAAGTATAAAAGCTCATTCCTCTTGAAAATCTGCCCCTAAAGATAGTTGCATGAAGAAAAAACTCACCAGAGGCATTACACACTTTCACTCACCTATAGCCAGAATGCCACCCTTCCTTTCATTTGCATCAGAGCTAGAGACCAGCTCAAATATGTGATGGTTCAGCTGATCATAAAACCTGGTAGATTCTTCCTGACTCATCTGTAAAAGAAAAAAGTTCCAATCAGCTTTCAGCATTCTCCCCCTCCCTCCTGCCCCAAAACTTCCATAAAGACAATGCTACTTATGCCACTTAAACGGAAATAAATTCAGTCAACCGTACATTACAAACACAAAATAGTTTCTCTTATTTGTGCCCTATATGTGGCAAGTTTACTTATTCTGGTACTTGACTACATGTTTGTATCATCAACTCGCTCACCTCTCCTACACGCCAGGGGGCAAAGATAAGTTCCCTGCTGTGCCCCAGCTCCTCTCTAAGACCAAAAATTAAAAAAAACCTCCAATGTCAAGGCACCCAGCCCATACCCTAACTCACACGATACACAAGAATAAATAATCCCATTTGCAGCACTCACCTCACGCAGCTCCATGGTGACATAATGCTGCAAGTCCTTGGCAGCTTTTGCCCTTGTCTCTTCGCTGCGACTCTTCAAGCCATTGGCAAATTGTTGGAGAATGGACACAGTGCCCGACATGGTGGTAGTATGTTGGGGCCCGGGGGCATCAAGTCCTGTAAATCCTTCAGAGAGACATATTTTTTACTGCTTGAATTGAAATCTCTGAGCTTCTTTCTTAAGGCTGTCCCTCCTGACCGTTTCCATAATACACACAAAGATGCTGTATCAGTATACCATAAAATTACAAGTAAAGACTATATTCCTTAGGCCTTACACTCCATGAAAAAACTGTACCACCACATATCCTGACCCTCAGCCTATTGCTCTCTAGTTCCTCAAATACCAAAATATGGTGCAGTAGGTCAGGTGCCCTATGGTGATCTAATCCTAAATCAAGGGTCATGCAACAGCTGAAAAACAGCAGGGTCAAACTAGCATTTGCAATTATCTATAATAAGTAAGCACAGTCATTGCCAGGATTATATCAGTGTAATATCTGACTCCTCCCTGAACACTTTCATCCAACTTTCTCCACAGAAATCTCAGTGTTACATCAACACAAGGAAGACCCAGCACTCAAGGCCTAGCAAGTATTACATCCTCCAGTAGATATTTAGAGATGGGAAGTCCATTTATAGCAACACCAATCATTGCAACAGGGGGTTTCCTAGCATAACACATAAACAAACTTTCTCAAGAGCCTTTCTTTACGTCCAAAACATTTCGGATGTTTGACGTCCCCCCCGATATTCAGATTACATAAGACCAAACCAAGCACTGGCACTAGAATTTCAACTACTTCTCCCCAAATATTCCACACACGGTCACAGACATCCAGCGGGAGCACAGGTGAGGGGGCTGCTGGCAGGAGCCAGGAGAGGCTCCTTCGGATCAAAGCGCAGCCGAGGGTTGCGCTGCCCATCGCCCCAGCCCGGTATCTGTGCCTGGGATTCCCTCACAGCCGCAGAACCCGGCGGACAGCACCGGCAGGCCCGAGGCCGGGCGGTGCGGGGGCTCCGCAGGCCGGGAGTGAGGGAGGGGTGAGGCGGGGAAAGGCGGGCACGGCCGGCGGGGCCGCAGGCGGCAGCGCCGCGCGGCCGGGGGCTCGGGCAGGCCGGCCCGGGCGGGCAGCGGAAGGTGAAGGGCAGGGGAGGCGATGATGATGGGAGGCACCGCCGCTTTCACTCACCTGCCGCCGCTCTCACTCACCCGCCGCCGCCCCGGCCGCCGCCGGCTCCCCTACTCCGGGCCCCGCGACCGCCCCGCCGCCGCGCCTGCCGCGCCGGCGAGCCGCTGCTGGCCAATAGGATCCCAGGAACGCCGTGATCGGCACCATCTCCAACCAATAGAAAAAGAGAAAGAGGGAAAAGCGCTCAAAGCTCCACCCCTTTCCCGAGGAATCGCAAGGACAGTCGCCTTCCGACCAATCATCAAGCCCATCATTACTGAGTGGCAGGAGGGCTGGCCAATAAAATGGCTGGGCTTGCTCAGTAGGCCCACCTTCCCGATGCCGGCTTCCGCCCTTCCGTGAGGCGCCGGCTATGGCCGGGCTGCAGCATGGGTGGATGGGGTAGAGTAACCGGCATCGTCTGCTGGGGCTTGTGCGAAGCGTTCGGCCCTGCCCCTCATGGCATCCTGGTCTCTAAACTGGGGAGACACGGATTGACGAATGGACCGCTCGATGGATAAAGAACTAGCTGGATAGCCGCACGTAAAGAGTTGAGGTCAGCGGCTCATTTTCCACACGGAGACCAGGGACCAGTGGTGTCACTCAGGGGTGATACTGGGGCTGACAGTATTCAGCAACTTTGTCGGCGACACAGACAATGGGATTGAGGCATCCTCTGCAACTGACACCGCGCTGTGTGGTGCTGTCACATGGTGAAGCAACGGGATGGGGACTAGAGCATCTCCTCTATGGAAAAGGAGAGGGTTGTTTGGAAATCTCAGAGCAGCCTTTCAGTATCTGGAGGGGCCTACAAGGAGGCTAAGGAGGGACTCTTCATCACGAACTGTAGTGACAGACAAAGGTGAATAGGCTCAAATTGAAAGAGAGGAAATTTAGTTTAGATGCTAGGAAAATGTTCTTCCCTTGTGAGGGTGGTGAGGTCCTGGCATAGGTTGTCCTGAGAAGCTGTGGCTGCCCCATCCGTGGAGGGGTCCAAGGCCAGGTTGGATGGGGCGTAGAGCAACCTGGGAGAGTGGAAGGTGTCCCTACCCATGGCAGGGGGTGAAACGAGATGAACTTTTACGTCCTTCCCAGCTCAAACCATCCTACAGGTGCGAGCCCTGCGTGCGCATTGCGCATGCGCACAGTGAGAAGGGCGCCGCCGCGCCGCGCCCGGTGTGCTCCGCTGAAATGTGTCCGGCTGCCCGTGACAGCAGCAAGGGTGGCCGTGCCTGCGCCGGGCTTCGGGTACTCCGCGGCGGCTATGACGTGAATCGTGGTGCTGGCGCGTGCTGCGAGGTGATCCCCTCGCCGCCGCGTGTGATGCCGTGGGCCGCTTAATTTCTGTTTTAGTTTAGGTGCCGGCGGGTGCGGAACCCCTCGCGCAAGGCCGCGGGGGTGGCGAGGCCGGGCGGGCTGGCGGTCGTGGTCCGGCGGGCAATGGCGGTGCTCCCGCCTCGCCCTCAGGCTGCCGTGGCGGCGGTGCCCCCCGCTCCCCCCGGGCCCCGCCGCCCCGCTAACGCGCGGCCCTTCCCCTTCTAGGTGCTGCTGCTGCGAGACGGCGGGCCGAGCATGGGCCCGGCAGACCTGGTGCAGAAGATCAATATCAGCGCCGAGAGCCCCCGCGGAAGCGAGAGGAACGGCAGCGGCTCAGCGCTGGCGGGCGTTGAGGGGGCCGCCCCCGGCAGCTGGAGACACAAGTGTGCGGCCTATGTGCTGGCGCTCCGGCCCTGGAGCTTCAGTGCCTCGCTGACCCCTGTGGCGCTGGGCAGCGCGCTGGCCTACCGCGCTGAGGGAACGCTCGACCCGGGGCTGCTGGTGGGAAGCGCCGTGACCGTCCTGGCTGTGCACGGGGCCGGTAACTTGGTGAATACCTACTATGATTTTTCCAAAGGCATCGATCACAAGAAGAGTGATGATAGGACATTGGTGGACCAGATTTTGGAGCCGCAGGATGTAGTCCGGTTTGGAGTCTTCCTCTACACTGTGGGCTGTATCTGTGCTGCTGGGCTCTACGCTGTCTCCACGCTCAAGCTGGAGCATCTGGCCCTGATTTACTTTGGAGGACTTTCCAGCTCCTTCCTTTATACCGGAGGTAAGTGCTGCATCCCGTTTGTTGTGAGTCTGAATGTAGATGTAATAGAATCTGCTGAATTGTCAAAGGTTTCTAGAAGACACACGTGCTCTATCTAGTGCACTGCCGTAAAATATTTGTGGTATTTCCTGAAGAACTGGTACATAAACTTGTATTCTTTGCAATTGAATGTTGTGGGGAGAGTCATACTAAGATCTTCAGTTGGATAGTGGTGTTGAGGCATTATTTACATATATAGCTTCAGATGCTTATCAAAACTATTGCTGAATCTTTTTGTGTTGTTTTGGTCCTTTAGCAGTGTAGCTAATGGCATATTTTCTTTCCTTTGGTGGGAATGTTACTTATTGTTATTCTTTAGATAGAGCTTCACTGTGAATGCTGAACAGTTTGTGATTCTTCTTAATGACACAAGAATATTTTAGTGCTTTCATGTGTTGGATAGATAGAAACATAGTTATTAGGAGAAGAAAAAACAACTTAGTTTCAAATTGTCAGACTTTCAGTTATGTGGGTTTCCCTGAAAGAGTCTTGTCAGTTTTGCTTTTTGTTCTGAGCATTTTCTATATTTTTTCAGGATCAGGTTCTAGTAAGCATGATCACACTGAAAAGTATGTTATTTCTAACAGATTTCTGCAGAATTAGGTAGTTCTAGATGGATATTAAAACCTGGCCCTTAGTTTCTGTTACATTGTTTGTCTGGAGTAATCCAGAAACTGCCTTTTCTTTGTTATCTTTGAAAAAAGAGATAATATGTTTCTTGTCCATAGCTGTATATACACTGGTTGTTTGGCAATATTGCTACAGGAAAGGGCTGAACTGTTATGTCACCCATTCTCTTCTGTCATTTGAGTTGTTTGATGAAGCTTGATTTTATTCTTGTGTCTTGCCACAGGAATTGGATTTAAATACGTTGCGCTTGGTGACGTGGTGATCCTGATCACCTTTGGGCCCCTGGCTGTCATGTTTGCCCATGCAGTGCAGGTCGGTTACCTGTCTGTGTCACCCCTGCTCTACGCTGTCCCTCTGGCCCTCAGTACTGAGGCCATCCTGCACAGCAACAACACACGGGACATGGAGTCAGACCGGCAGGCGGGAATTGTCACCTTGGCCATCCTCATCGGCCCCACCTTCTCCTACATCCTCTACACCGTGCTGCTCTTCTTGCCCTACCTGATCTTCTGTGTGCTGGCAACACGCTATACCATCAGCATGGCATTGCCACTGCTCACCATCCCGATGGCATTTTCACTGGAAAGACAGTTCCGGAGTCAGAGCTTCAGCAAAATTCCTCAGCGGACAGCCAAACTCAATCTCCTGCTGGGGCTTTTCTATGTTTTTGGCATTACACTGGCACCAGCTGGTGCTCTGCCCAAACTGTGACAAGAGTTTTAGAGTCAGGTCTCATAATTCGCTATTCATGCCAATTAACAGTGGATATTATGAGTAAATGACCCATTGTGGACAGTGAGAAGAATGGAAAGACCACTTTGCACTCTTGATAATGAATGTTATGACTTCTGGTCTTGGATAGCTTTTACAACAGACTTCAAAAAGTTATTTGTCAGTTCTTCAAAAGGGGTGAACTGTATGGTTTTGCTTTGAGGAGCAAGGTGACGTGAGGTCAAGGAAATGTTTAAAGAATCTCATCCTTCTGCCACTTAATTTTTTCACTGTCCGTTCAATGCAGCCTCAAATCACACTGTCCATTCACTTCACAAGCACAATGATTGCTCTTATCATGGTGAAGGAGTCCAGTGGCTCCCACAGGGGAATCAGAAAACACTGCCAAATGTTTAGCATCACAACAACGTAGGTGCCATTACTTCACTCTCTTGTAAGCGTAGTTCATCTTCATTTGTTGTATGTTTTAATTTTTTTGTTTTTCCCAGCCAGATTTTGAACTTTTATTTCCAAGCCCCCTGAAATGCACTAGAAACTGATTAATGAGCTATTGCTTCTGCTTCTGCTAGAAATTTCAAAGTTATAAATCTCTATGGGTTGTGGTGCTAAAATGGAGCACGATTAGCCCACTGCACAAACTTTAAGCCCAAACCAGTAAATCTGTATTTTGCTACAAGCACTGAAGCTGTAAATGCAAACCATGCAACTGGTAAGCCCTCAATGGGCAGAAAAATGGTTTCCATTTTTGTATTTGCTTAGAATTTGCTCTCTGAAAGGACAGTTCTTGAGTTAAGGGGGAACTGACAGAGTGCCAGATTTCTCTGAATAGCTATGGATTAATGGATGCGTAGGTGGAAGAACAAATTCTTGATTTAAAAAAATGTTTATTTTTTTTCATTTGTTTTTCTCTGTTTATTTAGAGGCCCGCAATATTGTAGTGAAATGTCTTATTTTAAGAAGCCCAGTTCAGCAAAGAAGGAATATATAGTGTTAGAAAAAGCAAATCTGGATTATTGCATTTCCTCTACATAAAAAATAGGACTGGAAACAGGAAGAAACCAATTTTGTTGACAAGATTTTTCCTAATGGAGTCCAAAGTTTGTGTCACTAAATCACAAGTGATCTCTAAAGGGAAGTTTCCCACCTCTTTTCCCCCCTCTATACCTTACAGTGTTGCTTTGTTTACTTCTGCAGATCTTGCCACTTGCTGTTCATGTGGCCCTTTGGAGAATTGATTGTTTCAGCAGTTATGTAGCTGTGTGAAAAACATGCCAAACATAATAGAGAAAACATGTGCCTTCCAGTGCAAAGATGGATTTGATCCATACCACATTACTTCGTGGCAACTGAATTCTCTTCTGTGTTATTTAGTACCTGTATGCAAGTTTTGGTGAAAAGCTTTTTTGCAGGAGCTGTGGGAAGCTCAGAGGAGTTCACACAGGTGTTGAACTAGAGCTGCTGGTGCCAGTTCACAGCCTTGCTTTTGAACAAGTGGGTGTGTGTGATCCACTGTGTGAAGGGCTTTTACACAGGAGCAATAAAGTAGCAATAAACTCACATGGTGTTACCCTGCATCTGTCACAGGTAAGTTATGCCCTGGTGGTGTTCATCTGAAAGACCCAAATGTCCCATTAGAGGGTTGTACTGACAGCAGTGAAGCTGAGTTGATGGTACCAGATGATGTGGTACAGCTATTTAGAGACTGTTTTCACAGCTTTGTGTTATCTGGTGTTACCCAGCATTTACATCTGAGCTGGAGTTAATGGGAAGGAGTCTTTGCAGGTCTATTTAATGAGCAACAGTTTCATCTTTTATTTATTAAAATGGGCAAATGTTCTCTCTAATCTGGCTTGGCACAGGACAAGAAGAGATGGAGTTCTGCAACTGCTTTCTACAGCAAAATACTTGTTTAGATTAAAAGCACAAGGAGAAAATGTGAATGTTCAGCTCAGATAGATGGAGGGGGATATCCAGAAGGTTTTGGAAACTTTTTTCAATACAGATATACACAACAGAGTTTCTACTGTTACTTCTTTGTGGACCTACAGAATGAAGAAGAGCCTGGCTCCAATAGCCGTTTCACATTTCTGCAAACCAAAAGCTTTTGTACGGATAAGGGCTGAGCTGACAAATCTGTTAACCTTGCAACTGGGGTTGCAGGTTTATTGGGTTAACCCTGCCCTTTGTAGCAGCTGTGTGCTTCATTTCAAGACAGCTTGGTTTTGAATAGCTTTCAGTTTCAAAGAATGGTTAGTTATCTTTTCTCTACTTCTTTCACAAAAACTAGAGTACTTCAGCTAAATTTCTTAAAGTAACTTGGCTTGTATCTTTGATAACTGTGATTGTAATGATGGGAAGATCATTGGTGGCATAGCGTATGTAAATCTTACTGTATCTTGGCTTCCCTTTCCTGGGTAGGATGTCTGCTTAGGGCTGGAAAGGACCAGTGCTTTTTGTTACTAAGATGAAACAGCTCATTAGTACAAAAATATGTGTGGAATGCTTTCCAAGGTAGAGGGGATTCTAAGTATTTTAATAGTAAAAATGAGATGAAAATTTGGTAATTCCTTGCTAGCAGATGCTGCTTGCCTCCAATTCCCTCTCTGAAAAACATTATCATTCCAGGTTCTTAAGGATATTAGTAATAACTAACACATTCTTCACTATGGCTTTGAGGAAGTCATTTAACTTCTCTGTGTCTCAGAAAACAGCTTATTTTTGCCTACCTCACAGGGATGCTGAGCTGACATCATTGTCATAGAGAACTTTGAAAGTAAAAAGTGCTTTATCTCTGTGTGCTTTCCAGAAAGCTTCTTAGTACTAGAAAACATTTTAGGTATGAACTAACATAACGAATGACTTAACCCATGTAATTAGGCCAAAATAATCTTCACATATAATCATTGAGTTGTAAGAGAGGTTCATTTATTGGTTTGCTTTCTAACGAAAATGCTGAGTCTCTTCCCCTACCCCTCTTTTCCCTGTCCCATGCTACTTTCCCTGAATATAAACTTCAGAAACTTCTTTCAGGTCTCTCTTGATGAGCTGTATTGCAGTGTGATGAGTGTGCACTGGTAGATGAGCAGATCAGTAGCCCATCTGCTAATGTGTCCTAAAGCACTTCCTGGCCTTTCTTCTTACCCAATAAACTGTCTGAATGTTGTTCTGTTAATTATGCTGTCTTTGATTCTTTTGTATTACTCAAGTTGTATTTTTACACATGGATTAAAACATGGTCACAAAAGAAAGAGGGTCTTTATCTGCCATGTTTATAGTACAAGTGCCTGAAAAATCATACTTTTTTGTGTAAAAGTCCTTTTATGAATCACACAGTCCTGTCCTTCCCTACCACAGGGCAAAGAGTTCTGTAGCAGTGATCATCTCCTACTAATGGCAGACTTAGAATAGTTCCAGTATATTCATCAATGTGCAGAATTTTCTCTGATGTAATTTTCTGTGCCATGTACTGCTCAGCATTTGTAAGGAGGTTTCAGCTGAACTGATGAACTTTTTCATCCTCACCAGCATGTTCTGCCAGTTTTCCAGTGCCATGGAACTGTGACAGCATAATGCCTCCCCTGTGTGTGTCATAAATGTGCCTAAAGCGTGGTTTGAAATTTTCCTGCCTTGGCCAGTGGTGCAGTGTGCTCCACAAATGCATTTGGAGATAATTATAAAGGATAAAATGCAGGATAGCATGACATCAGTGCATGGGCTGATCTTCCCAAATAAGGAGGCTGCACTTCCAAGTGTCTGTAGATCGCAGTGTTGCTCTTCCGTTGCTGCTGCAGTGCCTTTTCTCTACAGGAATCCATGAGCTGTGCTTGCAAGGGTTTGTTTAGTGTTTGGTTGTATCTCCCTGGGTCTCCTCTGGTGTAAGGGAACTTGGAAGATAAATGGCTGCAGATTAATTTCTATTGTGCAGATGATGACTGGACAGATGCTCCTGGCCTAGGCAGGTACTGACGGAAACAGGCATTTGAAGAAAGCCACTCAGCTCTTGAATTTTAAAGCCTTTGTTGATGGCTTAATAAGCTCTTTCTGGTCAGATGCTGAGGGCTGAGCTTTCAAAAGAGCGTGGGCAAGCTGTGTGTGAGGAGCAGTACACTCGGGGGAAGAATGCAGTGTCTGTGCAATCTGTGAGATATACTTCTGTTCAGTCAGTTGCTTTTAACACATCTTGAATCCCCAGTGGAAAACCTTAATACTTTCATAGTGTTTTTAGGAACTTGGACTCTATTCTCCCCATTGTTTGGGTGAGTAGATTGAGTCACTGCTGCTTATTTAAGGTGATGCTCCTTGGAGGAAAGTACTTGAGAGTTCTCCTTTCCAGTCTGAAACCTTAATAACTCGGCCTTTCCCCTCACACCTTGCTTTGTCTGGTCACTGGTGGATTATTTTTATTTGAATCACCTTCAGTCACTTATACTTTGAGTTTGGGCCTGCATAATTATATGTTTAAGGAATGAAATGCTGCTCTGGCTTCCTAAGGCTATTTTTCATTTTAAGGTGGAGGTAAATATCCAGTCAAGATAAAATCAATGCCTCTCAGCATTGCCTAAAAACGGGTAAGTTGCAATAAAGCTCAGAAGGGCTGGCTTATTGCAGCTGTATGTCTGAAGGGAGCAGGCCTAGTGCTGGACAGGATCATGCCCAGGTTTTATTGTCTGAAACAAGGTCTTTGTGCTTTTCTGAACTCACAGTAAGACCCAAAATGAACAAATTTGTCAAGGGATTTTTTTTTTTATTCTGTCTTCTTACGATAACTCTCAATGCTGTCAGTGTTTATTCTTCCTACATCACGAGGAAAACTCGTTCTAATCCAGATGTTTCACTGGCCACAAGGATTTGTCTGAATGATGAAAACTTGAAGGACACAGTTAAGCGTTCCTTTGGGGTCAGTTGAGAGAGTGTGACTTGCTCCAACATTTTCTCACTAATCTGCAGGAACAGTGCAGAATAGCCCAGCAATTTTAATAAAGCTTAGAGTCTTCTTTAGAATGGACAGAATGGAAAGTTCCTTTAGGGAGTGGTTTGTTTTGTGTGCCCTGTCACTGATGTAGCACTAAGCATAAAGATGAGGCATGCTTTTAGATGTGCCAGCAAACCAAAAATCAAAGCCTGTGCCCCAAATGGGCTGGTAAGGAATAAACCAAATGCTGGTTTGATATAAGGGGCAAATTCAGGCAATTTACATCTCATGCAGTGTTTGTAAATACATCTGCACAAATCATCGTGCTGTGGGAAATAAGCAGTTTCTCAGACTTTGACCTAATGGAAGGAGAGTCTAATAAACCATCTTCCCAGTCTCATTAGCTATTCTCCCAAGGGTTGATGAAATTACTTCAGATAGGGTATAAATTACCTTGTGTATGACATGAGGCCACTGTATGCCACAGTTGAGTCATATTTTAACCTGTGGGGGAAAGCTCTACTGCTGTATAAACCTTAGATCTAGTCAATATAAATAAAGGAGAGTTTGGGAATAACACGCTAGAGATTCATGTGCTTTTATGTGTGTGTGTGTTCTAGAGCTCATTAAAGGCCTAAGAGTATATTTGGTGCTGTGCCATACCATTCTTCATCTGGTCTTTCTTCTTTCTTTAATTAGTTCTTAAGTAGAATTTAATTAGCCACCAAGAAACACAAAGCTGCCTCCCCAGTGATGGGCTGTAGGCTTTTTGTAAAGCTCCTTTCTGAATGAATCCTCTGCAGCATCCCTGCTTCTTCAAACCTTTCACATGTATGGGGAATGGAGGATTAAAGGCAAAGATGGGGAAGGGGGTTGGAGAGGACAGCTGTATGTTCATGAACTTCAGAAGCTGAAATCCTGGTTACTTTATGTCAAAAGATTTTTCTTCTTTTCCACTTAGCTCACATGGTGAGCTGCTATTGTGTGAGCAATAGTGGGCCTCTGTCCTCCTTTCAGCAGGGATAAGACTGGATTTTAAAATCCATATCCTAAATTACCTCGTTTTCAAGGTCATTGGATCCCAGGATTTTAACTTGCTCAAGTGCAAGAGAAAGGATGAGCTGGGGAAGCTGAATCTAAACTACTCCAGGTTTAGTAGTTTAAGTTAAAATGTCTCCATAATTTTCTTTTGCAAGCTGTTGGCATATTTAGAAAAAAGTGCACACCTTTGCGGTCTGCAGTGGATTGAAAAAAAAAAGACAACAAAATGTCATCCCTGACACAGCAGTGGTATGCGAGAGGATTCAGACAAGATCCCTGGCTGCTCAAAAGATCTAGTTAAGAACTTACAAAATCATCTGGGTACAATAATCCTTACCCATATTAACAAATTAATCATCACGGGGAAAAAATAAAGGGTTTGATTTATCTTCAGAAACTACAAGGGTTGAGTTTTCTTTCTGCAATGCTCGATGTGCTGACACAGCCACTTTAGGTACCTGGAAGGTGACATTTTGTCTCATTGTCAATAATCTTTATTTCTCTCTTGACATCAGTCTTTGTCTAGTGCCTCATTCAGAAAGGAGCAGTTCCTTGAGCATGCTTTCTTTTCCAGAGACACATTCCTTTTCCTTATTCATTGGTAGAGTCTTTGCATGAAACATTCAGTGATTGTTGATAGCACTAATACTAATAAGTACACACCGGGTGTGATCTGGAGTATGAGCTTCCTGAATTTCTGTGAGGTGATGCTTACACATCATTGCTGATTTTGGTTCCTGATTTTTTGTTTTGGTTTGGGTTTTTTTGGTGGTGGTGGTGGTGGTTGTTGTTGTTGTTTAGGACTAGATTTAAGCTCATTGGTAGTTCCTGTTAATTCGCTACAGAGAAGGGGATGGTGTGTTTGACTTCTGTGTTTTGTTCCGCATTTGTGAAGATGTTTTCCAAGAGGTTGAGTCCACTGTATTTACAGGATCCTCTGTGCTGTACCCAAACACTTCACAGTCCTTGAGAGATTATTTTACGATTCAATATGGGTTCTCTATAGAGAGGGGAACACCTCCCCTTCCTCCATCTTTTCTGCTAATGGTATTGCCTTTCATTGCCATAACCTTGAGAAAAAGCTGACGACACAGAGCAGTGCTGCCCAGCCAAGGTGGGCTGCCAGCTCTGGGCTGCAGAGGTTGTATTAGACAGGAGGAAGGGTCTTCCATATGAGCTAGCCCACCAGCAACCTGTGGAAAAAGGAATTTATCATCCTTTGTGTTTGTGGATGTTGTGAGCTGTTGTTTTATGGTATCTGGGAGAAAGGTGTATCCCACTCTCATTCCAGTGGGAACACAAGACAGAGCTGTTCTGTCAGAGCCTGACTTCCTTGTACCTGCAACATCTTTATTTTTTCCCTGTGATGATTTACAAGTTGTTACCTTGCAGGCAATGCCGAAGCCTGTGCTGGACCATGTAATAAAGACTAATTGGGCACCTTCTGTCCCAGCACAGTAAACTGAGATCATGACCTTTCAGGGATTAGGAATCCAATTATCTGGAGAAACAGTTGCCAGACTGAAATACCCTTCTAACCTCTTACTGCTTAGTATTCCAAATCTGGACCACCTTTCTGTACTGGAAATTTCAAAAGTCACCTAATAGAAAAGACTGGAATTACCTTTAAATGGCTTCCATAAAGGTTATTATTAGCTAGTAATAATACCATCTCTGAGCCTGTTTTGAGTACTTTCTGGGTCCAGAAGAGCCAGAGAAATGATTTTAAAAGATTACACTTATTTACAGGCCCACTAGGGTGAGGCAGAGAGCTTGTGGGACTAACTGCATTTCGAAAGCCTGAATTTGCTTCTTCCAGGAAGCAAACACCCTATGAATTGTTTTCTTTAAGGTTTTTAAGCAACACAGAGGTGTGCTTTTCTTTTGCTTGCAAGACAGAAAATATTAACACAACAGGCAGTGTATAATCAGTTGTTCCTTAATCTGGCCACTGCTGGTTCTCTGTGGGATACTGGTACATAGTGAGAAGTTTATCACCAGAGGAGTTAGGAACATACACAGTTTGTTTTTGTCTGGGGTTTGAGTCCAGAGGTTGTTAGGAGTGTTGTTTTTTATTACTTTTATATGTTGAAGTCTATAAATATATGCCGGGACCCAGGTGGGACAGATGAGATGTGACTAAGTTCTTAGATGATTGATAATGAGCAGGGACTGGAAAATCAATTGTGTTAATTCCTGGCTTGTCACTAGGACGGAGAATTAATGAGAAAATCCCTCTAACTTAATGGTATTTGCACATTATACAGATTGTGATAAAACAGTCTTCGGGCACTGCTTGGCATCACAATTATGGGATTATTGTAGATCTAGAGGCAGGAGCAGAAAACCACAAGCACGAAAACTCCTTTCACAAACAGCTAAGAGACCTGAAGAGAAAACAGAGAGGCATCATTTTTTGGTGCTTGTATGTTTAGGAACATATTGTAGGGGCTGTGGCATCGGTGTGTGATAATTCATATTGTGAGTGCTGTGGGGAATCCTAGGGGAATCTTTCCCTCCTGGGGCCTTACAACACTCTGTAGGCAGCAGGGAGGCTACTTGTCTTACAGTGCAGTGGTTTCTAGAAAAGCTGAAAACACTTGGAAGATTTTAGTCCCCATTTTCCTCTGAGCTCAGGAATGCCTGGCAATTGTGCCCACTGAACATGGAGTTTGTGCCAGACCAGCAACAGTGGTATGGCGCAGAGGGTGAACCAGTGGTGCCAGCTTCCCTGTACTGACCTGCCAAAGAAGCCAGGCAGGGAAGCAGCAAATGGCCAATGGACCTCTGGAGCAATTTGTGATGCTGTCGGTAACTCCTTTGTAGAACTGAGCACACATGTGCCTATTTGGACGAGTGGGGAATGCTGGTCTTGATCATGACTGACAGGAGAGCAGATTCATCTCTGCAGCTGTCTCCTGTTTGCCAGGAGTTCATCCGGCTGAGGCAGCAGCAGTGTGATTGATGGTGTATTACTGAAGAAGTCATCCATAAACCTTGTGTACTCAGAACACAGATCCCTCTTGCTTTTCTTGTCAACCTCCCTGTCCTTGCTGCTGTACTTCATATGCCCTCCCATTCTCCAATCTACATTGAAGCATGCTGAGTGCTTAAAATCCCAGAAGCTCCCAGGGCTGTCAAAAGGGGAATAAAAGGAGATGCTGTATAGAGAGTGACACTAAATTTGTTTAGTGTTTTCTCTTTAAAGATTTGGTGCATGTTCTTTTCTTTCCATCTCAACATGTCAAGGTTTTAGTTGTGATGGAAAGCTTTGGAAGAGAAGGATTAAAAGTTCCCCTTTCCGACAGGCAGGCAGCTACAAGGATGAGAGTCAGAGGAATAGGCCAGACCTCAAATGCCCCCAGAGCTGAACTCTGCAGGTTCTTGGACTGCCTGGACTGCTTCTATATAGCTGCTTCTATAGCCTAGAGGTCCCACTTTGCAAATCTAATTTTTTTAGGAGAATTCCTACAGGACAGATCCTAGTTATCTCTTCTAGGTTGCATTATCCTCAGGTTTTCTACAAGAATCTCTAAACTTTCAGTGCCTTTCTTTGTATTAGCCAGATGCTATTGCTACCAATAAGGAGCATCTTTCTGCTACAGTCTACTTGGTAAGAAAGGTCCCAGATTTTCCACAGTTTCCAGACTGCTCTAGAAAAGGTTCCCAGGTTGTTTTCTCTCTTTGCAGGTTTTGAAATTATAGCTGGGTTGGATGCACGGTGGGACTTGTGTGGTCGTGGTTGTTTCAGAGATCACATGCTGGACATATCCAGCATGCCAGTTGGCAATGAGCAGGAACAGGCTTTCCAAAGCTCTACAGTACCTAGTCTCCTAGAAGTGTGGGACATACCTTTTTGAGATACAGATTTATTTAAATCTTAATTTTTGTCAAGATTAAGACTTAAATAATTTTTTTCACAGGTGTGCAGTAAAATCCTAAACTCAGGCAGAGACAACCTATGCTATGACAATTTTTAAATGCTGGAAAGAATTATCATGGTGCCATGGAGAGAAGCAGCTAAGAGCTCCGAAATTTGATTTCTACCTCACACATAGCTGAGGCAGGAATTTCTTCCATTGTTTCTCTGTATGTTGCCTACCTGGGAGGAATTGATAACATTGTAAAACAGTATTTCTAGGGTGTGATTATGTTGTGCCTGGCAAGAGATGTAAGATGAATTTCTTCCAGTTCTCAAAGCATCCAGGAGAATCTCTCCTAACTGCCAGTATAAATACACCTGTAATGCATGGCTTGACTGCTCCTCATTCTCTCCACTGGAGGATAAGGGCTTGCCTGCAGTCTCTCAGCTTCACTACACCTTCCCCCAGAGCCAGCAGGGAAATTCAGGAGCAGTGAGCTGAAACAGCACACAGTGAATTGGTGATGTTGCAGATATAAGGACTGGGAAGTGAAACTATTTGATGGCCCTTTACTTTTTTTGGTTGTTATAAGATGGGCCTGGAGGTAAGGAGAGCAATTAAGGATCATTATTTGCCAAAATGCACTGAGAGATCTCTAAGCCCAAAGGTGTTTGCTGCTATACTGTTCCTATTGCTTGGAATTCCTCACAAAGGAAGCAGCTGTCCAGAGTTGCTTTGAACATATGGCCACAGTGATTTGGATTTAAGGAAGACATGTTGTATTGCCTTCTGAATGTAATTGAATTCAACCCTGACAAAGCCAAATGGGGTGGCCACTGTGACTGCCAACTGTAATTAAGAACAGAATGCTCTCTGAGGAAAAAGAAAGTGAAATCCCAAGCGTTCTTTGTTCTCATGATTTCTTACAAGTTTGTGGAAAGCTGGCTCCTTAATCCCCAGGCTGTATTCTGCTTGGAGTCCCCCTGTCTTCACAAACCCCTGCTACACCTGTGTCACACGAACATCACAGGTGTGCTGCCTCACAATGCTTAAATACACATTTGGATGGCCCCAAACTGGATCACTTGGGTGAGGTGAAGACAGGAATGATGAAGCTGTGAGATCAATCTGTAATAATGCACGTTCTGCTTGGCTGGTGCTCCGAATGTTGCTGCTACTGCCAGTGAAACAACACTGAAATGTTGTAGGACAGGATTGTCAGCACTGAAAGTCTCCAACAGCAAAACTCAGTGCAGGTCTATGCCCCCTGCATGTCCTGGGAAGAGGGGCAAATGTTATTGAGGGAGGGAAAGACTTGCTCCATACTGAGGTTTAAGAGATAAATTATAGAAGCAGTTAGTGGCTAAGGCATTAGTCTGCAGCTTGCAGGCTCATGCTAAATTCTTTGCTCAGTAAAAGGTTTTGTGTGTAACAGCAGATCACATTTCCCTTTCTGGTCTCAGTTCCTCATCTGTAAAATAGGAATAATGGTTCTCAGCTTGCCAGAGCACTGTCATGACATGTCTGTTAATACTCTGAGGTACACAGACACTGTTGGGATGAAAGCTTCTGTCAGTAATTAAGATGGCAGTTTAAATGTTTTCCTGGGTGATCTCCCCACGCCTGGTTCTGGGGAAGGACTTGCTGACAAGAGGCTGAATCAGGACTTCCTTTCTTTTGTTCTGCTCTTGGCTGCAGGGGAATTCTACCTTCTTCTGTTTGGGGCTTAATCACTGGAAATGCTGCAGTGCATGATAAGAATGTGAAGAAAAAGAGATAAAAAAGCAAAAGGATGAATATCTAAAGGGCTCATCCTCTGTGTGCTCTGGAGAATCTGCTCAAACTGAAGCCTCTTGGAGAAGCTGCATATATCTCTATATTAGTTCTGACAAGAGCATCTCTGTGTCTCTATTACTAAGGTTCAGCAGCTAGGCTCCTGGACCCTGGACAGCACTTACTTTCTTCAGACCATGGCCTGGAGGGAACATTGAAGATAGGTGGAAGTTTAAACTGGAAAATCTAGGTTGTAAATAATAGAGTATATTTGATAGGGTTAACTTTGTTTTATTTTCTCGGGATATCATGACAAGATTTCCTTTGATTTGTTGTCTGTTTTCTTTTGAAAAGATCTTAAATATTGTGGACTGATCATGAGCCTGTCTTGTGGCAACTCCACCCTTCCCATGTGTCATGGTTTGGATGTTGGCCAAATGCCAGGCACCCACAAAATCTGCTCGCTCTGCTCTCCCTGCCACAGCTGGGCAGAGGAGAGAAAAAAGTTAACACACAAAGGGTTCGTGAGTTGAGATAAGGAACCAGGAGAAAACACTTCAAGGGCAAAAAAGGCTCAACTTAGTTGCAAAGTGAATTTATTACTAGCAGAGTCAGAGGAGGATAATGAGAAGTAAAATAAGCCCTTAAAGACACCATTCCTCCCCCAACCCCACCCGTCTTCCACCACCAGCACAGGGGGACAGGGAGTGAGGGGTTTTTGGTCAGTTCACCACCAGGATTTTCTTCCACTGCTTCGGAGAGGAGTCCTTCCCGTGTTTCACCATGGGGTCCCTCCCATGGCAAAGTTCTCCGTGAGCTTCTCCAGCGTGGGTCCATCTCACGAGCTGCAGCACACACACACTACTGCAACGTGAGCTCCTCCCAGGGCACACAGTCCTCCCAAAACTGCTGTGGCATGGGTCACTCTCCCAAGGGGTGCAGACCTCCAAGGCCAGGCTGCTCCATCTTGGGAGAAAGGCCTCTCCCTCCATGGGGACTCCCACTGGATTGCAGCTGTTGCTGCTGCTTGTGGGTATAGCAAGGAAACAGGCAGAGAGCCGGCGGAAATGACAAGAGGAAGTTTATTAAAAAGTTCTCTTCTTATATAGATATTAAGAGTCTAGCAGGGATTGGTTTATAGCCAATCCACCCCCCAGGGCGATTGGCTGAAACCCTTACAGCACTTAGTTCCAAAACATAGATTAAAGAACAAGAAGAATTCAGCTTATCTTTGTTTCCCATACGATTCACGGCAAAGGAGAGAGTTCTTAGAATATTGCATCCACACAGAGCCTCCTCCAGGCATCCACCTGCTCCAGTGTGGGCACCTCCCCATGGGCTGTGGGTGGATCTCTGGTAAAAACAACTACTACAGAACAATGACATCTTACCAAGCACAGGTGTGTGTGAGCACGTGGTCTCTTCAAGCACATGGCCATCACAGAATAAACAGACAAAGAGTCATCTGTTTGCATCAGTTTATTTCAGCCTTTCTTACACTCC
This sequence comes from Acanthornis magna, assembly GCA_036785705.1. Lineage (NCBI taxonomy): Eukaryota > Metazoa > Chordata > Aves > Passeriformes > Acanthizidae > Acanthornis > Acanthornis magna. The sequence continues at coordinate 983,260 of JAWUZG010000050.1, forward strand.
AGGCAAGTTGTCTCACTGGGAGGAACGTGCTGTCTTTATGAGGGAGGCATCCAGATTGATTCCTTTGTGTCCACACTCTGTGACATTCATACTATCTAATCATACCAGGCAGGAGGAAAAGTGTTATATTCCATTTCTGTCAGTATCAACGTCAAAATCAATCAGAGAACTCATCATTTGTCAAGTCACGGAGCAGAAATAATTCCAAATGACAATCGTAACTAAGTAACCTTGCATTGACTAGTGAAAAGGAATGAAAATGAAATTAGTGAAACGTTTTAGTAACTGATTTCAAGTAACAAATCTGTCAGGGGAAAAAAATCTCCCTCTCTCCAGAGACATTTTGCAAAAGAAGGAAGAGAAACTTGCTGAAAGTTACTTGTGATTTGAATGGCTAGTAAACTCTTTGCGGCAGGGATCATCAGGGGCCTCATTTTCTATGGTTCTATTGCATCAAGCACATGAACTGCCCTCTGCCATTGTGAGTATGCATAAAAATACATTCAAACAAATAAAAATGCACTACAGCCAGATTAAGGTATTGCACAAATATCTTAGCATGTCTAGAGTCTCATTATTACATGTTAGGGGTTGGTATAAGGCACTTGTGTAATGAAAAATGTTTAGCAAAATCTCCACTCACTTATTAATGGATAGATCTTTCATGTTTGGTAATCATATTATTAATGCACTTCCAATACACACAGTGATGAAATGTTGATTTCGGGACAATTGTGCCAAAGCTCAGCATCCTGATGGACTCCTCACAAAACCTAGCCCATGCCTCGGGATATGTGACTGGAGTTGGCTTCACATTTGAATAGTATCATCTTTTCTAGATATAAATCAAGATGGAAACCTCATGAGCCAAAATAATTTTTGCCATGCTTGAAATGACTCAAGAAGAATCATAGAAGGATGAATTTGTTCTTTTCCGCTATCTCTCAGCATCCGGGGGGCTTTAAAACCAGCATGGGAGAGATGGTATCTCTTGCTGCCCTCATATCTCTTTGAAGTTGGCATCTTTCTTATGCCTTGGGCATTCACATCCTCCTCCACAGCCAGACAGTGACAGCAGCAGCATGTAGTGGCTGTCGTATCATTCTTTCGTTTCTTTAGCAGAGTATAATGACTAGCTCTGTTACCGTATCACTGACACAGAGCGTTACTAATTATGATGATTAATGGGTTTAATTTACTTAGAAAGAATAATGTGCAATGATTCCATTGTCAAAGCTGAAAATCTGGAGTTCCAGCTTCAGATCCTGTCAGTAATGTTATTACAAACCCTTTTGTACTAGGCAAAAATCATTCAGAGATGTTATTCCCCATATGTTTTAGAATACAAGCTGTCTTGGGAATTTTCCTTTCCACTGATAAGCCTCCTTGGCCATGAAAAAAGCTTTTAGGAAAACTCCAGCCTTACTTTTTCTTCACTGTGCTTAAAATTTTCTGTAATGATGCTTTTATAAACAGTAAGAAATATTTATTACCTGCTGTGTGGAAGTAAAGGATTCTGCTGGTTTTTGGGTTTTTTTGTAGTGGTAGGTGAGAGACAGCTCTTGGTAGTAAAGAATATGAATGTTATTGGTTCATTTGAGGCCAGACAGGCCCTGCAGTGCTGTGTTTTCTGGCTCCCAGGCTACCTGGGACTGCCTAGTACAGCTCTGCCTGTCTCCTAAGCTTGAAGGAGCAATATTGGAAGGAATTGCTTACACCAGGGGAGTTTCATGCTATCCTTGTTGATGTGCAGTTTGAAAAAAATCATTACAGTTGCTTGCAATATCAAAGTCTCTGCGGATGGTTGGGGCTCTAGTTGAGCTGTCTCAAGGGTGATATAGTCCTGTACACCTCATACCTCTCCAGGACAACCTGGCTGCTTTTCCAGGTTCTTCCCACTGCCTAGGTTTGGCTGGCTGTGATTTTCATGCACTAGTTAAGTTTCTTAGATTAGCAAGATCAGTTCTTTGCTCAGTAAGCAAGGCAGAAGAGGTCAGATACAATGCAGCATTTTCTGTGATTCAGGAATCTTTATGTCTTTGTTGATTTAATTATGTCTTCTTGTGAGCAAGAAACATTCGCCAGAGGTAAAATAATAAAAAAAAATTCCACATTTCCTTTCCCAGCTGTTATTCTGAGATCCAGGGACTCTGTGCTCACAGCAGCTATAAATAAGCTGTGCTAAAGCCCTACTGACTATTGTGATCTAGTGAGCCACACAGTCGACACAGTTTTAATCTGTGCATCTCTGCTTCTTCCCATTACTTATCCAGGATCACATTTTGTGATCTGTGCTCATGTCAGTACTTTGCATCAGGGTGTGGCAGAGAAATAGCTCACATGTCCATAGCACTGTCCTGTGGGATTTGTCCCCAGTTTTGTTTCAGGTGGTTGGGACGGAGACGAGAGATCTCTGAAGTTTGGTCATAGAGCATGAGGTTTATTGTGAAAGGGCGTGGGTGGAGGAGACCTGCCAGGAGCTGCCAGACACAGCTCAGAGCAGGGCAGAGAGGTAAGGGAGAGAGAGAGAGAAGAAAGAAGAAGAATCGAATAATAATAGAATAATGCCGTGGTTGCCGTTTACAATACAATAAATCATCTTCTGTGCTGAATATTCTAATTTTCACTAACCAATCTAGAACAAGCTACAAATCCTACAACATTTACATACAGCCTAGGAGAGTCATTGCATTACCATACGGCGTTATATTTTAAACTCTAAAAACTGCTTTTTGGACCCTCTGCCGAGTTGGTAGGGTCTGCTCTGACCCTTGGACCTGTCTGCAAGCAGAGGGGATTGTTTAATCCAAAGGGGAATTGTTTACTCAAAAGGGGGATTACCTTCAGTGGCCATACCATTGTTTTCCAGTTGTTCAGTCACTGGGGTTTGGTATCTCAAAGCTTGTCTTCATTTCAATCTCGCTTATAGTTTCCATATTCTCAGCATCTTTTGCCAGGTAATAATATTTATAAGGCTTTCCTATTTCATCTTCCCCAACACTGTCTGTTAAGCCTTAATGATGCAGAAGCACTAACAAATTCATTGTTCTGTGATTGAGGGGAAACTTGGGCAGGGAAAGGTTATCCAAGGCTTCCCAACTGATTGTTGGCAGGAATAGCAGCATGGTCCCTAGGCAATGAATGCAACTTTCTAGCTTAAACCTTGTCAAATTTGTGCTGCACATGACAGAGGTGTTTGGCCTTTCTTCCAAAATCTGCTTATAAGCTGCTGTCCAGAGCAGTTGCCCTTTAATATTGATGCACATGAAGGTCACAGTTGCTTGGTCATGTTCCTTGATAGGAGGATGGTATTTTTCAGGTACACTTGAGGAAGGAAAACAGAGTTATTAAAAATATTTAGCAAGGAGTTGTCAAAAATGTGTGATTTTTGCAGCCAAGTCCAAGTCTCACTGAAGCCTATACTTAGATTTTTCTGGCTTCAACAGGAGCTGTATGCCAGCTGTGGTGTGGTGAGGTGCTTAATGCATTTAAATAGGTTACATTTCTCCCCCTTCCTGCCTGTTGATGGATCAGTACCAGAGGTTTGTTGAGGTGAAGGCTGTGTATCAGAAATAAGCAAAAAAAGGTGTCTGATGTTCTCTGGAAGGCACCTCCACATTTTTCTCTCTGTTTTTAGGTAAAGTCTCTGAGGTGTTGGTACAGGAGGGACACAGTGCAGCAGGGCCCTGGTTTAATTTGAGATCTTTAAGAGTGCTGTAATATCCAAGGGGATATTTTGTGTCAGAAAAAAGGATGATGTTGAGCCCTATGTGATTACCTGCTGGCTCAGCTCTTATTCAAGTATCCATTAGTCTCCCCTCGAATTAAGCAGAATCTTCACCATCCTTTCCCTTATGCTCCACTGAAAGAGTTAATAGATAATGTTCCTGTTTATAGTCCTGCCAAGATATTTTTAATTACCTGCATTGTTTTGTTACATAATGGTGATATTTGCTCCATTAGGCTATTGGCATCTTTGCAGGAAGCAAACAAACCTCCTGGCATCCATCAGGCTGAGTAATTACAGAGAGTTTGTTTATTTTTTACAGGTTTCCTGATCAATACTGGCATTAGCTCTGCAGCCTGGGCTCCAAGCCTGGCTGCTCATGCAGCCAGCTGATCCTGCTGCCGTAGCAGTCAGCTATTTGGGAGATGATGAGGGTTTGATCACCCTGAAAAAACAGCAGTGGGAGAGATTAATGCTATAGGATCATTCCCTAGAGCCTAGGCACAGGCAATGAATGCCCAGACTGTGCCCTGATTTCTTCCTGTAGGGTTTTACTGCTCACGGAATCTAGACTTTTGTACCACTGGGAGCTGGGAGGTGCCTTTGTCTGGTGTTATTTATTGGTATCTGTGAGTCTCCATTCAGTGAAACCTCCAGGGCTGAACATGTTTCACGTGCATCCACCATTACAGGAGGCTGAGTCCACTCACCCAGCTCCTGCCTTTCAGGTCTATATTTAGAAGAAAAAACTGAAAAATGAGAGCCCAAGGGTATTCCCCTTCATCTTCTCAGCTTCACGTGCTCAATTATATTTGTCCAAATCAGGTGTGAAATGTTGCCTAGCAGAAGGGAAGCTTTTTGTATTGTAGGAGCAATAAGGTGCAAAGTGGGAACAGCCTAATCCAAGGCATGGGCACAATGTCACTCTGTTTTTCAATCCTTGCAGTGCATTGCTGGGAATTTGTTCCAGCCAGCCATCTTTAGAAGTGAAATACTTTGATGACAGACCAAATGCATCCTTAGGAGTGGAAGAAATCAACATCATCATGGTAGAAGTGGCATCTCATGCATATGCACTCCTTTCATGACTTGTTCACACAAATGCTCCAGAGTGGGCCACTGCTGGGCTGTGGAGACTAGCAGAAGCAGAAGACCTTATTCAGAAGGAGATGGAAGAAGCTAGGGACAGCAGGAGGTTCTGACTCCTTTTCTAGTGAGGGTAGAAAGGGAAAGAAAGGACCAGACACTGAACTAAGTGGTTTCCATGGTAGAAAGAAACAACTTCTGTGTGCAGAGACAGAACCTCTTCCATCTGTGTCAGAATTTAACTTGGCAGGTTTTGGTAATGTGTGAGGATTGTGTAGCCTGACCCTCAGCTGGAATGTGTTCATTACAGGAGAGCACAGTGTTATTTCTGTTAGAGCAGAGAGATGTGGTGCAGCCTAATAACAATGATTTCCTGGAGAGAAAGAAAGATGCAGTGAGCTCTGAAAGGAGGTGGGGAGACTGAGCAAAGATGGCAAAGGAGGAGAATAATTCATATAAATAGCAGTGCTTTAACCTCCTTTCCAAGGTGTGATGAGGCTGATGCCCTGATACAGGAACATATCTGTGGAGATAACTACAAAAAGTCATATATTTCCCCTCTCAGTGCCTGCCTCCTTTCCACAAAAACAACCTATGGGAAGTGGAACAAGGCCTTATGTGTTGACTTGCTGTTGATCTGAAAAGTGCTGTGCCTTGGAAAGTTAGAGCAAATGTTCATAAATAAATCCAGAAGGTGCAGGGACCCAGCTTGAAGGCTGATTGGTATTCAGTTCTGGTGCAAAGTGTTTAAGAAAAAACTTATTAATTTCTCCTTCCACAAAGAGCAGGAGTGCGACAGTAATCACAGTATCAAGTCATAAAAATAAAAAAAAACTCCATGGAAAATGGATGTTAAGACTCTGGAGGGATCAGCAGGGGAAGATTGTATTAAGATAAAGTAGATTATAACACCGGTGGACATTAAAGGTTGTCATTGTATGGTAAATCACATCAGGAAGTCACAATAACCACTCTTTACACAGTGAGGGATAGAACACTCTGATATAGCACTTGATTTATTCTCTGTTCCTGTTACACCATCACTAACAAACACGTAGGTAGAAAGAGGAGAGGAAGAAGGGAGAGACTTGCTAGCTGGACTGGATTTCTGAGCTGTGCTTTTGGGGAAGGTGGGTGGGACTGGTGTGGTGCCAGGCACATTCTTCCCTTCCCCTTCTGCCCCATGCTGGGGCTCTGCACATGTCCTGCACTGCAGAAGCATGGATTGAAGCTTTCCCCAAAACACTTCTCTCCTGTGGGGTAGCAGCAATGATCTGAGTAGGATCCACATGGTTCTAGAGCTGTATGTCCCACGAGGGAGCATCCTGTGCTCCCCTCGCTGATGGGAGCTGCCAGCTGGGCTCCTCCACTGTCTCATTGCCCCCACAGAGACAGCATGCCCCAGTCCCAAATATGTGCACCTCCAGCCTGGAACATTCCCCAACCCAATCCATAGCATCCCAAAAGTACACATCCCCAAGCACACATCTGTACCTCTCAGCTGTCCAAACCCTTGCAAAACTTGCCCTCTCCCTTCTCTGCCCAAAGTAAATTGCCAAAATCTCTTTATTCCTTGCTTAGCAGTTACAATCCAGGAACAATGCAAGAGCCTATTTAAATCTTCCAGACATCTCCTGATGGTACTTTACACTTCACATAGCCTGAGCAAAGTCCTTTCACTGTTGGAAGCGTGTTGATAAATGGGCAAGACAAGGGCTACTGTCTCCTCCCTGGCCAATGCTTTATGTGCAACTTCCCAGGAGTGCGACCCAATTCTGTCTCAGATATCGATTCAACTAATGCCAAAAATCACCCTATTCCCATTTTGCAGCTGAGTGCTTTCAAACTCCCGCCTGTCATAGTTCTGTATCCTTGACAGATATGCAGTTGAAAGTCACTTTGTATTCTGCCCTGGATTCAAAGTATATACCAGATAGCCTTACCAGCAAGAGGTGGAAAAATCACAGACAGGTCCTGTGATTTTCTTTTGTACAGACACTACTGACATCTGCAAAAAGGTCTTTTGCTAGTGCAGCTTGTGTGGCTTTTGCAGGTGATTTAACTGTAGCAGCACTGAATTCCTCCTAATCATCAGAGCAGCACAGTACCCTCCAGGAGACTCGGCAAAGGCTGGGGCACTGTTGTCCTCCTTGCACAAGGACAGTGACCTGCTCTGTCACCATCAGAAGTGTCCTGGGCACCCAAGATGTTGTCCTGTTAAACTCTGTGACTGACAGCAAGGTCTGTTAGAATCTCAGACTGATCCTCAAGTGAGGCAAGAGCATAACAGCCTTGGCTTTTTTGGGGTGCAGTTACAATAAAAACTTTCCTCAAAGCACCATTTTTTATCCTGCTTTTTCAGATCAAGCAAATGTTTTCACAGTTCTCCAAACATCGTTTGGTTTGGAAAGCTTTGGTTTGGAAGCCATACCTCTCCACCTTTGCTAAACTTGCACAGATGTCTCTTGTATAAATGTGCTTCTACGACTAATATGTATATTTTTTCTGGTCTTAGCACCCTTCTCTCCCTACTTCCAGGTGAAGAAGTCACTATGCTGGTTTCATTAGTGTTTCTGAGTATTACAATCCTGAGAAATAAAGGCGAAGGCATAAAAAGTATAATAGGCTTTTGCTGAGATGAATGTTAGTTTGTGTAGATTAAGTTGTTTCACCACCTAATACAATTTTAGAGTGTGAAAACATTTAAAAGGCTCATTTCAAGCTGAGGGAAGAACGTTTGTTTAGAGAATAAGAAAGCCAGGACTGACCAGGTAAGAAGTGAACTGAGTTAATTCTGATTCTTCTGGTTCAGCTGCATTGCTCTGTTTGTTAAAGTATTTCAGATCTTTTGCTCGTTGTGCTGCTTTATGAGCTCTCATGTGGTGGAGGGGGAAGAGAAATAAGACTCAACTTCCCTAAAGAACGTCAAGGGGAAAATGAGAAGAATAAAATGAAAGCTGAACAACAGCCAAGGAGCTGAAATGAGGGTAGAATAGCAGGCTGTATATTGCAAACAAGCACTAGGATTAAAGTGCATGATTTCAGCTAACTTGCTATGGCATGACTTCCCAAAGGGCAGCCTGGATTCCCCCAAGTGCTGAGCTGTGTTCAAAATCTGATGCCTGTTGTGGGCACTGAGTCTGTTTGCATGTTTTGACAAAATCAGACTGCCCCTCCTCTCAGAAGCAGAAGAATTGTTAGGAAAACTTGACTCAGTTTGCTCTGATACTTCTTCTCCCAAATATTTAAGTAGGTGCATTTTGCTGGTACAGAGGTTTTTTGAAGTAATTTGAAGCTTCATGCACAAGCTCTCAGAGGAGTCAACATGAACAGCTACACACTTCTGCGCCCTTCAATTGAAACTGTTCTATATGATTTATGTGGCCAACAGCAAAGGAATAACTGCTCAAACCAGTGAATTTTTATCAAAATTTTATGTCCAGTACAGATAAACTGAGTAAACAGCTCTGAATAATTACTCCACTTCTGGAAACTCTGTTTTCCATCATGGTAGGATCACAACTTTTGTATATTTATCCTTATACAACTCTGTGAAATGTGACAGGGCCACGAAGTTGCATCTGGTTTATACAAAGAAAGCTAAAGAGGTGACTTGATCACAGTCTGTAAGTACAAGGGAAAGATTTCTGATAGTAGAAAACTCATTAATCTAGCAGACAGTGGCCACAGTGAGATCCAGGCCTGGAAGCTGAATAGCTGGAAGTATATCTAGTCTGACTCGTGCTGGGAATAATATGTAAACAAGGAGATAATTAGGTACTGGAGCAATTTCCCTCTGATTGTGGTGGATTGTCTCATTTTGTGAGTCTTTGAATCGGGTTGGGGGTCCTTCCAAAAATGTATGATCTCTTAGGTGGCCTGGCTTGCTGAAGGAATGTGGTGGTCTTTCATCTGTAGCAGCTGGGAGCCTTGCTTTGGTTTCCACATCACTTCTACCTTCTTCTGGCATCATACAGGGTGTAGAGAGAGACTGTGGGAAATGTGCCACAATGTCCTTAAAATTAGTGGTGGGTTGGTTATCAGCATCAAAGGGATCAGGATTTTACTCCTTGTTTTATTGATGAGTTTGGTTCCTCCAGCCTTTGTCTGTGGCACAGTGGTCCTGAAAGGAGAGTTGTGCCTTGTGTCCCTGTACTCTTCTGCTGGCTGGGCAGGGACTGCTCTTCACCCATGTGAAAACCACTTCTGAGCTTGCAGGTAGTGACAGACTTACCATGCAACTGCAGTGTGTCCCTAACTGGACTCTGGCTATCCATTACGGTTCTGTCTCTCTATGAATATTTTTATTAGAAACAGCAGAGAAGCCTCAGGTCAAAATCCTAGAGCAAGAAGAGAAAAGTTATAAGCTAGAATAGAACATTCAGAAGTGGTTTGTTTGAAGTTTCCCTGACAAAACTGAGCTCTGTATGCTTTCCTGACATTGGCAGGCTGAAGAAACTGTCTAGTCTAGGTCATCTCTATCTGCTTCATGTAAACTGTTTTCCAGTTCTCTGAGCATTCTGTCTTGCTCCCTCAGAGGGATTCCTACATGATTTTCACAGGAAATTTCCCTCTGAAGCTTGTGCCAGACCTGTATTCCTGGGAAGCATGGCATACCTAGCCTAAAACTGCATATGCAAATAAAATCATGAGGCTGTATGTTTGAGGCCTTAGTTCCATCATTTCCTGTTGTCAGAAGCCTAATGAGCTGTGTTATTAAATGGCTCTACATAGTTACCTTGTGCTGGTGACGAACGTGGCCAGCGGGCAAAGAGGAGCTAAGCTTCCCAATGGTATTGATTCCTTCTGTGCTCACAAATCTGAATTGCATTGCTGACAGGGAGTTGGATTCACACTTTAGTGACTGCCCTGAGCCTCATCCCACCCTGGGAGGGCAAACGTGACTCCAAAAGTTGCTGCTAATTAGGCATAGCAAAGAGCTCAGCACCTCTGGCTCAGAGATGTTTTGAATCCAGCCTAAAGACTCCCTAAGGTGGTGAATTTCTCTGAAGATGCTCCCCTTGCTCAGCCCAGGCTCCTGCCCTGTTAGACACTGGGAGACTGTTGCTTCGCAGAGGGTGTGTGGTTCAGGTAGGGAAGATGGGCAGTGGAGAAACAAAGCTGTGCCCTGACTTGCTTGTCTGTTTTATCTCACCCTGGGTGGCAGGAGGGTGGTGATTCCACCTCAGAGAGGTGTTATTGTCAAGCCAAGGTTCATTACATGTCTGAATGCCAGGGTGTGCTGCGAGGCAGTGCCTGGGAACCTGATGGGGTGCTCACAGTGCACCCCAGCACGCCCCTGATTATTGCAGCCCTCCTGAGAAGCTCTAGGCATGAGAGGGACGTGTCAGATCCTGCTCTGAGGGCAGAAGGTAGGAGAGAGTCAGCACTTAGAAAAACGAACAGAGTTGGCCTCATTACTGAGTAGCAAGTTTTTGATAACTCCCATTCCTGCTGCCTCTGAGGGAAGGAGGCGGTGCCCAAGTATTTCTGTCTTCTAAGGCCAGTTTTGATTTAGGAGGAAGGAGCGAGAAATAACAGTAGTATGAGAGACAGGTAATGCCATTACGATGATATAAAACTACCAACAGGCACATCCTGAGTGACAGGATGAGGCTGAACTGTGTCTGGAGTGTGGCAGAATGGTTCCTAACTTTCCATTTTCCTCCCTTGCCTCATGGTGGGATGTGCTGTAGGGAGCTGGAGCACCAGCAAGGGGTGACAGGGCTGTGAAGGAAATAAATGTACCTGTACAAAGTGCTGCCCCCGGGAATGGCTGGCTATTAATAATGGTAATAACATATGCCAGGATGTGGAAGAAACATCTTTTGTAAAGTGCTGATCACTGCCACTATCTGGGGTAGAAACAAATTGGAAAAAAACCAGTTTCATTATTTTATAACTCACAATAATGCCACTTTTGTATTTTTTATTGTTTCACTGTGTTTAAATTTTGTGTGTGGGAGAGCTGTTTGTTTTTAGCAGCCATGCTGCAGATTGGCAGTTAAATTGGGGTGCTGTGTGAGGTAGGGTGCCCAGCAGCCCCAGACAGCCTTCACTAGAGTTAGCCAGAACAGAAAGGTCACAGAAACTTGCTGCTCTGGAGTCTCATCCACTGAGATACGTCATGGTCAACTTGTCCTCCCTGTGCCCCAGTTACACGGCAAAAGGAACAATTTGGAATGCAGCCCAAATCCCACTGGAACAATTGGGATGCAGCTGGCAAGGAAAGCTGAAGGTGATTTCCTCCTCCCCTTCTGCCATACTAAATAGATATGGCGCAAAGAGAAAAACTTCCCTATACGTAGGAAGAAGGAGCAGGGGAAGAGAGATTCACAGAATTCAGGCAGTTCTTGGACCAAAGTCTGTCCAAACTTTCTGCTGTTCTGCTGAAAATGAGTTACCTGCAAGATCAAGGGATGTCTGATCAAGGGATGTCTGTCCCTGGGATTAAGGCACATGTGGACTCAATGAAATGCCTGATAATCCCAAGCATGTTGCACTGCTCTCTGCTCTGGCCCTTTGGCTCTACCACAGGTGAAGAGTACCCTAATAGCATATTGCAGGTACGAGATGGCAAAGGAAATGCCAAGCAACTTCTTAAGGTTTCAGGTCTCTGCTCTTCTCCCAGGCAGAAGCTGACATTGCTCTGCTTTTTCCTACTGTACTTTACCCACCAGAACTCAAAGGGTCCCCTTACCTTTGTTATCTGTGTGGTCATATGGAAGTAGCAGTAAGAGACAAATAAGAGGGAGTTTTTCCTTTTTCCTTTTTCCTTTTTTCTTTTTTCTTTTTTCTTTTTCCTGGGGCTGAGACACAAAGCTCTATGTGCAGTTTTCTGTAGGAATTGACAGCTGGCCTGCCCCAGCTCACAGACTTCAGCCTTGTACCCATGAGAATCTTAGCAGCAACAGAAGCAAGAAGTGAAAACAAGAGGAGAAGCTGCAGCTGCAAGAGGGAGTCTGTTATCTTGTAAGAATGTGTGCTAACTATAGGTAACCAATTATATTGTAATGTAGTAACTTAGGAGCCAATGAACCTAACGTGAGTGCTAAGTAATTGTATAAAGGAGGCTTTGTAGTAATATAGTGAAATTCTTCTTTCCTCTGACTGAAAGCCATTGGTGTGTCTGTATGTGTTGTGTCCCTCTTAACTGCAACAGTTTTCTCTTTTCTCTCTCTTTTTTAAACTCTTCTACTTTAAATGAGATGCACAATGAAAGGAGAAAAATCAAATTTAACTATAAAGCCATGTCTTCCTCCCCTCTGTCTTTCCGGCCTGGGAAGTGCAATCATCCTTGCTTTGATGCAAGAATGAATTCAGCAGCATACATTTTAAAGTTATTATTTATTTAAAATGAAAGGAAATTACTTTCAGTTCAGTGCCAATTTCTAGCTCAGTGAGAACAGCAAGGGGAGGAAATAAAACAGCAGCACTTTCAGAGGCAACACCACCTACATGTATGGTAGAGGGGTTGGGGCCGCTGCACTGAAGGGTTACGTGAGTCCCCAGACATCTATTCCCTCTTGCTAGCACACAGCTATTAAAAAAAGAAGAGAATGGAGTGCCTTGTTTAACTGTCTAGAGCCCCTCTTACATGCTGAGTTGTACCACTCTGACATTTTGACCCTTTAAAATAATCCACTTTATTGAATTGTAAGACTCCAGTTTGCAGACATGGGAAGAGAAGCAAAGACAAGTGAAGTAATATGCTCAAATATGAAATATGAAGAAATAGGCTGTGGATCAATGGAAGAGCCAGGAGCAGAATTCAGCAGACACAGCCCACCTGGATGTGCTTCACATGTTTAAAACAGCTGAGAGCATTGGGTGTGTTCTCTGGGATGGGGCAGTTGTCTTGGTGTATCTCACTGGTTAATGCTGCTGCTCCCACGATGTGAATAGCAGTATTTCGCCAAGCCAGAACTATTCTTTTTTGTTAGAGCATCATATTTCAGACCAAACTTGGGTCTGAGGGAAGGGTAAGTGTCAGTGCTTCATTTCTCTTGACCCATCATTTAATCTGTCTGGTTATGGGCCAGACATCCCCTTGTCCTTGCAGTGCATGGTTAAGAGGGAGAACATCCAGCCTTCAGTGCCTCTGTCTCATTTTATTTCTCTAAGCTGTGAGCAGCATGGGACTTTTTGTAAGGCCTTAATGATGCCCAAGCAAAGGTTGACTTAAAAAATAAAAAATTCCTTTGTGATCTGTGCTGTAGATGGAGTAACAAATGGATAATAAAAAGGCTAGAGACTGAAGGCAAATCCTCCCCTTAGATTAAGGGAAATTAAATCCCTTGGGGAATGTGTAATGTATGAGGGTTCATTATTCTTCTTGGGAGAAGCAGCGTATGATCCCTTGGTCAGAGAGATAAAAGGATCATAAACTCAAATGGCTTCACATAGTCTGTGTGACTCAGATGGCAGCAGAGACTGTGCTGGAGGTAACTAGAGACAGCTCAGCCTGCCTTGTGCTGTGAAAACAGTTCCTGTGCCACTGGAATCATATTGTCCCCATACTGACCTGTGCTCTCAGGGCAGGTAGGTATGCTCTGTCTGCATGGAGGGCTTAGGTGGGGAGAGGGTCTTCTGGAGGCAAGTCAGGGGCCCCAGAAGAGGCACATATCAGAAATAAACCTGGGTCAGGAGGTTTGTGACCTCTTCTTCACAGTCCCAGGTACTCACTCTTCTCCTGTGCAGTCATTCTGGCTGTTCTAGCTCATGCCCAACTCTGCTTTCTTCCCAAAGAGGCCCTGACCCTCATCCCCACCTCTCTTGAACCTACTGAGTCTTATCCACCTTGTGATGTACAAATACATTTGATGTCTCTACTTCCAGCTTCTGAATCCTTTTGTTCATTTGATATTTGTTTTTTGCCAAATTTTCTGCTGTTCTGAGTGGTCCTAATACATCCTCCATCTTTCTCAAGCTTTGGGAGCATATGCTTAACCTGTAATCAGCATGACTCAAAATAACCACAGTGTCTGTCCATGCAGCAAAAAGAAATAATGTGCTTTGTTCTGCTGTTCTCTATTCAAAGATAAATTGCTTTTCTTTCCTCTAAGAGCAGAAGCTCGCTTCTTTACCTCTCTCCCTGGTGCCTAACACAAATTTAGGAGAAATCACATTCTCTGTTTTTTTTACGGAGTTTGGGATGGAGAGGAGTTGTGCTACTGGGGAACCTGACACATCTCTTATCACTGAGTTGTAGATCAAAGACATAACAACAACAGCATGTATGCTTTTGTATTCATACTGGCACCGCACAGAGGAGTGTGCATCTGCATCTTCTACAATTCTGCCATACCTGGAGATTCCAGACACACTTAATCTCTGTGTTTGCCCCTTCTCTTTGTGTATGCTGACCTGTTGCACATGTATTTTTCTGAACTTGGGTGTCTCTATGGGCTTTGTGCAAGGTCTTCTGGGGTTTTGTGTCCTTATTGTTCCGGGGTACTCATATCTGTGTGCCTGAATTTTTTTGAGGAATAGCTTGGCTCCTGCTGAGGTGTCAGCTTTAGGTCAGAGTACAAACTCCAGTGCTGTATAGCGACATGATGTAGCTTGTTTTATATTTCTTGAACCACAGGGCATCACCTTTCTCCTCTGTAGTTGAGACTGATTGATTCCTTCTGCCAGTGGCAGCTCCCGAACAATAAAATGTCCTTGCCTTCAGAACCATGCAGTTCTCATACCTGGAAGCAATACCTACCCCAAAGCTAGCAAATGGGAAAGCAATTCCTGAATACTGCTGGCACTGGAAAGCCCTGCTCAGCTGTGTGAGGCATTGAATTTGTGGCTTTGAAGCAGGACCACCTCAGTTACTAAAGACCCAAAAATTATCTCTGTCATCTTGCTTTACTTCCATGGCTTTGAAGTTCTGAGAAGTCCTGGGTGGATTGTCCACTCCCTGCTCACTCTGTCTCCATCTTTTTCCTTTTTTTTTCTCCTTCTGCCTCTGGGAAGATGTCACCATGATGAAGCTCTTGATGGATTCCTGGGTGACTCTCAGCCAGTGCTGATGGATTGCTGCACTTTTTGCTGCATGCTCCAGCTGTCTCTGCAGCTCTGCTGGACTGACAGGGTCTATAAATTATTCTTGGAAGGAAAGGTGCTCCGAGAGCTCTGGCCCCATTTGGGATGTGCTCATGTGACATAGCCTCACATATACCATTTACAGATGGACAGATAGGGGTGAATGGGGACCTCAGATCTGGCTGCCAGGCTCTCATATTTCCCAATTTGGATTTAAGAAGGCTGGGTTAAAAGGGTTGGGAACTTGCTGTATCTCCTGCTACTGTTTCCTTTCTGTGCACAGAACTGAAAAAAAAAGGAGCTGAGATCTGAAGAAACTGTAGAGGAGAATTGGGCCAGTGGCTTATGCATTGTGCAGACACCTGTGGAACCTTTTCACAGAAGATGTGGATAGCAAGCAGGGAAAGGGAAGAGTTTGGATAGTGCTGCTGCCTTTTGCTTAGTCCTCCCTTTGCCTTTTTTTTGTGTGGAATAGAAGGAGCTGAAAATCACAGTGAAGAAAGAGCCTTGGGGGAAAGAAAAAGGGAATCCTAGCAAGGCAAGCAGATCAAGCTGCACTTTCGACTATCCCAGAATGCAGGAGATGCTCAGTCATTGCCTGTGTCAGGAATTTGCCAAGGATGTCCTTGAGAGCCTCTGCAGCAGAGGTATTTCCTCCTCCTGGTACACCATGGGGATGGCACAGACACCATCAATTGCTCCTGTAAAGCATCCAAACATCTTCCTTGCAAATCCTGAAGTTATTTAATGGAAATTCCCTGTTTTCTTTACCTCTTTACCTCTTTACCTCTTTACCTCTTTACCTCTTTACCTCTGTGTCTCCTCAGGGTAATGATGGCCTCACATACCTTTTTAACCACCGTACCAGCTGTGGTCTTGTGAACATCTGGAACGGTCACCAACAATTGGGGGCCACCATTTTCCACAGGGTGGCAGCAGCATGCTTTCAATTTCCATGTGAGGGATCCCATTTGGGTGCTTGTCTGTCAAGGTTCTGGCTGGGATTAAACCTGAAAAGAGAAATGTTTCTAGAAGGGAGAGAAGGAATTTGCACATACTCCGTGCAGGCAGCACACATCCCCACATGAAGCGTCCTGACAACGTTAAAAGACAGCAGGCAGTGATGTCTTAATAATTTCTAGTTTTTTACTCTTCATGTATCTGTAACTTGGTGTAGTTCTGTGTTTCTTATAAAGTGCTAAACACCTCTGTTCCCAGCACCTTTAGCCAAAACAAATCCCTCTGAATAGAGATCCTAGGACACATTCGTTGCCTTAGGGCCCAAAAATATGTAAACAACAGTGAGTTGTGGGGAGCAGACCTGGGGTGGTTAACATCATCACCTGAGGGTGCGATTGGAGAATTAAGGGCCAATGTGCTAATGGACAGAACTTATCAAAGGTGAAGGGCTCGTGACCCAATGCAAATTTTGGGTGCTGTCCCATGAGGGGACTTTGCTTGCCCAAATGTACCTTGAAGGCCTTGAATAAATTTCTCCGCTTTTTATACTCTTAATTTGTCTTGGCCTCTGTTTCAGGTAGCCTCTCTCTGGCATCAGCAGAGCTACAATGCAGGATGTTCCCACTTCTTTCCCAGGAGGCATGAGCTTGCCTTCCATATTAACCCTAGTGGTTTGTTCTGCCCTGCACAGAAAACCCTCAGGGTGGGAGAGAGTTTCTCAGGGCTTGAAACTGTGAAATGACAGCTGAAATTTTTATTTTTATGTCTGGGTTTGAAATGATGGTGAAAATTCTCAACAAAAATACCTCATGAATATTCAATTACAGTGCCAGCAACACTTTGCAGTCATGGATTATTTATATATGAAATAACCAAAGCTTCATAAATAATAAAGCAGCAGCAATCTCCGCTGTGTTTTACGCTCCCCATATCCAGCATGGGGGCGGGGAGAATGTCTTTGTAGCACATTTACATGCTGTGTCAGCTCCTTGCAGGCTGGGAGCAGCTGGGAGGACAGAGGCAGCAGAACAGAGTGTGTCAGTGAGGGCACTGGGGGTGTAGAAGTGCACAAGGAATTGTTCCTTTGCCCCAGTGCTTGTGGGTGCCTCTGGCTGCAGAGAATTTATGGTATAGCCTGAAGAATATCTGGTTTTGAGGGCAGAAGTGGGAGCATGTGCAGGAGGAGGAAACTTTCAGACAGGACATGTTGCTTGTGGCAAAGATCAAACATTTGGCTGCCTTTGGTGTGGGGTGGCTTGATAGCAGCTGTCTGTGTGGCCATAAACATATGGGATATCTCCACAGTAGACTGCTGTCACTGTCAGGACATCATGTGGTTTAAGGAAAGGAAGCCCTTGATTCTCAGACTTGGCCCTAATTGATGCTCAGTGGTTTCAAGTCATCCCAAAAGCTCCGTGTTGGCAGAGCTAATGATCCCCTTGGGAAAGGCTTGGGTTGTTGTAAGCAGGCATGGGTAAAGGACAGGGCATCCCTCTAGCCAGAGCAGCACCCACCTGCACCTTCTCTCATCTAAGTAAAGCTGTGCTTTAATTCCCAGGGCAAATCTGTCCCTCCCATTTCCCAGCTGAATGATGGGCATGTGCTCGGCAGCTTGTTGTACCAGAAAGGAGCATGATTCTGGGTAATGTACAATGAGCTCCTCTCCTCCAGCCCAACCCCACTGTCCAGTCAATAGTAAAGCAGAATAATAGTAATTTCCTTATCACCAGGCAGCAACATGAGCACCTGACCTTTGCAGACTCCACTGCTCTCAGGAGAAGGGTTCTTCTGCCCGGATGCCTTTGCTGGGTACTCCCCAATCCCATGGGGATGAACAGAGCTGAGCCCTCCATTCCCCGTGAGCTTCCCTCCTTTCCTGAAGGTTTCTGCTGAAGTCCTTCTCCCTGCTGCTCCCACTGGGAAGCACTAACTGCCAAATCACTGAGGGATGATCCATCACTCCAGTTTGGTGGCAGCATATTTATCCCCCCACCAGCCCACCCAGCAAGAGAAAAGAGATAAATTGCTGTCATCTCTTTTTATGGAACATATAATCAGGTGGTACCATGGAGCGTTGCCTCGGCTCAAAGTCATTCGGGATGAATTATTCATTCCCTCAAAATGTCTTAAAAAGAAAGGGAAACTGTCTCTCTGTCACGGTATCTCTTCCTGGCATTGCTGCAGGAATTTGGTTGAGGAATCTGATGCTTAGCCTGGAGTATGGGGAGTTCCCCACCAGGACCCAGGACCTTCTGCAGCTCTCCAAGGGCTGACACAGCACTTCTGCATAGTGAAGAAGAATCCCCCTGCTCAAGGTTTGGGAACAGGCTTAAATGTTTCTCAGCGTCCTCCTGAGGGCTTGTCAAGGGGGCTTGGAGTGCACTAGGCCTTTCTGGGATGGATCTTTGCACCTGGGAGAATTTTACCTCCACTTCAGGGTTCTCGTTGATTATCCCCATGGCAAGACCTGACCCATGAAAGTTGTCCCCTCCACAAAGAAAACCTCCTATGGTAAGCTCAAGAAGGCCATGGTTCTCCAAGAAAAATGACTGGGGTGAGCTTTTCTGAAGGAGCCTGTGTTTGTTTTGCATGGCATGGTTTTTGCTAGTGGGGCGGCCACAGAGGTGGCTTCTTTGAGAAGCTGCTAGAAGTTTCCACCATGTCTGGCAGAGCCAATCCCTGATGGCTCTGAAGATGGATGTGCTGCTGGCCAAGCCTGGGCCAATCAGAGATGATGGCAACACCTCTGTGATAGTGTATTTAAGAAGAAAAAAAAAAAAAAGAAGCCTGATTTTACAGGAGATATCATTGGGAACCTGTGAGCTTTGTCTGCACAAGGCTCTTAACTGTGACGCCAATTGGCTTGGTCCCAATGTTGGCATGTGGTATGGGGGATCAGTTGAGGAACCAGTAATTTTGCACAAAGGTTGCCAATTTCTATAGTATTTACTGCAAATTTAACATTATTTAATCTTCTGGAGATCCTATAGGAACAATATGGCACAAGCTATTTTGTTGTGCTGAGAAGTCAATTCCAGTCTTTCACAGTTTCAATGAAAAGCTTGAACATTTGACCCAGGCATGCTTATAAAGGTTTCCTGTTTTCTAAGCCAGTCTCATGAGTTACAAACTGTTTGACTTAGATTTGAATTCAAGAGACTTAAAGCAGCTCTAAAAAAAATTTGGCTGTCAGCAATACCTGTGCCTGTACCTATTGAGTGATCTTGGTGCCCAGACACTGATACCATAAAGAGACAAAGATCTGAGTACTTTCTAGAAGTGAATCCCTCGAAGGCATTTGTCAGTCAGATCCTGAACTGCTGGACGTGTTTGAAAGATCAGGGTTTCTACTGACTATGCGAGTTCTAGTGTCAGTGGCATTTTGGAGGATGCTTCACGAGCTGGAAAATGTGGTACAATTTGTGCGTGACTGAAGCAGTGCCCTGGCAGGCTCCTGGAATGTGCAGCTGGAGCACACTGAGCAGGGCTGTGCAACTTCATTCTTGACCTGGTCTATACCAGACATCTCAGGGCATTTTTACTTGTAGGGCACTGCTTTTAATTTCTTGTGTTGTGACCATGGTTCAATACGGTGCGAAGGCACTTACAGTCCTTCTGAAATCGTCTCCTTTTAGCTGGATATGTGGGTCTTTACTTTTTTCCTGGTCTTTTGTACAAAGGGCTCTTGTGCTATTTTCTACTGAAGAGAGAGTTGCATTGTATTTACATGGACAAAAAGAGACTTTTTAATGTAAAAAGCTTAGCATGACTATATTTTGCAAAGAGATATCTCACATGCTAAAAAAAAGGCGGTCTTATTCTGGGGTGATGGTAATTTATTTTCACTTGTTAAGTGTGCAATAAGAACTTGTTAATTTGATAGTGTATATGAGTGTTATCTTTCCATTTTAAATTGTGACAAATTCACCCCCAGACATCTCACAGTTACTGCTCAACATCTTTGCATCTTGAAAAGTCATTGTGGAAAAGGAGATTTGAATCAGATCTGTCTGGTGCAAAATTAATCACTCTTTGTACATGAACTAAAGGAATTTGCTGACATCCTTTATGAGCAAGGCACAGGTAGGGACTGTGTCACTGTTTAATATCTCTGAATCTGCCTGTCAGGGAGCAATGAAATTCTCATGTGGAACAATACACTGGCACACGCACAGGTCTTCTGCCAGTTCATTAGCCTGGGGTGTGCATTTCTCAAGTGCACATTAAAGTCGTAATGCCTGTAACAAGTCCTGAAATTACAGCCCTGGGCCGTATTCCTTTGACCTTCTCTGTCTTCTGTTTGGATTCATTCCCTCCGCCAGTGTAGCCAAGCAGGCAGAATGTAAATAAATGCTCCCCACCTGGCAGGTGCAGAAAGGTTAGATTTGCATAAAGGGGCCAGCGTAAATTTCTGCTGTTTGTTGTCATCTCTTCTCTCCAACTGGGAATTCCAAGGCAGAGATATATGTCAGTTGGAAACAGCACTTCAGTGTCAAGAGTTAATCTCCTCCTGCTACGTCCCTTTGTGCTGCTCTTCACCACATGGATTAGCCAATCTCCCCTTGTGTGAACCTCTCATTATTGGCTCTTCTGTTATTGCTTTGCTTACAGTCTTTCCTTTTCCTTTTATGTTTTCTGTATGTAAATGAAACTCTTCTCTTCTGGTAAGTCACTCTGCTGAAATGGTTGTGCTGAAACAGCTTGCCACCAGTTTCATTCCCTGAATGGTTCAGTGTGTCTCTGCCCTCTGTTCCTGAGCCTACACGGGTGAAGAATCACAGAGATTCTCTTATGTGGTTCATCATACAGCAATCTTGCTCAGGAACTGTTGGCTAAAGGCAATGCTGCTGCTGGAAAGAAGAATGAGCGCCTCATGAGTGGGTCCAGGTTTTCAAATCTTTGATCTGGACACTCACTCAAGGATCTGCTGCTGGTGCACTCTGTTACACATTAGGATCTAATGGTGGAAAACACTTCACTCAATGAGAGCAGGGACTCCCACTCCTGCTTCACCACTTGTGTTTTTTAAGTCCCCCTGGCTGTTGGTGCCCTGTAGGAGGCAGAGGTCTCTTTAGACTCTTTTCTCCATTACCATCTCTCTGATATTTTTTCAAGTCTCCCTTGCTTATTCTGACTGTTCTTGGTAATCTGCTCTAGCTCTGCTTATCTTTTCTTCTTCATCTTCTTCTCCCCATCTTCTCTTTCACACACACAGCCATTGGTGTACAGTAAAGCTGTAGTTCAAGTTTGTAATTTGAACAGCCTACATTGCTTTGTACCAAACAAAGACATATTTAAGTGTTCCTGGATTTAGCCTGACTCAGAGACAGCTGCTCTTCTCACTGCTTCAGTGAGATTTAACCCAGCCCACAACAACGAGGCCCATATTGGCATCTCCCTTCTGCTTTGCCCATGTGCCACAGTGAGCCTGTCTCCCAAGCTGCCACCTGCCCCCTACTTTTTACAGCTGCCTCCATCTGTTCTCTGTAGAGTTCCCAACTCCTTCAGAGTTGTTTCCTGGCTGGTCTAAACCAGACTCTTCTTCACCCTTGGAATAAATTGTACAATTGTTTTGGCACTTCTCCAGGAACAGTTTAGCCCCTTTATGTTGGCCTGTGGTGGGGGATGGCTTTCTGCTCTGTCTCCCCTTCTGTAATGTGTTAAAAATAACGCTGTTTCAGGCAGCCTCTCCAGGGCTGCTATTGCTGCTTTCAGTTAGAGGGAGGAGATGAAAGAAATAGATCAGTAATTTGGTTCTAAATCACTTCCCCAACAAAGCCAGTGCTGAAGGTCACTTGTAATGAAGCTGTCATATGGGTAAGGCCTCACAATCAGGCAGAGGAAAAGGAAAATGAGGCTGGAGATGAGTTCATGGCAATCTTGATTCAATTTCATTGAGGTGCAGATGTTTGGATTGGAGTCCGGGATATTAACAGGAAGGTCAGGACAGAGAAATTGCTTGTGTGGATTTTCTCTGCTGTGCTACGAAAGACTGCAAAAGAGCCCTTTGGTCATGCACAGCCCTGACTGCATGGAAACCTGTGAGCAGGGTCGCCCTTTGTGGGAAGGGTGAGATTGTGTCCCTCCTGCAAAGTGTTTGGGCATAGATTCACATCTTCTGAGAATTGCAGGAGGATTTGCATGGAAGTTTGAAGCTACAGCTTGGACACTTCGGATCCCTCCCCACAGCAGTGTGTTAGTGTGCAGAAAAGGAGCCCTGATTTGCAGGATTTCTTAATAAAAACCATTATAAATCGTTAAAAATACTTTTTTTTTAAAACATTTAGAATTTATTATGTCAAAAAAGAAACTAATTTACCAAAAAAAGCAAATACATTGTGCCAGTTTGAAAGTAAACCAGTGGGAGAAATTAACCCCACACAAATAGCTTGCAAGAGATTTCAAGTTAAAGTTACAATTTAATAGAAAGATTATAATAAATGCAATAAAACAGAGAAAACTGGCTTAAAACCACAAAGTCAGAGTACAACCTGGCCACTGTTGGTCTGGGTGGTGGTCGCAACTTGGGACCAATGAACATTGAACCAATGGATTTCTATGAGGTTTGGACTGTATAAAGTTTGGGGGAAAATCTAGTAAAACTAATGTGTCATGGAATGATTTTCTCTGCACACCTGGGCTATGTGTGGGTGAAATTATTTCTGTTGCACATCCTGGCCAGAACAATATCCTGGCCAGAAATAAAGTAATGCCTTGACTCTCTAACACTAAAATGTTGCTTGGAGGATTTTTGTTTCAGTGACATGTTCAGTAGCTCCCCCAGGGTGGAGAATTTCACAATAGAATTGTGTAATCCTCTGAGTCACAGAATATTTTGGGAAGTCCTTGATGCTCCTAGGGGCTGTTGGGCCATGATGGCAGAGATGACCCTTTAGGCTGCGTGTAGTTCTCACATGAAGGTGAAGAAAACACTACATTCCGTTCACAGCTGGGGGGTGGGCTGTGGTCTGGGATTTGAGATGAAGGTGAAGAAAACTCTACATTCAGTTCACAGCCTGGGGGGTGGGCTGTTGTTTGGGATTAGAGATAAATTTCCCAGGTGGAAAGCACTCTGAGTAAATGCCTCCCCCACAGCAAAGGCTTCCGGCACCCCCTCCCCCACAACAGAATGTCTTGGATGAAAGTGAAAAAAATTGTTTAATTAACAGAACACGCAGAGTGCCCTGCAAGGCACAGGGGAAGGGAAAGTGCGGAAGAATTTCTTGTCGAACAAGGCCATGGGCTGATATAAATGAGCAACCCAGCGTTTGTGGACGTGATCAAAAAAAAGCATAAATCAGCCTTGACCTAAAATTAAAGACAAACTTTATGGAAATGGAGATGGTTGTGAGACAGGTGGTACCAGAGAGGAGAAACCGCAGACAAGCAATGCCAGAGAAGAGAAACCACAAAGGAAACAGCTTTGTAAGAATAGAATAACGCGCGCCGCTAAGCAAGCAGTTAATAATTGCTTACACAGCCGAACACGCTTTTGCAAGAGCTTTTGTAAGACTATAAAAGCAAGATTGAGATATGAATAAACTAGCTTCACTTGATCCCATTGGTCGTGTGTGAAGACCCTCATTGATCCTCCGCGACAGGAAAGGGGAAAAGGGATTATTAAACCTGAGTAAACAGTTGATGAACTTTAGTGTCCTCTTCCTCAGGAGTAGCTTCCCCTTTCTGGGTTCCCCAGGGATGGGGCTGGGTGGAGTTGCTCTGGTGGCTCCCTGGAGGATTCTTGTCCCCTGGGGACTCCCAGGGTTCTCGGATGAGAAAGCAAGTTGAAGAAAAAAGTCCAAAAAAAGGATGAAGAATCAATCCCAGGGAAAAGCAAGCAGCCACAGCAGCAGCAGCAGCCCAACTAAGGAATGTCCCTTCCTTTTCCTCACTCCTCTGTGGAAAAGCCTGGGGGAGAGTTTCAAAACATCCCGCGCTGGCAGAGCTTCTCCGGGCTGCTGAACACAGTTGGAGCTACAGGACCACATTTCTAGGAATGCACACAAACGACAGGGAACACAGGATTACCATTGCATCACCCCAGGACAGCTGTGCACTGGACAGCTGTTGTAAATGACCCACCTTTAACAGTTCATCAGGAATAATGCAGATGGGTGTAGAATACATAGTTTGGTTATACCCATATCGTCACTCTTTCACCTGGAACCACAATATACATCTTTTAAAGGTTAACATAAAATGACTTGGTTTGAAATTATTGCAAAGAAATGTATTGATTGACCCAAATTGATTTTTTTTAGACAGGAAGTTTAGGTTCAGGAAGGTTTTTTGGTGGTATTTCTATCTTGTTTCAGGATGTAAATTATTGTTTGTCAAGTTTGACATCCTCTGGCTTCCATCTCAGGCTGTGGGCTGCCTACAGCTTTCGTGTCCTGATTAAATTTGTTGCTTCTTTTTAGAGTTATTTCCCCTGGGGTTCCCCAGAAAAGCAGTGGAGCAGAGAGGAGTGGGAGTGAGAAAAGGAAAACAAACAAGGTTCCCCTCCAATATACAGCCCTGAGAGTTACAGAGATGTTCAAGGGAGTGTGATAGGATGATCTGTCTTTCTGGCAGCCCTGCAGGGTGCATCATAATAGTTGTTCATTGAAATCCACAGGAGGAGGTGTGTAATTAAGTGTGAAATTTAGTGTGAAAGTATTTCCAGTTGGTGTCCCTGGATCTAACCCCTGCTCCTTCTCACCCACCAGCACAGATTTCTTGTGATCTCTGGAGAAGCCAGATCGCCAGCCCAAAGAGAGCATTATTTTAATTTGGCACTTAGCCCTTAACTCAGGGTGATGTTTGTACTGGCACTGGTGGGAAGAGGAAGAGAAATAGTGCACTTGCTGGGTTTACAGTGCCTGCTGTGTTTGTCATAGTGGAAGTTCATTGGAAAAAGACTTCAGGAAAGAGAAGTAGGAAGTAAATATCTTTCTTCTCTGGAGAGGCTGTTTGGATTGTGAGAGATTTTCACAGCCAAGTTCAGAAGGAACTTTTTGAACTGCCAGGCAGGGGAATTTTATAGCATAACCATCCATGGATTTCAGGAGGTATCCTCAACAAATAGCAGTGTATCTTTTTGGTGCAGTGCCCTTTGGGGAGGGCTTGGGCCACTGATGATGAAAAGACATCAGCCTTTTTGTAGGACTGTTTGACAGTTGCTTAACTTGTGTGAGAAACTGCATGTTGAACTAGACTTCTAAATGTCTTCCAGGGCTTCTGGAACGAAGCCTAAAAGAAAAGTCTAGAGGGTATTTTGTCATGGGCTTTTGTTGGGTGATGCAGTCATGTGTCTGTGCTTTGGACATCACAAAGCCAACATCCTCAGAGATCTTATTATCCCAGCTCCTTGAACAGCT
Organism: Acanthornis magna; assembly: GCA_036785705.1. Lineage (NCBI taxonomy): Eukaryota > Metazoa > Chordata > Aves > Passeriformes > Acanthizidae > Acanthornis > Acanthornis magna. The sequence goes on from JAWUZG010000050.1 coordinate 1,008,427, forward strand.
AGCCACTCCCAGAGGGCTGCATGTAGGAAAAAGTAATGAGGAAATGCTTGCTTGAGCTTTTCTACTCTAACCCCCTGCCTCTTTGTACAGCTCTGGATGTGTGGCCTTTGTTTGGCTAATGAAGGTGTCTGGGGCTTTGAAAGCTCCAGAAGCTTGTGGTGCTCATTACCAGGCTCCTGCAGCAGCAGCCTCGCTCAAGTATCTGTTATTTCATAAGAGACAAAAGGGTCAATGCCATTGGGAAAGTGAGCTTGGACATGCAAAGTAATTTCATGGGGAAAACAGCGCAGGTAATTAGACTTGACAAAACCTTTTGGTGAGTGACTGCACTGTAATCTCCTTTCCCACGAATCATGTCTATGCCCTGGTGAGTATCCTGTGTGCCGCTCTAGACCTTGTAGCCCACATTTGTGCCATGGCAATGTATGTGCAATACACACAGCTGATATGCGATATCATGCAAGAAATATTATTCTTGGTCATAGTACTATGTATCACTGCCCATGCGTGTAAGTGGTGATGCGCACACGTAACAGAGGTTTGGAAATCATAAATAGTTAATAACTCCCATGTATTTTCCGCTTGTATTTGTAATTGCTTGTACTTTCTGTAGTTACAAAAGATGCCAGAGCCAAAAATATTGGTTTGTTTGCTGAAATTTGCCATCAGCACTCCTCTCTCCTAAGGGGTTTTTTAATTTATTTATTTATTTGCATGTCATACCTGTGTATGACAACGCCTTTGTCAGCATCCCAAAAAAGCCTGTCAATGTAGTGGACAAATGAATAAACTTCTGAGATCTAACTTTGCATGTTCAGATAAGCAGATGTCCTCAAAGCTTAGATGTCCTAAAAACACTTCTGCATGGTGTTGTCTGGTGTTGCCCTGTAGCACAGCAGTGAAAATGGATCTCTTCCAATTTTTTTTTTTTAATCTGAAATTTTCCTGCAGAGGTTTTGTATTAGAAAATCATGTCCTTGGTTGCAGGCTCATCTGTTAGACAATACACCTCGACGTCATCTATTTTCAGCCAAGCTGGGGTCAGTCATTTCCTGCCAGGACACATAATAGAGCTGGGGGAGCAAAGAGCAATTGTGGGATACAAAACCAACTCTCCATGGGACTCTTTACAAAGGTTTTTCACAGCTAGAGCTGATCACGATCCCCTGAGGGACACAGGTTTGAATTTCCATGGCAACAGGCTGCATTCTGCTGACTCTCCTAGTCTGTCACTCTCTGGGTCTGTCTATCACCCCTGGAGCTCTTAGTGTCGAGGCCAACAATGTGTGATGGACAGAGATTGTAGTGAGGTTGTGCTGGGGTCAGACATCCTGGTGAAGGGAATGTACTGCAAACACACTGCAGGAGAGGCTCTGAGGAGTTCAGATGATGCTGGTGAATCCTCCAGCCTGGCTCACACATCAGGTACAACAGGATTTTCCTGGTTAAGCCATTGTCTGGTTACTAGGAAGCTCAAAGGCATCATGTCACAGTGGGATTGTGATTCTCGTCACCGAAACTGCAGGAAAAACAAAACCCTCCAACAACATTTTTAATGTTAAGAGAGTCAAGGTGTTATTTTATTTTCTGGCCAGGATGTTGTTCTGGCCAGGATGTGCCACAGATATCATCTCATCCACACACAGCCCGGGTGTGCAGAGAGAATCATTCCATGGCACATGGATTTTACGAGATTTCCCCCAAATTTTATACCATAAACATCCATAGAACTTCATTGGTTTAATGTTCATTGTTCTAAAGTTGCGTAGTCTTTAGTATTTGGTTTCCTATTGGATCTGGATTTTTTCACCTCTGATGCTAATGATTAGGTCTTCACTCCTTGGTTTCTTATCAGTCTTTTCCAGACTAGATGTGTCCAACTCTGCCAGAGGCAATGTCTGGGGTAGATGTTCATGGATAGCCATTGATGTTCTGTTGATGTTTGCTATTTTTGGGTATCTTTTGGGCTACTCCCAGTCCGTTGATATATTATGTTGAGCTCATCTCTGTAGAGTGGTGCTACATCCCTTAAAAAAAAAACTTTTAAAACTTCCTTTCCCAAAGGCAAAGGCAAACTAAGCCTGATTAAAGTTCTATAACATTTTTTAAGCTGGTTTGTTTTCTAAAGCATGTATTTCCCATGATATGCAGGAAAAACATGGGTAACCACCTGCAGGAGAGTACTTACTGAAAAGGCTGTGCATTGCTGGAGCCAGAACTGGGGCAGAGGGCAGAGAGGCTCCTTAGGGGGGTCTGTGATGATCCTGGAGGTCTTTGCCAAGCTGCCTGGAAAGAAATGCCTTCTCTTGACCTGTATATGAGCAGCCTGTTTTTCTGTTGTCAGAGCAGCCAATCCAGCACCAGCATTACCTGTGGCAAACTGAGCTGGGAGGAGGAGCCGAGGGAGAGGGATGGCTGTGATTGAGAAAGGAGCGGTCAATAGGTAACTCAAGTTAACTACTGAGAGACAGAATATGTGAATTCTAAACCTAGAAAAACAGGATTCCCTTTATCTTGTCAAGATAAGAGGGACAAGGATCTGTTTCAGGCCAGCACAGAAACCCTGAATCACCCACCAAGGACTACCCATGCTCCAGAGAGAAAGGTGAAAAGTGCACTGTGATGAAGACTACAGATCTTCATCATGAGAAGACTCCCAAAGACCACCAGGACACACAGCGCATGCGTGGCACACATGCTAATGATATTAATGATTTCTGAGAAATGATTTGTATAACCACTCCTATCCCAGGGAATGTGATGAATATTCATGAATGTTACCCATAATATTGTGTGTTGGCAGTGCCGGGTGTGTGTGTTTGGAGGAGTCAATCCCCACACCTGGCACAACGAATAAAGCAAATCCCCACTGCTCTGACTTTGTCTCTGAAGTGTCTCAGGGCCTGCTTGGGGTGAATCATGATGACCTATTCCATCGTGTGGGAACATACTGCTGTGGCTGTGTTGCAAAATGAAAGGCTGGCAGGCACAGCATTAGCCTCAGCTAAGGGAAAAAAACTGTCTTTGTCCCTCTGGGGACAGCACACCTCCTGTGAATGAGATATCCAATGAAGATATCACTGCTGTGTGCAAATGGGAGAGGAGTGGAGCGGAAAGAGCTGCATCCCCTTGGAGAACTGGGTTTTCCTTGGTTAACTGGCATGCAGGGAGGCTGAGCAGCTGGAGGCTGGCAGGCAGCGTTTGCCTCTGCTGAGCAAGTATGTTTATCTCTAAGAGCTCTCCGAGATGTTTATGGCTGAGGAAGGGTGCAAATCTCATTGGATTCAAGTCCTTGGTGGATAATTATTCCCTCCTTCTTCTGTCTCCTCTCCCCATGCCTTCCTGCCCTGTATATGAGACACTGCTCACAGGCTCTAAATGGATGCAATGCTATGCTTAATGTGGAGAGACACCTTGTAATCAGGTGAGGCAGTGGGAGGTGAGGCACAGGGTGGGAGGCAGCTTGCCAATTCCTGCACCTTCCCACTGTAGTCAGTCCCTGAGCCTTCTATCACACTCATCTGTGGGAAGCTCATTTCTTCCATTTCCCCTTAAAATGACTTGTAGCCTATAAAGCCTGGAGCAGGGCAGCTGCGTGCTCAGAATCCTGAGGTGCTGCTCCTGACAGGAGAGGGTGGCAGGATGCAGGGAGGGAGTCTGTGCCACTCTAATTCCACATCAGGACTCCAGTTTGGCTCTTGCAGCTTATGAGGCTGTCAAAGCTCTCACTTAATTACAACCCTAGCAATCAATCTTTCTTCCTATTCATTATGCTTCCAGCCAGGGTTAGCAGTATTTTTATTCTTGAGGCCTCAGGAGAATTTTTAACTTGTAAGAAATCACAGCCAACCCACAGTAACTGGTATGGGTTGTGTCTGTAGGACTGAATTCGTGCCCCACGGCTGCAGGAAAAGTGTGGGGCAGTAAATCTGGGGACATCTGGCCTTGTGAGGGTTGGTTTGGTTTGGTTTGGTTTGGTTTGGTTTGGTTTGGTTTGGTTTGGTTTTGCAGGATGGTTCATTGCTAGGTCCCTGTGGCCAGAACAGGGCTTTGCCTCGACTGATCATGACAGAGTTGACAGAGCCCTCGCAGTGGCATTGAGCTGTTCCAAGCATTACAACAGGGCTGAGAGTAACAAACTGAGTCATTATGGCATTATCTCCTCATTACCCACCAAGTGCTGTTGGAGCTGGGGAGGAGCACAGGGAGAAAGACAGAGGAGGGAAGCGGCTCATTAACTACCCAAAGGAATCAAGCTGAACATCTCTTTTTCTCAGAAGAGGCTGTCATCAGAGGCTGCCATCACCCAAAAGGACAAGTCTATTAGGAATTAGGCTTGGCTCAGGGGGCCTGTAGCCTACATTTACCCTACCCCTGAACCAACTATGCAATGCACATCTTGGATGCTCCCACACTGCAAGAACAACCATCTTCCCTCCCATCACTGCCCACTTAAATTTGCTCTGTTTTGGTGCAGAGCATGTACCAAAACGTGCTCTGTATCTACAGACCAGTTCATCTGCTCTGTGGGCACTGTTTGCAGCCACATCCAACTCAGTTACACCTAACCACCCCACCCTCCTGGCAGAAAGCAGGCTCAGCAATTGTACCAAGCTCGCTCTCTGTGGATGGGGAGTTGTGTCTCCTCTCTGCATTCCTCTGTGCTCACACTGTGCACTCTGTCCCCTCAGCTGTGAGATCTGCTCCTACATACGTGCATTCACAAGTGTGTTCTTGCCTTTCCCTTCCTTCCAATTGTCCTTTTTCCTGGTTTCCGTGAGTTCTGCTGGCATGCGCTGCGGCTCCTGCAGGTTTCCCCCATCATGGGTCCCTTGCAGCAAACACAAGCACTGCCAGAGTGGACTGGCACCAGGGCTTGGTGACCTTTCTTGAATAAGACCACTTTCTTGGGAGCCAGGAAACTTTGCATCTTGCAGTTATTCTGGATGAAAAGTGGGGAACAAACTCCCGGTGGTCTCTCAGCTCACTCTCATGGCTGCTGAACTCTGCCTGCACTGACTTTGCAGCACTCCTTACCCCTGCTGCCCTTCCTTTCTGGACATGGATCAGGAAGCCATTAACTTGTTTACTCTATGCAAGCCCAAGCCTCACAGACATCTTGCTGGACAATATATCAACAAAAAGCATTTGGCAAGATTTATGGAGCTGTTGCTGCCAACTGTGGACTGTGGAAAGTAAAAAAATCTCCTTTCTTAGGTAATAAAATATAAAATGGGACCCAATTTCTCTCCAGGGTAGGAATCATTATGTTTGACAATGCTGTAAAACACATGGTGCTACAGCATGGGGGTGAGAGCCAGAGTAAACGCTGCCTTCGGAAAGCTCATTCATTGCAAAACTGGAATGTGTGAGTCACTGCAAAATAAGACAGGAAGGGTCTTGGGTGGAGAGAGTCTCTCTTCAGACTTTCTCTTCTCTGAAAGAACCGGAAATCCCTTTACAAGCTTTGAACAGATTTTCTGAAACTGATTTTAAATTCATTCAACTAAATTGGAGCAAGTACTGTGGGTGTATACAGCGAGACTGGTTTGCTCCTTTATTAAATCAGTTTAGCTTAATTGGCTCACGGAATGTTTGACCTGATGAAGGACTTTTCACTAGTTCAAGAGCACCAATTAGAAATCAGGCCTGATAAACCTGAATCATCTTTGTGCCAGAGACTCTGGGCTTTGTAAAAAGACTGTGTAAGGGAGAAAATAAGCAACAGCTCTGAGATGATGGATTTCCCCTTACGTGTCTGCCTGTTTATCCTTTGGTTTGTCTATACCAATTATTTTGCTGGCCTGTGTGCACTGTGCATCTCTGGCAATGTTACCATAGTGAAAGGCTAGCTACAAGATTTTGATTTAAGTCACACTATTCTAGGGAAGACCTATATTTCTAAAATCTATCTGAGGCAAGGGAAAGAGGAGGTGTTATGTCAGGCAGGAATAGAAAATGAAGCAGAGATGAGAGGGATGAAGCTGTAGGGCTCAGCCATTCCCCTGGGTGTCAAAGGTGGGGAAAAAGGTGTTCACACCAAAAATACAGTGCAAAGTGCATTGTCTTCAATGCACCCTGTGTGGTGTGCCCACAGAGCACGTGTGCTCAGCAGAGTTGCGTCAGCTCACTGGGAGAAGCATCTTTTAATGTCATGTCAACATTTGCAACTCTTAATACAATCAGATTGCCTCAGGACTGAAACATCTTCATTCTCTGTGTTTCAAGAAGTTCAGTGTAAATGCAAAAGGCAGAGATCACCTTAGGCCAAGACAGGGGGGCTTGGCTTACAGTGTATGAGCAGAAGAGAGAACATTCCAATGAGTAGTTCCTTTGACTGTATTAATGGATGCAGATGTTTACTTGATTTGGGACATTGTAATCACTGACAGCTCCCAATTGCAAGGTAATCAAATTTTTCAACAATTGCTATTCTGGATTAATGGCTTTGGTTTACCATCACTAGATGGCCAAGATTCCTTTGCTCCTCAGCAATGTGCACATAATTGTTCACTTTCTCTTTTTCCAGGTGGTTCCTTCTTTGATGAATAACTTATTTTAATGAAATACTCTTAGATTCTGCTTATCTGGTGTCAAATGTTTTGTATCCAGCTAGGCCATAATTTATATGAGTACTGAACATACCATACAGGTTGTAATACATGTTTCATTATGTCCTTATAAGTGTCTAGAATATGGACTATATGGGCTAAATTTTCACCTGGTCACAAGCTAAGAACAGACTATTTGAAAGAGATAAGCTTTCCCTTGATACCTCAAATGCTGCTATTTGGGAATTCTGATCCCTGTGGTGATGAACTGCATCTCCCCACTACAGTCTCCCCTTGTTTCTGCCCTGCTCTTTCCTCAATCTGTGCTTTGCAGATCACAGACACTTTAGTAAACATGCAACAAGACCAATCCCCACTGGCTCTAAAACATTCTTAACATTTTCATGCAGCAACTGCTACAGCATAGGTAAGTGTATTACATAAGGCATTCACTGTCAGTCAAAGGCAGTGTGTGAAAGACAAAGCAAAGAACCCTTAAAAACAAAGGGAAAAGAGGTGAAAGGCCACATTGAGGGCAGTAGTTTCTTGTTTTAGTGAAGAATCCTTCTTTTTTTCCCCCTGGTTCTCCTTATCCTCTCCCACACGCTATCTCCCTCTCTGATAAGGAACCTGCTCTGGGATTTATTCTTTACTATGCAAGCTTGTCATGTCTATGTTTAATGAAGTTTAATTATCTTCTGAGATTCAATGAATAATTATAAATCTCTTCAAGATGCAATCACAAGCACTTCATGGTTCATTAACAGTGGAAAATCAATTGTAATTCACCTAAACCCTCTCTCCTGACCAACCACATGCTTGTCACTCCTGTGCACCTTGTTGTTTCTCTCACATTTCAACACCAGGGAATACATTCATCTATTTTTCTATGAAACAAGGTATAGTTTAGGGTAGGGGTAAAGAATTGTGGAATGCAGGACGTGGGAGCTTAGACAGTGATGTTAGATAAGGCTCTGGTGAGCTCTGTGTCATGCTGAGGGCACTTTGGAGGTGTCAAGAGCTCCACTGTGCTCACTTTGGAGACGCTCACCTCTGAGAGAGCAGTGAGCCCCCGTTGGGAATTGTCTGATTGTATACATCTTGTTTTCCTCTCCATCTGGTCTTCAATTTGAACTCAGGTTGCAGTTTCCCCTGTTGAAAACCTCCTGAGAGCTGTGAACCTTTGCACTATTTGAAGAGTGAGGTCTGAATGTTTATTTTTGTTGGGACTGAAAAAGCTGGAGATGTCAGCCCTGGCGCAGGAAGCCACTCAGTGTTCTCTCTAACTTTCCAAATGGCAGGCAGCATGTGAATCCAGCTGCACAACCATCCTGGAGTGACCTTTCTAACCGAGATCTTTAACCTTTCTGCAGTTAGAGATACAAATTTTTACTGAATACAGAAAAGATGGTTGTTTTAATTTTTTTAATAAAGGTTAAAAGATTGAAAAATAAAAGTGAGATAGAGAAAGAGGGATGGAAATTAATGCAGTTGAGTTGCAGTTTCCAGCAGCCCCAGGAGAGCTCTGCAATGAAGATGACATTTCCATACAATTGACATTTCCTGTCTGGAGCAGTCTTCTGATTTGCAGCTGCTTGTGTGCAGAGCCCATCATGACGAGGATCATTAGTTTCTCATATTCATCAAAAGGGATTTCATTTTCCCCCATCCCCACATACCCCACATCTCCTTCCCAGAACTGGCACAAGCTCTGAACTCTGCCTTTCCTTCACCTTCCGTGGAGGTGATCTTCGCCACACCTCTTGATTTTTCAGCTCTCTGTGGAGTATAGTGGAAATGAGAACTTGCTTTTTACTGGAAAGATGGATGGGAACAATGGCTCTTGTGATTTCAGCTTCCAGTTTTGGGAGTGAGGTTTTTTGTGTTTTTCCATTTATTTGTATGTTTACTGCTCGTGTTTGTGTACAGCTCTTTTGGCAGAAGCTGCTGCACAGCACAAGGACTCCTGGCAGAGCAAGGCTTTGTGGCTTTCAGGGTCTGCAGGCTCATAATCAGCTTCCAGTATCTTACACCCAGGTCCTTCATGGGTGGTACTTCCTCCTGGTCACAGGTTGCTGTGGAACAGAGCAGCTTGTCCTCCAGATTGTAGAATTTTTTCCAAAGTGCATGTAACAAACTGGAGATGAATGCTCCGTGACACTTCATCACTTTCAATCTGCTTGATTCAATTTAGATGAGTAGAATATGCATCTTCAGCTGAATTATTCCTCTTCAATAAATATGTTGCTGCAGTAATCAATTGGCATGTAATTAACAAACAATAACTATCTTATTAAATCAAAATGAAACTCAAATGCAATCTGGATTTGTTTAGATCCACAGTGATGAGTTCTTTGCTTCCCCTTCAGCCATTGCTCCTCTCGAGCAAGAGCTGCTGCCATTGCTCCCACTGGGTACAATCATTGCTGTGCTGCCCTCCAGGGCAGTGTTGAACCCATGTTTTGTGTGTGCCTCGAGCCTGCACAGCAACTCACCATGGGCAGAGCTGGATCAATTCAGGCAGCAGCACAAGCACTTTTATTAACTCTCTGTCAGGAAAAATTAATCCACAAACCAGAGGTTTATGTCCAAAAAGGAGAGAGAGGAGTCCTGTAACTTCATTCATGAATAAGGGGAGAGGTCATGGGCATTTCCCATGGGGTCTCTCAGATTGCTAGAGGATGCAGCCTCTTTTTATCCTAATTTCCCAGCTGTATTTCCCTCTCTCTTTCCCCATAGGCTGAGGTACTCGAGAGGTACAGATTTCCCGGAATGCCTAATGCAGACACAGTAATATACATCACCCGTAATGCATCACCCTCAATACAAACCCCCCTGCCTTCTTTTTCTTATGTCTCTGTTCCTGTAGTTTATTACCACAGTCTTGGGTGAGTCAATCCGTGGAATTCCTATGGAAATCCTTCCCACTGTTTATTCTATCTCTCAGTATTGGTATTATCTTACCACAGTTTGTTTGTAAAGAAACTCCCTTATTCCTTTCTCCTCTAATCCTGGAGCTTTCCTACAGGGCACTTCAGAGAGCAGAGGTCAAGGCCAGCCCTTCCTGTTCATTCCTTGCCACCAACACTGTGTCTTCTGTCTTTCCCCGAAGCTATGGCTATTCCCAGCCTTTGTCCCAGTCCTTCTTCGTGCCGAGCTGGTGCAGCTGCACTGTGTCCCTGGGCTGCAGGCACAGCTGCTCTGTGTGTGTGACTCTGTCCTTCACTGCAGCTGTCCCTGCCTGGCTGCGAGCCCTGAGGGATGGATGGACAGATGGATGTGTCACTGAAACTGCAGGAAAACCAAAAACCCTCCAACAACATTTTTAATGTCAGAGAGTCAAGGCATGACTTTATTTGCTGGCCAGGACGTGGCACAGAAATCATCTCATCCACACACAGCCCGGGTGTGCAGAGAGAATCATTCCATGACACATGGCTTTTACAAGATTTCCTCAGATATTTTATACAGACAAAACTCATAGAAATTGTGATAAATACAACCAATGTTTCAATTTCTGTTATGAACTAGATTTCGATATAGTAGTAAAATAACTAATAGAGGTAGTTTAAAAGACTTTCCTTTACTAACCACACTGCCTGCTTGACTGGATAACACCCAAAGAACAGCACAGAGAAGACCCAACACTGATACCTGACTCTCAGCCATAACCAGATGCAAGGACCATGGAGAAAAGCCCAAACTGGAGACGATAACCAAGACTGGAAGAAAACCACAGCCAAAAACACGCATGCTCTAAAAAGGAGGGACCAAGGAGGAGCCATGCAAAACAGTTATTGGAACATGCAAAATAGTTTTGAGAAAAGTTTGAATATGCATGAATGCTTATGAATAGGCATGAGGCTGACGCCATACAGAGTATTTAAGACACTCCCTCAATGGCAGGTGTGCTTCTTGGCTTCGGGCCAAGCACCCAGCGCTGTTTCTTTACTTTATTGCTTTTGTCCCCTGTTGTCATTTATTAAACTTTTAAATTTCAACAGGAGAGTGAACCTCGTTTTTCACAGAAATGTACTGGGTTGGTGTTCATTGGTCCCAAGTTGTGTAGTTTTTTGCGTAGCTCCTGTGCTACTCCCAGTCTGTTGAGATGCTAAAGCTCGTCAGGCCTCACCTAGAGGAACAATGCCGTGGAAAGAAACTTAAAATTCTTTTTCCCGGGGCAAAGGCAAACAAAACCTTTGACTGAGGTTATCCAAAACATCTTTAAACTGGTATATTTTCCAATGGATGGATGGGTGGATGGAAGGAAGGATGGATGAATGGAAGGAAGGATGGATGGACAGGGATGGATGGATGGATGGATGGATGGATGGATGGATGGATGGATGGATGGATGGGAGTAAACTAGAAATGCCAGCACCTGGCTTTGCTAGCAGTCAGATAATGTTATTGTCTTGTTCAGTTGTACTGCAGAATAGGGGGTAGAGACACAGAGGTAGAAACACCATCTAACTCACAGTTATTGTCCTGCACTGCCATGTAACTTTGATATGCAGAGATCAGTTCAGCTGAGAAATGGTTGTGTTCAGTGGTGAATGAGCTGATCTTTGCCTGGTGTCATCAGGGCATTGAAGCAACACTTGAGGCACTTGAATTGGTTTCTGACTTGGCCAGTAATCTTCTCTAACACCTTTAGCAAGTAATTTAATCTCTCTGTACTTTCATTTTCCTGTTTGTAAATGCCTATAATGATACACACTTTCTGCTTAAAAAGCTTCAATATCCTTTGCTGAGAAGAGCTGTGCAAGATTAGATTCTTTAATATCATGTAGTTTGATAGCTTGCTAAAAAAAAAAAAGACACTATGATGAGATTATTAGATACAAGTTTGATAAGTGCTGACAGATTGTTATTAGCAAGAGAGGCACTGTAAAGCATCGCTTGCAGATTTTGACCATCGGGGTAAATTCCTTCCTATAAATGTACCACCCAAATCTTACTTGAGCATGGGTTACCTTTTGACCCTGCTTACACTTTGAGACTTGATGACTGACACAGAACTTTGTCATTTAAGAGAGAAAGTGCAGATAGGAGAGGTATTCTGGTAGATAATTGTGCTTCAGTTACACAGAGTAACAGGAGGAATTTGATGAGTGGTCCTCCTGTTGTCTTAAATGTGTCTGGAAAAGAAGGCTACTCCTGTAAAACTTAATTGCCTCTGAATTTCTTTCAGAGCAGAGATAGACATTCATAGAATGACAGAAATACTTAAATATCCTTTAGAGAAGAAGTGCCAAGCAAAATGGAAACTTCTGCCTTAAATTTCCAGACTAGAATCTCCAGACTATTCACACAGTTTTTAATTAACTGATGGTTCTGTTTTGACATCTTTCAGGTGCAAGATAAATTAGTCAAGAGAACATCTCAGATATTTCACTATTTCTGGCCATACCAGAAGTGGGTATATTTTTCCATGTATGAGGGTAAAAAGAGAGAGGGAGAGATGACCTTCCTTCCCAATAATTTGGAATATATCCCACCAAGGTGAGCAGCCCCTGGACCCATTTCTCTATTACTTTTTACCTGCTTTCACCATTTTTAGCAGGGTGAGGTAACACGGTCTCACTCCCAGTGGTGACAGTTCACATCTGCTCTGCATTGTTTCGTACTGGGATGTAGGAGCAAGGTGAAGAGCCTACAAGGGCAGTGCCTGGTAGGAGTTTGCTCTATATCCTGAAATTCCCTGTCCTGCAGGCTCCCATCCTGCCCTTCCGTGGGGAGTTAGGGCAAAGGATGGTTTGTGTTACGAGAAGGAGCTGCTGTTTGGGAATCATCTCTGTTACAAAGCCATCAGATCGATGTACCTGAAATAGCAGCAGATCAATTGATTCATAAGTAATTAATGCATTCCCCTCCCCTTGGGCAACTCAGAATCCATAGCTCAGGAATTAGATAACACAGCTCAGCTCTGTTCTGATATTTGTGTTCCTCATGGCACTGCACATACTCTTGGGAGCATCATCTTTTCTACTACAGAGATGTACCTTGTCTTCTGTTGGAATTCCTGGCAATTAACTTCTGTGTGAAATGGAGCATTTCCTTTGGTAGCTGCTGGAGAATTCAGGTTTGAGCTGTTTAAATGGATAAATCACCAGCATGTCCCCTCAAACACTGCAGCTGTCTGATGTTTTCCCCTTCTGCCCGGTACTGTCACCCTCAGTGTGTCGCCTGTGATGAATGAGAGAACAAGAGATGCTTCAGATCGCCACCAGTGCCACTGAGATCAGAATCAGATCTTTGTGGTGTTACAGCAAATGCTTTGCAGAACTTTAAAAGGGAACAAAGGCTGGTGTGTCCCTCTTTGGAGAGTGATGGGCAGTATCAGAGGTGGGCTTGAGCTCTGTGTGGGTTTCTGTATTTTTCAGTGGAGCATCAGGGCTCTCCACATGTGCATCCAGGAACAACTTTTCCCAGGCTATAACATTTCTGATATCACAGGAAGGAAAAATAAGGTTTTCTTTCAATTTCTGATCATCAACAGCCTGCTCCTGGGAGTTGTCCTGGGATGAGAACAGATGAGCAGCATAAAACACTGGCCCTGCAGTGTGGCCCAGTGGGTAGTGTGGTTCTTGGGAATTCCAGTGGGGTTCTCTCTGCTGCAAGGGACTGTTAGATTAAAGGGAAACAAGGACATTCAAAAACTCAGGCTGAGTTACTACAGCTTTCTAATCTTCTAATATTCTGAAATACTGTTTCAAACTATCTGGGCATGCTGTGGGGGTTGAGCCCTGGGCATGCACTGGACAGAAAGGAACCAGACTCTTAACATTTCTGAGGCTTAAAGGAATATTATTATTTTATTTATTATTAGCAGTCACTGCAAACACTAATTAGCAGCCTCCAAGGGGAATCTGCGAGCTGTGCATCCTGCTGGGCTTGATACCTGCTGCATTCATTTTGTGTTTAAGTTGATGTTTTAATTAAACTGCCCCCTAATTATTTTAATTAGCTTTTAAATAATAACTTTCCACGGAACGACTCAGATCAGCAACTAATTGGCTCCCTTCTGTTTACATAGGTCTGCTGGCTCAGACAAATGTGGCAATGGAATGGCAGGTGGGTTTGGGAAGGGATTACACTCCCTTTCATATCCTGTGCTTCTGCTGTATTTGCCTTCAGGAAAATGAGTTGCCCGCCAGGGTGAGATGGACATGGCTATGCTGACAAATTCTTCACCCTTTATTCATGTCTTGTGCAGGATGAGGGTACTATATGCTCATATTTCAATAAGTTACTCCATCTTCTGATCACTGGGCCAATGGCAAACTATTCTGTTTCTGTGTTCACACAATTTGGAGTAATTCACGGCATCTAATCAATGGACCTTGACCCTGGCTGGGAGCAGGGTCAGTCCTTGGCACAGACAGTGGCATTATTAATGTGTGCAGTGGTGTAACGATCAGGTTTAAACACAGAAGAGCAGGGGAAACGAAGTTTCTCTGAATAAAGCGGATCAAACCCAGGAAAGTTCAAAATATACCCAAAAAATGTAATTAAAACCAAACAAGGTTAGATGTCGGTGTCAAAAATTTTTATATTTTATTTAATAGTTTAAGAGGCAAACAGAAAGAAAGAGAAAAGAAAGAAAGAAATAGAAAAAGAAGTGTGCATGGGGTGCTGGGGGGACAGGGAGAGACTGACAGGGGTTAGATGGAAATATATCAGTCTTCTTGGGGTCCCAACGATGTCTCATTGCTTCCCTCCATCTGATCTGGGTGGTGAGGGTCCCCCACTGTCGCTGCCACGTCGGAGAGCATAGAATCCTGTGGATTAATAAAGATTTTGGGCAGGTGGGAAGGCCCACATGCCTCCCCTGCAGGGGGCTAGGTTTGACACTGTCCCTTGCAGCACTGTGGATCTGTGGCATCATCTCTGGTGCAGGGTCTGGGGACCCCTTTGGGGGGCCTTTGATGGGCCATGACACCCCCTCTGCTGGGGATGAGCTTTTCCCAGGGTGCAGGGGCCCCTCAGCTGAACTGCTCTGCGCAGGGGAGCTTGGCCATTCACTGCTTCTGACCAGAGGCTTTTTCACTACACACCCAAAGCCTCTCCCTGGACCCTTTGGTGTCCCCCCTGGCAGCTGACAGCCCTGGGGCTATGGTGTCCACCCCGAGGAAGGTGCTGAGCTTGTGCTCTGTGAATGTATTCTTCTCCCCCAGCCCTTGAGTTCACCTTATCTGATCTTCATCAGTGGGCAGTGACTGTGTTCAGGGCCCCATTCAGGGTTTTGGTGTTTTTTCTGGGCAGTTTTAGTACAGTTTTGTTGCAATACACAGAAGTTCTTAACGAAAATATTTAAGCCATAAATGATAACATTTCCGTCTCCGACAAGTGGCTGCTGCAAACTGCACAGGTCAACACACAAGCTCGATAGTTCAGGGCTTGCAGTGCCTTGTGCTCAGTAGGACTGGAAGGAGAAGCAACATATCCATAATTCCATGCATCCGTCATCATGCTGCTGTTCTGCCTCCCATGGTGCAGGATTTGGACCTGGTTTTGTTTTGGATGGTCAGGATGGAGACGAGAGATCTCTGGAGTCAGGTCTTAGAGCATGAGGTTTATTGTGAAAGGGTTTGGGTGTAGGGGACCTGCTAGGAGCTGCCAGACACAGCTCAGAGCAGGGCAGAGAGGTGAAAGAGAGAGGAAAGAGGAAAGAGGATCAAATAATAATAATAGAAGAAGAATACTGTGGTTGCCATTTACAATACAATAAATCATCTTCTGTGCTGAATATTCTAATTTTCACTAACCAATCTAGAACAAGCTACAAATCCTACAACATTTACATACAGCCTATGAGAGTCATTGCATTACCATACGGCGTTATATTTTAAACTCTAAAAACTGCTTTTTGGACCCTCTGCCGAGTTGGTAGGGTCTGCTCTGACCCTTGGAGCTGTCTGCAAGCAGAGGGGATTGTTTAATCAAAAGGGGGATTGTTTACTCAAAAGGGGGATTACCTTCAGTGGCCATACCATTGTTTTCCAGTTGTTCAGTCACTGGGGTTTGGTATCTCAAAGCTTGTCTTCATTTCAATCTCGCTTATAGTTTCCATATTCTCAGCATCTTTTGCCACGTAGTGATATTTATAATGCTTTCCTATTTCATCTTCCCCAACACCATGGGGCTGTATTTCCTGTGCTGGGAGAAGGCTGGTGCTCCCTGCAACCCAAACAACCTTTTGAGAGATGCTCAGTGGTGAAAGGAATAAGGGAGTGTCTTTACAAACAAACTGCTGGTAAGACAAGGCCTGAGTCTGCTGGACCGATACTGGGAGATAGAAGAAACATTAGGAAGGATTTCCATAGGAATATCACTGATTGACTCGCCCAAGACTGTGGTAATAAACTACAGGAACGGAGACATAAGAAGAAAGGGCTTTTTGTGCACTACATTATGCATTAGGCATTAGGCATTAGTGTCTGCATTAGGCATTCCGGGAAGTCTGCACCTCTCGAGTACTTCAGCCAATGGGGAAAGAGAGAGAAATGCAGCTGGGAAATTAGGATAAAAAGAGGCTGCATCCTCTAGCAATTTGAGAGACCCCATGGGAAATGCCCATGGCCTCTCCCTTTATTCATGACTAAAGTTACAGGACTCCTCTGTCTCCTTTTTGGACATAAACCTCTGGTGTTTTTGGATTAATTTTTCCTGACAGTATAAAAAACCCTAAATTCGGAGATAAGAAGCTGGTTTATATTGACTTTAATTCCAAGACTGGAAGAAGAACATAGTTTTTTTTGCCATTTGAGCAAAGCCTTTATGCACCAGAAAAGGGAAAAAGGCAGAGAGAGATACAAAGATTGATGGATGAACCAGAGGGAAGTGAGGAGGATGCATAGAAAATAGAGCAGTGAAAGGGATGGTTTCAATTCTATATTAACAGACATTGAGTTGCTTCTTCTGAGGGCACCTTTACAATTCCAGAGCAGTGCAGATGTGAGCACAATGGCCCTTCAGCATTTTGCTGGCACCTAAGGGGAGCTTGTGGGGCTTGCTTAACAACACGCACAGATGTCTGATGTCTGAGGAGAGAACTACCAATTTTTGCATGCAGGCAAGAAAATGAATCACAAAGATCCTCTTTGTGCATCTTCAGCAGAGCAGAGTGAGACATGTCTTTTCCAATGGGGTCTTTTTGTCAAGGATATGAGGAAACACAAGGCTTTGGTCTGCTCATTGCTCACCTTGGTGATCTGTCCTCATTGATCCCAGGGCACAGAATACAGCCCAGAGTTGAGAGCTAGGGAACA
This sequence comes from Acanthornis magna, assembly GCA_036785705.1. Lineage (NCBI taxonomy): Eukaryota > Metazoa > Chordata > Aves > Passeriformes > Acanthizidae > Acanthornis > Acanthornis magna. The sequence continues at coordinate 1,025,252 of JAWUZG010000050.1, forward strand.
TTTTTTTACTTTGAGCAAAACAGGACTCAAGTGTAAATTTTGCACTGAAATTTGCACATTTTGGCCCCGTATTCAATGGCATGGGGGTTTCACCTTTGCAGTCTCTCTGAAAGGCACACTTTATGCTAACCACAGGCTCTTGGACTCTGTGTGGCAACGTCTGCACACTGCCCTAGCCATGTTAGATTACGGTAGGATTTTAGATCTGATAGCATCTCAAAATAGCCCAGACCTCACCTTCTTCTTTTTTATCAAAATGTCACCTTATTATTCTCAAGTATCTGTTGATTTGAATGTGCAGAGTCAATTACACTGCAGCATTAGCTAGACCCCATGATTTCCTTTCCTCTCTCATTGTCCCTGTCTGTTTTAACTCTTGCTGTGTCAGGAAAGCAGAACATGCTGAGAGCCTCATTTTTTAAAGACAAAAACCTCACACTTTCCCTCCTTTTCCAGGGAGGCCAACAGAACTGAATTACAGTGCTCAACCTCCTTACCTTTATTTAAGACAAGCTGTGCTTATTTTCTCTTTCAGTTCGAGCTACTAACACCACAATATGGAAACTGTGGGACTTTGTGCTGGACAGGAGTCAATTAGTGAGCTCTCTGGAGCTATAACACAAATGAACTTTGCCATGAACACAAACCTTCTGAGAGCTCCTGTGAGTGCCAGGTGTTATCTAATGCTCTGCTATCCTAGAATGATGAATGTAGAGAAAGCTCACTGGATTTTGCAATAATGGAGAAATGGGTCTTGGGGGATAGTTTGATCCCTTTACAGCTTTAATGTTAGCAGAACTTACTCATTTTGGCCCCTTACACTTCTTGTAAAACTCAGCTTTGCTGTTAAAATGTTTTAACTGGGGAAAAAATGGAGAAAGGAAAAGATTGGATTTTCTTGGTTTCATAATTTTCTCTTAAAACAAACAAACCATTTTTCATCTGGCAGGATTTATGGGGCTACTTAATCTGGAGCCAATCATAATCTCTAAAAATGCATCTTCTTGGGAGCTGTCTTGCTGTAATACTTAAAGTTTATAGAATCGGTGCAGCCAGTCTGGGATCCTCAGAGAATCATATACCCCAGTTCCTTCAGCTGAGAAAAGCAGCTTGTTTCTTTTTGTGACATTCTCCCCCTCTTTCAGCTTCCCTTGATTACTATTTTCTTTAAATTATCTCCTTAAAATTCTTACAGCCAATCTCCCAGACCTCCCAGCTGACACATCTATCTCGTGCTGCTCTTCTCCTCCTTCATAAAAATTCACACAGAGCATGTGAAGTACTTCACACTTTTTTTGCTAATAAGGACCATGGAGGGATGTTAAATGAATAGAAGCCACCTTACAAGAAGATGGGTTGAAAAAAGATTTTACAGTCATATCCTTTCTTTGATTCATGAGTTCAACTCCCAGTCTGGCAATGGTTTAAAGCTTGATATTCCTAAGAAACTCAGGAATTAGAGCTAGAAATAGAAGGCCCTGTGGTTTGATGGTGAAGTTGGCACCAACATTGGCACAAGCTCAGCTTCAAACCATGCAGTGTCTTTCTGTGATTTTATTTTTCTCTGTGTGAAAAAACAACGTCATATTGCCTTTTACTTCCTCTCTCGTGGTAATCCGTTCTCTCAAGTATTTATGGTATTTTATTCAGTTCACTTAGTAAAGCTGTAGCATGCAGACTTGTTTTGAAAGTTGAACAACTGTGGAGATGATTGGGTAATATCTTGCAGGATTTTTATCTTTTATTTAGAACTCCAGGGTGAAGCATCTGCTATTTTCTCTGCCATCTTCTTGTCTCTTCATTCAGTTTATTAATTAAATATTTCTTTCTTTACTTTGCTATTCCAGATTTTTAGTCGTCTCTCACATATGGAGGAACTGAGAGAAATATTTAATTCATCACCTTTGAATATGCTGTTTCTTGAGGAATTCCTTCTGAAAGTGCCAGGCTCCCTTGGTCCTTTGTTGAGTAGCCATTTCTGAGGAGTTTTATATTTATTCTATGCGCCAAAGGCAATTATTTATTCAACTGAAAGAAAAAAAAGTAAGCAGCTGGGAAGCTTTATTTGTGCTTGTTTTTTTCATCACAAATCTGCAGTTGTTAAAATCTGCTGTATGAGTATTTAACAATCATTTTTTCCCTCATGCATGCCTATTTATGAGAGGAAAAATAGACTCTGATTGCTTGGTGTAGCTGATTAGTTAAACAAATGCTCTGCAAGCCTCAGCCATACTGGAGCTTTCCATACTGACCCCGTACACTATTTCTCTGCACAGAACACATAGCAGAGTGGTCTATATTCACAGTTGCCATAAATTGGCATAGGAAGTGCTGCTGATTTATGCCACCTAAAGATGTATTTACCCTGCTAATAATGATGGATCTTGTCAAAACTCCTGATGCCAGTAGCACAGCAGATTGTAATGAGAACAAGATGGGCTGGGATCAATAGCATTTTGATTCCCTTAGGTCTACAGTCCTGTAGCAAGCAGATTTTTTTCCATTATTATTCTTTCAGAACTTTGGCCAACAGCCAGAATGGTTCCATGTGCTGCACTGAGCTCTCTGAGGCATTAGCTGTGTCTCCTGGTTACTGACAATGGCGTTTGAGTCTCTGGTGGGACTGTACAATTTCACTGCAGGCTTGAAAAACGGAGAAAAGGCTCCCTGAATACATTCTCCTAATTCAGAAATGCAGTAGAGTCAGAAGCAACAATAGAAAACAGACCCTGCCTAGTCCTAACGAAGTTTTGCCTTTCCCATATCCCTGGGGATGTAATATTCTCATTATCCCCAAAGTGATGGTGCAGGCACAGTGTGAGTGGGTGAGGGCGGTGCTCGTGTGTTCTTACAGAGGAGACAAACACAGAGGAGGCAAATCACAGCCTGGCCCTGCTGCTCGGGAAGGGTGCCATCAGACCCAGGAGTTTCTGGGCTAAAAATATAATCAAGTGGCTTTGACTTGCTGTTTTGAGCCTATAAAAGCTGGACCCACTTTCGAGGCGAATTTGGAGACCTCTCCTATGGGTGGATGTGCCATGTAGAATTTCCCAATTGCCAGGAAGGGCTCTCCAGGTCCTCGCTGTGGAATGGGGCTCCCCAGAGACTCTGGATGATGGTAAAGTATTCAGGCAATTGGTGATGTATCTTTCTCAATCACCATCCTTTCTCTCATATAGTAATGATTACGTGCATTACCTTGCTTTTTTTTGCTTGCTGCTGAAGCCAAGCACATAGTTTTATTGCATGTATCATTTTACTTTTGGGTTACCTTAATATTAATAATAAAATTAAAACCATTCTTTCCATTGGCGTCTGTGTTCTTTAAATTGCTCCCATCAACTGGCAGGACAAATGACTGAAATATTTGTCATTATATTGCAGCTTCCCTTTCTGCAGGTTTAAAGACGCTCATCTTTTCTTTAGAACAAGGTTTGGGGATTTTATTTCTTGGCCCAATGGTAAACACTCTGTCCTTCCCTTTAGAGATGGTGTCCACTTTCCTGACTGGAATTCTTGATTTTATGTTCAGTCTTAGGATATGTAGGCGTAACTCCACCACAAGTGCTGGAGGCAACATCTTTCATACCTGCCCTTGTACCCTCATTTCCTGCTGGGGTTGGCAGTATTTAGGTGCTTGTATTTGAAAGAAAGAAGTTGTAAAATGAATACACAAGTAAAAGTGTGGAGAGAGGGTTGGAAATTGTATGGAAGAAGCAGAAAGGAGAGATGAGAAATGCAGTGGAAAATTGAAGTGGTGGGATGGGGCATTAGGTGTTGTGGAAGCTCATAGGTAATCAGGCAGTCAGCACACGCAAGATGGCGAAAGAGCGAAATTTATTTACAATTCCTTCTTTATATATGCATTAATAGTCTAACAATTATTGGTCGACAGTTTTCCACCCCCCAAAAGGATTGTCTGGAATCTTACAGCATCCAGTACCAAAACAAACGATTAGAAAAGCACAAGAATTCAGCTTATGTCTATTCCCCATGAGAAAGAAGAGAAAAACTTTTAGAATAATGCATCCACAATTAGGTGATGCAGGTGGGCATTCCTTCCAGATCACATCAGAAAAGGCCCTAACTCAGAACTTCCACCTCAGGCACTGTTGCATTCAAAATATGCCTGGCTAATCATTCCCAAGTGAATCCTGTCAGCAAAAGGCATGTTGTAGGATAAAGTCAAAAGAGCTAAATCAATAGATGTGAATATCAAATGCACACAAGAGATGGAAAAAGGCTTTAAATTGCGGGGCTAGGACATGAGCATGGGAGAGCAGCACGAGGGAGAGCAGCAGGGGAAGCACTGTGCTCGCTGTGTGTCAGCCCCAGATGACAGCTGTCAAGGCAGGTGACAGCCTGATAGATTGTCACTGACACGCCAGTGAGCTCTGCTTATTATGTGAGATTTTGTTTCAATGATGTGCTGCTTTTTTCCCATTTTCCAGAATCAGAGAGCTGGTCTAGATTCTGATCTCTGTTAGATGCTGTTAGTGGCTTCCACTGAAACTGAAATGCCTCTTGGATCTCACCAGAAGCACGATTTGGCTCTAACTCCATTGCAGCTGCTCTTCTTTAACTTGGGTTAGAAGGATTCTGAGGGGACAAATGCATGCAAGACCAGGGAATGCTCACAGAACCTGGGGATGGCACTCACGTGGCCTTAAGTTGGTGTAACACAGCAGTTTGGAGAATCCATTAATTTTTCTTCTCTCTTTTGTTCTTTCTCCTCCATGAAGTTGAAGAGAGCTTTAACTGCAATGCTGACCACGAATCCAGAATACATTATCTACATCTCTGCGTTGTTAAACCATTCAGTTCTGCTCAAGGATTAAAAAAATCTCCCTGCCACAACAAGACTGTTCACTCAGCGTGACAGGCAAGAGCAAAGAGCCTTGGGAATGTCTCGGTCATTGCCAGACAGGCCAGGCAATGAGACATCTCCCATCCCCAGCAATTTCCGAAGCAGATCATAGGGACATCAGTGTCACATTGATCTTGTGTCTTTTTCCCTGCCAGAGAAATTATAACAACGGAGGGCCTGGTGATTGTTTCGTTCTGTCCTGGTTAGGAAGGGAATGGGGCCATACTTCATTCTTATTTCATTATTTTACACTTGCTCAGCTCATTGTTCTAGTTTGTTTCTTTTTGTGTGTGAATTTAGCCCTCTAGAAGTATCAGCAAATATTTCTGCACACCTGCAGAGTCAATTCACAATGAATAGTGCCTTAGCTAGGTCTTGGCTCTGTCCTGCAAAGTTGTTCTACAGCAGGGAGGATTGAAGGTTTATACCTGACCCATTCCCCATTTAGCAAGCATCTCCAGGTACCACCTGCAGCTCTGATTCCACAAGCATTGTAGAAGATCAGTACATTCTTGGTTCTATTGGCAGGACAAGTTTGATTTTTGCTCTCTGTTCCAGATGGCTGCGTTTCAGTTAGATTAGCCCATGTCCGGAGCTCAGACTTTAAGCCAGTTTTACACTTTTATGGCAGCTTACACACTGCCCGGGGGAGGCCAAGCAATACCTGATCCAGCATAAAGTCAGAGCAGGGCAGATAGATAGTGTACACACTCCTTGGGATGTTTTGTCCTCCCAACTGGGGTGATACAGAATTTGAACAGAAGGGACATTGTGGAAGACACCTGGAAAGGGAAGAGACTGACTAAGTTTAAAAAAGGCAGAAAGAACCAAAGACAAAAAAGTAAGTGGGACCTAATTCTGTACTTTACTGAGTTTTCTTTAAGAAGCAATGACTGCCCCCAGTGACAGCAGTATTTATATAATGTTTTATTATTTTCCCTCCACAGTTACAGACAGGATTAGGATGGAGGCTGGAAATGCTCAGTGCCATGCTGGGCCTGACCCTTGGTGTAAGGACACAGCTCAAAGTCTGTGAAGAATCAGGATCTGTGGACAGGCAGGAAATCTATTCTACCATTTATCAATCCTGTTCCATGACCTCTTACCGAACACCAGCAAAAATCCCTTTCTGTCTCCAAAGAGCAGAAATCCATTTTACAGAAGTGGAAACAGAGACAGGGAGAAAGGAAGGCTCTGTGTTCCAAGCAAGGCTATCCATTTTGGTTTACTGTTTTCCTCCTAATACATGCACCGGGTTTCTGTGAGATCCTGAATGCTGCCAGAAGAAAGCCAGAAACAGAACCCAGGAGACCACATTGCCTGGACAGGGGTGCAGTGTCCCACCCCAAAGCAGCTGAAGGAACGATCCCTCCAACGAAGGTAGAGAGGAATCTGCTGCTGGAGTGACAGCTGAAATAGTTCATGGAAGAAAATATTCACCTAATCCTTAATTATTTAGAACCAGAGTTGATTTTGCAGTTCCTCTGGCAGGTTTTTGGTCATTAGGGCACTGGCAATGAGTCTTTCCCAGCAATCCAGCTATTGATCAGTCTCTGAAGGCTGATGTCACTGGGAGGTTGGAGATAGCTGTTTCTCAGGGCAGAAATTGAGCAAGGCAAAATTTAGCCATGCTCTTAAACTTTTCTTTCTCTCCTCCCCCCTGTCTCAGAGAGCAGATAAAAATAAAGACATACAAACCCAAAAAGAAAGAATAATTCATTCATCCTGCTGAGGGAGCATATCTGGAGATTTTGGCTAGTTTTCATCCTAAGTGCTGCTGACTTGAGGAAATTCTTTTGATCATCCAAGCCTTGGCTGGAGTAAATTGCCAAATCCCTTTAGATTCCTTGGGTTTTACAAAAGATGCTGAATGAAAGATTTATCTGTGGCCCGCAGTCCACATGGCGATTCAGAGCTCTGCTCTCCCCAGAGGCAAAGGGAATAATCTCTAATCTGTCATCTATTGTGCAGAGGTCTGAGAAGGTGCAGGGATCACCTGATCCTAGCCAGGGCACAAGGATAACTTCTAATTATCACGGAGGTCTTGAACAGGGACAGCATTCCTTGGAGAGAGATCTTCCGTGGAGGCTCAGGGTAGCTGTGTATAGGAAAAAGGAATTAAGTCTAGGCAACACTCTGCAAGATTTTTTGCATTACTTTCTTTTTTTTCTCCTTCTGTCCATACTTTTGACATCACACAAAGGTTTGGGAGTAGTGGGAATAACTTATATGTTATTAATACTTGTAACCAGTGCCCAGGCTTACAAAGTCAGCTCCCTTTCATGCCCTCTGTATGCTTTCTGTGCCTTGAATTTCCTGCTCTATTTGTCTGAAATGAACAGACATGAAGTGAGATAACTTACAGCCTCTCCCACTTTCAAGCCCAAGTCCTAGAGTAGAGCATTACTGTGCTTGGCTTACAATTTGTGGCTCCACTGCAGTGTGGCCTTTCCCTTTCAAGTATGCCCAGAATCCTTCTGTCCCATTCCAAACCTGACAGGCATTCCCCACCACCCTGCATTCCTGCTTTTCCTGTCTCTATGCTTTGTACTTTCTTCTCCATACGAGCTGCAATCTGCCAGATGGTGAATGTGCCCTGGGAATTCCAGCAGTGTACAAAGCTTCACACAGGGAGCCTGGATGTGATAAGTGAACTAACAGTTGTGCACTTCCTCGCTCAGACCCAGAGGGATCTTGAGAGCCCAGCAGGATCCTCGCTCAGCCTCCAGGGAACAAGCAAACAGCCTACGAGGAGAAAAGGACAGTGGCATTCAATTTGATGAGGCTTTTCCCCCTGGGACACAGCTGCAGCTTGCATTGCAGTGGTAAGGCAGACACACAACATCCCCAACCTCCCCTGAGATGAGATATTAGTGTTGAGGCTTCTGCTGGTGAAGGAGCTCTGCCTGGAGTCGGCAACAGTGGGAAGGAATCACAGTGGGACTGCAGGAAGAACACCCACCGAGCACATCTCCTTGTGCTCTTTGCTGCTTGAGAAATTGTTCCGGCTCTGAAAGCTTCCAACTGCTGCAGCTCATTCTTCCTGCTTAGCTCCATGTGTTTTCAAACACAAGCCTGAAATTTAGCGGATGGTAATTACACTTTGACATTAATATTTAAACCACAAACACAGTTAGCACACTAATACCATCCCCAAAGGCTACTGCTCATTTAAGTTTCACCCTTATGGGACTTAATTATTGTCAGGGATGAATCCTAAAAGGCAAGAAATATTACAGCTCAAAGACTAAACATTCCCTTGATTATTAGAGCTACAGGATTTCAGCACAGACTATGCAAAGGGCCTTGGCTATGATGGCAACACTAATACTGTTACTAAAATCCACTGAGTTTTTAAATCCTAATTTTAAATAGCTACTGGGATTTATTTGCAATTACAATTATACAGGCATCTCAGCGTTCAGTTAATTTAACCAAAGAATAACTTTGCAAAACTTAGCTGTCATTAGCTGTTGTACAGATGGAGACACAGCAATGTTTTGAGGGCCTGACCCAAGGCAGCATCAGAACTCCTTAGTTTGAGGTGGTGGGAGCAGCAAGCATCTGATGCTTCAGCCTATTGCTTAATTATTCTTCAGGCTATTTCTCCAAACTAACCTCTTTATAGACCTTTTTCAAGGAAGAGCCCTGGGGTCACACATTTTCAAATAAATTTGTGCAGGTGCAGTGAAGCTCCCAGCTATGAAGAGCTAGCCAGACACTTCAGATGCTTTGTGGCATTCTGAAACACACTTTGTTGTGTGCAGCACAGCAGAACAATCTGTTACAGAAACACTGGTAATGAAGTTAGATTTTCTGCTGGTGTAACTCCAGAAGCATCAAGAAACTGAGCTGTGAAGGGAGTTTAGCTAAACACCACTGGTTTTGTGTGGTGAGATAGGAGAAGACTGCGGGCAGCCTAGACCTTGAGAAGTCACAGCTGTGCCCCCAAAAAAGAGAAATAAACAACCTGATGAGGGAACCGAGCAGGAAGGGCATGGGTGGAGAGTTTGCTAACCAACTGTAAGGTAATGAGGAATACCTGTGAGGTAACAAGGTGTAGGTATAGATATAGATATAGATATAGATATAGACATATAAAAACAGGTATAACACCTGTTATAGTCAACTGTAAGGTAACAAGGAACACTTGTAACAAGGAACACCTGTGAGGTAACAATGACACCTGTTATAGTCAACTGTAATGTAAAAGGTAATAAGGAACACCTGTAAGGTAACAAGATAGATAGATAGATATAGATATAGATATAGATATAGATATAGATATAGATATAGATATAGATATAGATATAGATATAGATATAAAACAGGTATAACACCTGTTATAGTCAACTGTAATGTATAAGGTAACAAGATATATATATAGATAGATAGATATAGATAGATAGATAGATATAGATAGATATAGATATAGATACAGATATATATAGAGATATAGATATAGATATAGATATAGATATAGATATAGATATATAAAAAACAGGTAGAACACCTGTTATAGTCAACTGTAAGGTAACACGGAGCACCTGTGAGGTAACAAGGAACACCCATTATAACCAACTGTAATGTAAAGGAACAAGGAACACCTGTTACAGTCAACTGAAAGGTAAAAGGTAATAAGGAACACCTGTTATAGTCAACGGTAAGGTAACAATGAACACCTGTTATAACCAACTGTAATGTAAGGTAGCAAGGATCACCTGTAAGTTAACAAGATATATATATATAACAGGTATAATACCTGTAAGGTAACAAGGAACACCTGTAATGTAACAAGGATCAACTGTAAGGTTACAAGGAACACCTGTTATGGGTGTGGAAAAGAGGGTGTAAAAGACTGTACTGTGCGATAATAAAAAGCTGAAGCTTGCCACCACTTTGAGCATCAGCCTTTTTTTGTCTGCCATCAAATGGTGACATCAATGTGATAGGCCCAGACCACAGATTGGAGAGAGCAGTCGGTGGCAGAGCCCAACCAAGCAAAAAACAGGTGGAGAGTGAGAGCCTGAGAAAGTCTGGACGATCTGCTAAAAGCAGAAAGAGACACCTGCCCCCAGGTGAGTGGCTGGGAACATAGAAATGGGGGCTCAAATATCAGCAGAGGAGAAGTCTATTTCGGACATTCTCTGCAAATTTTACAGAAGAGAGGTGTTATATATGAAGAGCGGGTGTTACATACCCTGCTCATCTGGTGTAAAAGAAATGGAGTAAAAGTGGATGTACAGACTGCCTTTTGTGTTGAAATGTGGGAGGAAATAGGGCAAGTGTTATGGGAGGCAGCTATACCAGGCGATGCTACCTTCTGTTTGAAATTGGACCTTGGACAATGTTGCACTGGACCCAAGCTTACTCCAAAATTTTACAAGCCTTTTCAAGCCTCTGGCTTAGCCTGGAGTGAATTTCAAATCTGATGCTCTAAGTATGTGAGCTCTTATTTCAAGATGTAATTATTGACTTTTTGCATTGTTCAGATAAAAATCATAGCCAGAAAGGTGAATTCTGTTTTTCCTTCTGCCTCCCTCCCCCTTTTTCTCAGTTTCTGTGCTGTGCTGGCTACTTAGTCATGATCTCATATGTGGTGGGAAATCCAGACCTCATGGAAGGAAAGAAATTTTTTTACATGCATCTTTAGGTTAATTACTAGTTCCTTTATTTTCTCAGGGCTTTTACTGAAGGGTGGTGCACACTCTCCTGCTTGTGTCCAAGGCAAGCCTGCTGCCACCTGCTCCCTCAGCCTAAAACTAATGAATGTGTTAACTTCAGAGGGAGATTCATAAACTTTCACTGCCCTATGGTGCTGTGCTTGATGTTTAAAGAGTAGCCTCCAGAGATTGCTTTAGCCAACTGCACTCCATTTAATTTAGAAAAATCCATCAGAAGGTTCCCATTTTTCACAAAAAAGGTGTGTGGTTTTTCCGGGGGTGATGGCTGTGGTATAGTAGATTAAATCCATCATTTACATTGCTCAGGAAAGCAGGGCTGGTAAGCTCACTCTGATCGCTCTGGCAGATGATTTAAAAAGTAATAAATGCAGGCACAGTGGATGTGAAGTTGGTGTCGCCCTGCGCAAATGTGATGTGTGTAGGATGCTGGAGCACCAGTGGCTATTTGAATATTGGTGTAAATGATGACCCAAGGAGCAGTGGAACTGGGAGGGTGTAAAAGACTCACACAAGTGAGTGTCAGAAGCAGGAGCAGAGGTCAAAGGTCTATACTGCCCCTGCACTGCACTGATTTCACCATATCCTTCTAGTCAAATTAGGTTTGTCCTCCCTTTGAGTGTCTAACTGCTCTCTATTTAACATGTAAGTGCAATGTTTTAAATGAGAAACCTTAATTTGTGGAAAGAGGTACTGACATTCAATCTATATTTATATTCACAGGCAAACAGCCTGTGGACTCAGATGTGCACTGCCAGTGTCACTGAAGTCCCCAAAGAGGCTGACACCAAGAGCCTGAATCATTGGTGTGTTTACCCCATACATTCATGGTTTAAATGCAGATTCATACAGGGGTGACTCAGTTACTTTGACTTCAGCCCCACATAGTTTGGTTGGTGGAGATGTGAGGTGCACACTGCTGTGTCCAACTGGATTTGCCTCATGTCTCAGCTGAATACTGACCTGAACCATTTTGTGCACATTTTTTCTCATTTTAAAACACCAAGCCTCACAATTTTCCAAGCAGATCTTTGAGGCTGTAGCCCTGTGAATGCCATTAAAGCCAACAGCATTCACGTGCTACATTCTTATGTGCACATTTATCCCGGAGCATCCTGGGATGCAGCTACCAGGAACCATTCTGCTTTTTGGCTGTTGCCAATCAGGGAAGAATAGGAAATTTTCCTGTTGTGTTGTCTGGTGAAACGTTATGCTTTGTGAACATTTCAAATGTTATGCTGTGTGACATTGTTGAGTACCTGCTCCTTCACACAGGGAGAAGGCTGAAACTTCTCCCTGGTGCCCTATCAAAAAGATAAGGAAGGAGCTGGGGTCAGATGGATAATTGCTAAAAAGAGAAATATGCTAAGTGCTCACACTTTTTAGCAGTGGAGCTTTATGCACAGTGAGTTGAATGAAGTTAAAAAGTGAGAGAAAGTGAGGTGCTGTTGTTGCTGGAGCTGGTGTGGTCGTGGAGGGTGTGATATGAAGCCTCTGCTATGTGTTTCTTTGCACTGCCCAATCTTTATTTTCTGCAATACACAACTTTCTGAGCATGGTCTCCTGGTCCATTGTTTGTTGACCAACTGTGTGTCAGCAGATGTCTAGGTGGCATTGTGGTAATATTTGAGATGGCACTCACCCAATGGAGTCTTGGCAATGACACAGCCTGTAAAAATGAAAATGATACAGCATGGTTTTAAAGCTTGGCTTCTAAGAAACACGACACATTTCTGAGGGGCAGAGGTTAGTTTTTTCCCTCAGATGAGTGTGCCTAGTGCTTTAAAGAGAATACTGAGCATTTTCCAAGACTCATTTCTGTATGTGCTGGGAGGTGCCCTGGGAATACTGATGATCAGACCAGCTCAACAAAGGGCCCAGTTCTGTCATAGCACCTGACTCTATTGGAGCAGTTAGATTTGTTGTGACATAAAATCCTATTGATGACTCTGAGAGAGACTTGTCAAGAGATAATAAAGAATAAAAGTGGAAAAGCGTTCATCTGCAATTACCTTAGATGCTTTTAGTAACAAAAGAATGAATAATTTTGCATGCAAGTGAAGCTACCCAGAGATTAATTTGGCCTACAGCTATATTTTTTTGTCAGTTCTCTGTACATTTTTCTTTTCAAAGTCTGTTTTTCTGCTCACTATTTGCAAAGAGAGATTGACCATGACACAGAATGAGCATGGTAGCTTTAGAGTAGCCTGACATGGCCTGTTTATCCTTTCATTTCAAAAGCACACCAGATAGATCTATCTCATCTTCTTTCTCTAATTCCCTCCTTTTCTTGCTTTTTTCCCTCTGCTTGAAAATTGTAGTAGCAAAATTTAATGGGAGCTGAGATCTTCTTGGCAAAATTGTAGTCCAGGAGTAAGGTTTCTGTGCAAAGACTTGAAAAAGAAAACCTCAGAGGGAAGGAAACAGGGACTTAAGATGGAAATGCTGATACGACCTTAACTCCAGTGTCATCCACATCAATGCTTTAATTTATTCAATCAATTGCAGGGCCCTTAGGCTGGGAAAGGATAACTCTGGGATATTAAATCTGTCCCTCTCTTCAATCTGTCACTGGTGTGTCAGAATACATTGATTCTTCTAGTCCTGATTTTATTAACTGTCTAGACTAGACTGGAATCCCATTTTGTCTTCTGCCCTCTCGCAGCCTGTGTGCATCACAGAAGATGTGCCACACCTGTGCTGAAGTCCTGTGGCAGGTCAAGGGTGGCCTGAGGGATCCCTGCTCATGGTTGGTTTATCTGCACTTGCCATTCCTGTGGATGGTATTTCCATTTCCAGCTCTCAGTTGCATCGAGTCCTGGGGCAATCTCTGTCAGGAAGTGGTGGCCCAGGGCAGGAGTTGCTCACTGTGCAAATAGGGCCATTTTCTAGTTGGACTGAAGTGTCAAAGCACCTAAGGGCTGGCCTGACTGTCTCTAAACTAACTCTGCATGTAACAGTATTCTAAAAAGGGCTAAATTCATCCCTCCTGTAGTATGGACTGAAGTCCTTTTTAAAAGCTAAGGCTATTTGTAAGTAAGCATTCTGTGGATCCAGATCTATTAGTGGTTGGTGTCACTAGTTTTGTGGATGTCTGTCTTGGTGGCCGAAGCTGGCACATATTTACAGCTCTGCCTCAGAGGTTACTGAGCCCCAACAGCACAGTGGAGCACAGAGATGTGAACATTAAAGCTGGAAGCACCATTCTGATCTCCCACCCTTCTGTCTTTCCCAAGCTCGACTCTAAGCCAGGCTGCCTCTCTTCTCGGTTTGGACTGACTTACTAATTTTGGTTTTAGAAACTGACAGAGCTTCAGAAAACATTTACCAAGTGCCTTTTGCACAAGTTGAAATGAATCTGATTAATCAGAGAAGTAAATTGCCCCGGAGCTCAGCAGAATGTGGGAGCTCCCTGTGCTGCACACCCTTAGCCACAGCATGAGTGAGAGGCTGAGAAAGTCCTGCCTAAAACCCAATTGCCACAGTCCTCCATCTGGCACCCCTGCAAGATTTGGAGAGAGGTTGTTTAAGGTTCCCATCATCGCCTTCCCAGCTGCAGCATCCAAATTCACTTGCAGCTTTGAAGATGTCATCCTTTTGACTATTTTGATTACATTATCCACAGTTCCAGAGTGCTCTAGATACTCTCCCAGTACTTTAACCACAGCAAAGCTGGGCACTGGCAGTGGGCAGCTTTGAAAATCAGTGAATTTTTACCTTTACTGAGAAGCTTCTATTGTAAAGATAGGTTCATTTCCCCTCTGTAGTCTGAGTAATTGAGACACCTTTCTTTCTTGATTTATTTACCCATAAAATTCCAGGTGGTTTTGGCACTGTTTCTTTCCCCTGTAGCATGAGCAAATATTGAGCAGCAAATCCTCACCTTAATTTCATTAATTATCTGCTAGTGCTGGAAGCCTATGAAATAATGTCTGATTTTAATAGAGATCTCACAAGCAAAATAAGCTCCCAGTGCCTCCACTCCTTTCAAAGCTCTTTTTCTCCTTTTACTTTGAATCTGGTTTTAATTCACCTTCACCTTCCAAAGACTTTCAGGCTTCTTTGTTCTCATCTGAGATGGAGAAGAATGGGTAATTGTGTTTCATTACCATGTGCGATACGTGTGCAGTAAGTTCCTGACTCCCACAAATAAACAACGAAATAAAGTCCCTATTTCAGCCAAGTGATTTTTCTTCTCAGTGTCTTCATGCATAGTTACTCACTGCATCTCTCAGTTTGGAAAGGAAGAAACCATCTTGTTGTTGTGTAGATATCCCAGCAGGAATAATACAGAGTGAGAAAAGGAAGTGGAAAAGAAACAGCTGATGAAAGTCTTCTGAAATGATCCTATTCAGGATGCAGACTCCTATTAGCTGATAGTTCTGGCCAGGGACTATAAAGCAGCTGAGAAATCAAGATTTCTCTTTTCCTAGAGAGGTTTCTGCTGCCTGGGATTCCTCTGAAGCTGAATCTCACTTTGATAATCTGGGCTAGCCCTGGTAATCTGCTACCCCTCACTGCCCTCCTGCTGCTGCAGCAGCACAGGGGCTGAGAAGAAATTGTCAAAATAAAAAGGGTCCCAATTGTTTCATTAAAAATTAAATTTTCGTGGCCTGGAGGATGGTGCTGAGTGTCCAGACCTCCTCTAGCTTCCTGATAGAAGCACCCACATACCCAACTAACAGGCACAGAGGTGAGCTGGGGGTTCTGCTGAGGAACAGTGCTCTGTCTTTGCAGGCATCGTTTGGGTAGGTACAGGAGGCTGTTCAAGGCACTGCCAGGTTTCCAGGTATTGAAGTTGGTGGCTTTCACAGCAAATCAATCTCTTGCACACAAAATATCATGAACAGGGAACACATTTCTTATCGAGTCACTCTTTCTTCGGGGACAAGCTGGCTGATCAGAAGTTCCAGGGAAATTAAATACATCTTGCAGAAGATGGATCGATGTGCTTGTTTATGGGAAAGAGCAGAGTATGGACTGTGTGCCGGTATAAAAGGCTGACAGCTGCTATCAAATGCTTTCCAAATCCTATTAAAAGAAGAGTTTATGGAGAAGGATCTGTGAGAAGAGGGATGAGGGAGCCAGAGAAAGGGAGGAAAGTAGGTTTTATTGAGCAAATTTTCTTATTATCACTCCTGAAAGCAGTGTGTGATATGTATGATGATGTCATAGATTGGTGAGTTAGTGAATTTTAAGAGGGAAGAATCATTTTAAGACAAGATTTCAGTCACTGTGAACATGGAGAGCACAGCCATCTGCAGAGCACTTGTAAGTAGTTAAAATATGCAGAAGAAAGAAAGTTGGTCAGGATAGTAATCCCAGAACTGGAAGAACTCAACTTGCTGTGGAAAAATCCCTTAGAAGACTCCCAGAATAATTAGGTGCTGTGTCTCATCTTCATTCCTAAATATATTTATTGGCTTGACTTTTTTATCTCAATTTCACTTCCCATACATGTTAAAGAGGATATTAGCAGAGAGCCTTTGGAGACTAAATACATCAGGCATCCTCCAAGTCCACAAGTATCCTGACTGGAAGGGCTGACAGCGATGGGAGCACAAATGGGTGAGCAGGTAGTGGTAATTAGATGGGGAGATAAATAGAGAGAAGCAGCCAGGCAAGCAGATCACTCTGATTTGCTTCTATAGCCTATCTGAGATTCACTGTGGCAAGTAATTTTCTGGGTTTCTGCTCTCCTTGGGAAATGATTCTGTGGTTTGGGGCCCAGGCATCACCACACTAACATTTAAAAGAGGCAGTGAAGCTGAGTGTTTGCCTGTTTGTTCTTGGTTGGAAATTCCTTCCAAACTCGGCCACTCCTCTCAAGTTAAAAGGAGAATTTTTGCAGCAATTGTTGCAATCAACAGCACAGATTCCTGAAGTATTTCATTGCAGAGGGGAACAGCACACATCAGGTGGAAAAATAAAGGCTAACATCTGTTTCTAGGCCCCAAACTGAATTCCTAGTTAGGTCATCTCTGTGTCTCCTAATCATATGTGACATTAAACACTTATTAAATGAAACTCTATTCTTTGCACTAATTATTAAGGATGAAAAATTGATATTGAGCGAGGCCATTGAGCCAAGCCAATTCAATAACTAGCAGGGAAGAGAGATTATTTTGATAAAATAAGTTTGCTTGAGCCAGATGGAGCTCCCAGGATGCACTGAGACAATATGACACATGAAATTGTCCTCTGGCTTGTGTGACAGCTCTAACTGTGCTATTAAAAAGCCATCAATGAGCTGGAGTGAGGTGTTGCAAGAAAGGACACAATAAGGGGGAAATTGAGGGTGTTGTAGTCTAAATGTAGGTGAATATAAAATGCAGCAAGGCGTGTTTGGGAATCTTGGACTACCTCTTTGATGCTCAGTGACTGAGATCAAAGAAAACTGCTGTATTTTTGCAGGATCCCCAGGCAGATGTTATGTGACCTGCCCCTGCCCAGGTGAGTGAATTTCTAACTAAATGATCTGTGCATCCCACCTCCCAGTTAAAGAAGAAAATGCTTTGTGTTTGTGCAGGGAAAAAAAAACCCTAATTAATCAGTTTGCTCTTCTCTCCTCTTAGATTTGCTCCTTTCCCTTTCATTTCTTCATCTCATTCTCACTCTGTATGCTCTGTCTTTCATCCTCTCCATTAATAACTTGACCCTGAGAGGTCCAGTTTGGAACCAGTACTGCTTGGAGCCAAGCCAACCACCGTGTCCTTGCTTTTTCCTCTGTTCTTCATGGAACCTGTGCCTTGTGCTCTCTGTCCCAAGGTGCAGCTAACAGCATCCTTAGGGAAGGAAATGCCATCCCATAACAGGCTGAGCCGTATATGACATCCAATTATCCAAACAGAATATAACGTAATTTCACCCATGGGCAGTGCTGAAAAGAACGAATTTGCTCCGAGTGTGATGTATGAGGCTGCCTCTGCTATCTCTGTTTGCTGAGCCTCTTGCTTCATTCCCAGCTTCCCAGCAAATCTCCAAAGCTCAGAACACACTGGAGCACAGCACGTTTCACAGCTGAGGAACCAAGATAAACCAGAGACATAGCGGCTTGTCTTTAAATCCCAGAGCAAACAGAGGCAAATTAATGGGTCTATCTATATCCCTCCCTTTCAATCTTCTGTTTGTCTTTTCCCTTCTTGTTTTCTCTCCTCTTTCCCTTTTCCTTTGTTCTCTTCCTTCTTTGTTTCTTGTTATGATAAACATGATTCATGGCACAATGGCATTCAGCCTTTCAGGCTTTGCTTTTTGTCAGGGCAATGGCTAAGGGCAAGACAGCCCAGTTCAGGGGATTTAGCAACTTGTGGTTAACCTGTTTTTCCTAGGGATGAGGTGCTGGTCAGGAAGGAGAACAGAGCTGTGTCAGGATTAGTTAAATCCCAAAGGGAAGGGCCAGAAAAAGTGCTGGACTTTTTCCAATCTTACATCTTACAGGTTATTAATATATTATTAACTTCATAACAACCCTCCAGTGAGGAAAATCTGTAGCCTCCCTGACTGGCTCTGGTTTGGAACAAACGTTCAAAGGTATGGAGGCATCTACAGAAAGAGAAGCACATCCAGCAAGAAGTTCAAAGCACCCAACCAGTTTGGGTGTTTGACTGTGAATAGGAATGGTCGCTGAGGTCTTTGGATGTCTGAGTGTCAGCATCACTCGGTGCCAACAGCCCCAGTGACTGTGCTTTGGTTCTGGCAGGTGAATGCAGGAGTTTGTTGTGCTGTCTGTTGTAGGATTTGGATCTCCAGGATTGCTGTGTGTGGTGTGGTTTGCTTCAGACGGCCAGGACGGAGACTAGTGACTTCTGGATTTTGGTCTTAGAGCATGAGGTTTATTATAATACAGTGTGGGAGTAGAAGACCTGCCATGAGCTGCCAGGCACAGCTCAGAGCAGGGCAGAGAGGTGAGAGAGAAGTACAGGATACAGAATAGGGAAAGGAAAAGAGTACTGTGGTTGGAGTTTACAATACAATAAATCATCTTCTGTGCTGAATATTCTAATTTTCACTAACCAATCTAGAACAAGCTACAAATCCTACAACATTTACATACAGCCTAGGAGAGTCATTGCATTACCATACGGCGTTATATTTTAAACTCTAAAAACTGCTTTTTGGACCCTCTGCCAAGTTGGTAGGGTCTGCTCTGAGCCTTGGACCTGCCTGCAAGCAGAGGGGATTGTTTAATCAAAAGGAGGATTACCTTCAGTGGCCATACCATTGTTTTCCAGTTGTTCAGTAACTGGGGTTTGGTATCTCAAAGCTTGTCTTTATTTCAATCTCGCTTATTTCTATATTCTCAGCTTCTTTTGCCAGGTAATAATATTTATAAGATGTTCCTATTTCATCCTCCCCAACAGTCTGTGTACTTGCACGATGTCTCTGCCTGCACTGAGCACAACATTACAGCTCCTGAGTTAGAAACACAGAATGTGCATTCCTCAGGCAGCTTTGGGAGGGTGAACAGAGAGCTGGGTGTTATTAACATTGTACCCTGCGCATTTAAAACTTCCCTCCTAGCAGAGAATGGTCCAGATGTGATCAGCAGATCATGCCATGGTTAATGGATCATGGGTGTGGGGAAAGAGGAGGAGGAAAGGAAAGAGGAGTTGGTGTGGAGGAACATGTTTGGTGTTTGGCTGATCCCTGGCCTCAGCTCTCTCCCATCAGCTGGGTGCTCCCCAGGGACTTCTGTGGGATTCCTCAGGCCAAAACCGGGCTGAGCTCTCACGCAGCTTCTGATCTTCCTTATGAAATCCCTTTTTTCAGAATGGAATTAATGGACTAAGGGTTCATTCTGGTCTTTTTGGTACCCTGTGCTCTAGGGATAAGCTTTAGGACTTTGTGAGCTGAAGGTGGCATCGTGCACGTCACTACCAAGTTAGAGCCACTCTGAAACCAAAGGAGTTGGTCTGAATGTGCGCTGGGATGTCTGAGATGAGCTGTGAGAATACCAGGGTGTAAGAGGGTGATGGTTTGTCTAGTCCAGGATGGTGCCACCAGAAGAGGACAATGATATGTACTGCAGTGGGAAACAAACTGTGTGTGCTGTGTGACCTTCATCCTATGAAGGCATGGATGTGGAATGCTGAGGACAATTTGCAGGACACTCAGTGTGAAACTGCCTTGACTAATGCCTGTGACTCCTCTCAGGCATTCCCCAGACTGGAACTGTCTCTGCGTGCCACTGGCTGATAAAGAGGCACAGATACATCTCTGCCCTGCAGCAGCTTATTGGCAGGGTTATTTAATTTTGAAGGTTTACAAGGGGGTGAGAGTCTTCCTTTAGCAACACTGGTGGGAGATTTAATAAAGGCTGTGCAGGAGTGAAAGGAGTACCCAGTGTGACCTTGCACAGGCAGGAAGCATGAAAGGAAAAGTTCTGTTAACCTTTCTGGGCTGGACTATGATGAGCTTTTAATTGTAGGATCACACACGACTTCCTGCATCATGGAATACAACAAACAGCATGTCTGCAAGCTCCAGCTGTATTCTCCTAAGTCACCACCTTCATGTTTATTTAAAAGAGCTGACTGCTGAAGGTGGTTTAAAAGTACATCCAATTGAAAATGACAGCAAATCGTGCTGAAAGCAATTGTGCAGATCCCAAAGGTCTAAATTTAAGGGAAACCCCTTTCCTATAGGAACAGCATGGAGAGGATTGAGGAGAGCCAGGTCTGCCAGCCCGTTTGATGTTTCCCTTCTCTCCTCCTCTGCCTTTCTCCTTGCTGTTTAAGGTAAACACCAACCAGTTGCTCGAGGCATCCTTGGCCCTCTGAAGTGCTGGCGCCTATTTGATCTGCTATTTGAAAGGACGTGCTGGTGGTTTGGCATGTGGACATCTTTCCTGCTTCCTTGCTGTGTCTTTGTCAGGGGTATAATTTGAGACTAATTAGTTCTCAGCTCTCAGGCCTCACAAAGAAGCATCAGCACCTGGTAGGCTCTGTTTGCTGAAGCCTTTATGAAATGGGAGCACATTGCTCTTTCATCTTATTGTACAAATAATTAGAATAACTTAGCCAAAGTCCCCTGGGATGCAGTTTGGGTTTAAAACACTTCCCTGCAGTGCCTGGCTACTTTGGCAGTAGAATGTAGATATATAGAAGAGCTGGAGGGGCCAAGACCTCTTGCCTGTGGATGCTGCCAGCCTTTCATCTCTATCCCTGTGGGCTCCAGTCCTTTCTAATCCAGCCCCTCTAATCCTTTCCTGTGTTTCAGAGCTGTGTCTCTCCCAGAGATCAGCTGAAAAGAGGAGTGACATATAGGCTTGGAAGCGGTGAGATGGATGACAGATTGTGTACATAAATCCATATAATGTCTGGTCCTCTAATGACCCTTCCAGCTTTGTGCTCTGGTCCATGCCCTGGTCTGGGGGACATGCCATGCCCTTCTCTCTGTGGTTCTGGGTCACCTCTGCATCACAGAGAAGCTCACACGTGTGCTCAGTGCCCCTCTTGAGCTCTGGAGAGCCTCAGCATTTCACACAATAAAGGTAACACCACCTCAGTAAAGTGATTCTGCATATTGCGAGATTGAATCCCATTTATGCCCATAAAGATCAAGATCTTTGAGACACCTCCTTTTTTTCGGTGTGACATCTTGTCACAAACAGACATGAAATGTTGTGCATCTATGGGATTTCAACCAGGAGCATAACTCCTTCACACATTCAGTTGCTGTGTTGGGTGTTAATTTCCCAGCTTCTAATGTATGTGCACATTAAGGTTGAGTTACAGTTGCTGTGGGAACTATAACTTTGAGTTTTATGATTCAAACAACAAAAAAAAAGACTATATTTATACACTTTATTTTGCTTATGAATCAACATGGTAATATTGATGTAATGGGAGAAGAAAGAGAAACAAACTTCTAAACAGAAAGCATAACATCAAATACCGATCTGTTTATTTTCTCTTCTGTATTGGGCAAAATCCCCACTATAGAGAAAAAATAAAAACTACAAAGCAGACAAAAGGGGAAAAAGAAAGCAACAGTTAACTGAGTTGTTAAATGAAGTTATTGAGAGAGAAAATGTTTGCACTTACCAAACATAGGTTGCCACATGCAGGAACCTTAGTGTAAAACCAGGCAATAATTTGAGACAGTGAGATTGGCAAGTCCAGGACTCAGAGTGGGCAATTCAAGTCACGCTGCTGCTTTTCAGGGGAGTTAGGGTGATGTAGAGAAACAAAACAGACACTGAAAAGCACATGGGGGAGACCTAAAATCTGTTTATGGTGTCTGTCTCACTGCCCTGGGGGAGCACACAGGTTTGTGAATCTAAAGAAGAAAGGTTTGTTCCTCACAGACTCAGGAGGACTGGAAAATGTTTGTGGGAGGCTCGAGCAGAAGACTGCATTGCACTCTCTTTTTCGGTGTCTCAGAATGAGGAATTTGGTTTTGGTCTCACGCTGGTGCTGAGTCAGAGGGAACTTTCTTGAAGTTAATGGTGTTAGCTGGAATAAATCAGGAGTAATGGGGGAGAGCCAGGCTGTGCAGTGCACTGCACAGGGAGACACTTTCCAGCAGTGGCCAATACTCTTTCTTAGTCATGAGTTAATATGATGGAGGATCTAAAGCACAGCCTGTGTGTACCCAGTACCTTTCCAGCATGGCCACTTCTGATGAAGCCACAAAGTTCTCTCTTTTCAATTTGTCTCTAATTTAAAAAAATACAAACCTTTTCCCTCTCACAGCCTAGGGCCACTCTTTTGCTGGTCACGCTGCCTACTGTGATTTAATTTGTTATCGATTTTTGCTGAGGTGGTGTCCATAACAGAAGTGGAGCAACCCAAATCACAAATCACTAATGAAAATTGTGACCAGCCTCTTATCAGCCTGCAAAGATGATGATTAAAAATTACTGGAAAGGCAAAATCAATCAGGCCCCTTCACAAAGTTGTTTGGGTGTACAAAAACAAAAAGCCAAGATTAGTAATATTAAAATCAGATTCTTTCAAAAGCTTCAGCTGGTCTCCTGTGTGACAGAAATAGCTTCATTTCCTAAACACAAAGCAGATTTATTTCCTCAATAGTGATGGCTGAGCAGGAGTCACTCTAGTGTGTCAGATAAATAATATGAGAGTTTCTAATGTTATTTTGCATTCCAAAGTTCACAAAAGTCTTAACAGCCTTCAGGACAATAAATGTAGAGAGCGGGTTACAGATTTAACATTTTGGATCCCGAATGGCTGCTGTGGGAGAGATATTAGCTCAGGTGCATCAGTGGATTCCCAGAGCTGCGTGTCCCTGCCTGGCTGGGCTCAGGGCTAGGCTGTGCTGTGTCACTCAGAGCACTCCCTGCAGCTCTGCAGCTCCATGCCCTCATCACAGCACCAGATCCAACTCCTGCTGGGGTCAAGCATGGCTTCAGTGATGTATTCACAGAGCTGCTGTTTCTCAGGAGCACAGCTCATGCATTTGGGTAGATATAACCTCAGAGCAACCTTGGGAAGCAGTGCAGAATCAGCACACGTGGGCACTAAGTGACTCACTCAGCACTGTCAGGGTCCTCACTGGGGATAAACTGAGGCTCCAAATCCATCAGGTTACAGTGACCACCCTGATCTACACCAGGAGAGCTGCTCATTCTGGTCTCAGATGGAGCTGGGGGGATGCTGACCGTGAAAAATATCTCTCATCCAGTTCATGTGGATGATGGGGAGTGTTGGCAGAGCAGGTGGCTGCAGGGGAAGAAGTCTGGAAAGATCTCTGCATCTTCTCTTATGAGGCACGAGTGAGCTTTGGGAAGGCTTTTTCTGTTCCTCCCTGTCAAATGTGCTAGTTCTGCATTTCCATTACATCAATTATGTGCACTGCAAATATTTGATTTCAGGGAAACGTGAAAGGAAAGGAAACTACTCCTCCCTGTCTCAGGGTGGGCTGGATGTGGATGGGAGTAAAGGAGACGAGCAGAGAGCTGGGGAAGCAGCTTTTATGGCTTGTGGATGAAAGGGCATGAATATGTACGAGACTGTAATTGGCCCTCACACAGTAACCGAGGCGCCTGAAGGCCCAGGTGTCCTGGCTAATTGTTGTAGACAATTAATAACTCAGATTCTACTAATTCCATATTGAGCTGTGCAGCTCATTACAGGAGCAGAGAGTGAGATTCTCTGCAAAAGTGGCTTGGAGATAGGGAGTGCTGGGGGAGCCAGGCTTAGGGGCAGAGAAGGTCACAAGCAGAAGACAGCGACAGAGTGTCAGCCTTGGGCTGAGATCCAGAGTCAGGTGGGGGAGAGCTCCCACCCACTCGCTCCTCCTGGAAACAGGAGCTGGATAATGAGTCTGTGGGTTTAGTAAAGCCTAACAAACCATATCTTTGTCCTGTGACCCAGCTTACATGTAGGCTTTTCTTGTGGTAACATGAATCCCATAAGTCAAAGCCATAATTTGAGCCACTGTATCCCATCCACAGGGATATCCTACAAACTGGATGACTAGAGGTGGTGGCATGCAACTTACTGAAGCCCCCTTGGGGCATTCATGATTGTTGGGGAGGATGAAATAGGAAAGCATTATAAATATTATTACCTGGCAAAAGATGCTGAGAATATGGAAACTATGAGCGAGATTGAAATGAAGACAAGCTTTGAGATACCAAACCCCAGTGACTGAACAACTGGAAAACAATGGTATGGCCACTGAAGGTAATCCCCCTTTTGAGTAAACAATCCCCCTTTGGATTAAACAATCCCCTCTGCTTGCAGACAGCTCCAAGGGTCAGAGCAGACCCTACCAACTTGGCAGAGGGTCCAAAAAGCAGTTTTTAGAGTTTAAAATATAATGCTGTATGGTAATGCAATGACTCTCATAGGCTGCATGTAAATGTTGTAGGATTTGTAGCTTGTTCTAGATTGGTTAGTGAAAATTACAATATTCAGCACAGAAGATGATTTATTGTATTGTAAACGGCAACCACAGGATTCTGTATTCTTCTGTACTTCCCTTCTCTCTCTCTCACTTCTCTGCCCTGCTCTGAGCTGTGTCTGGCAGCTCCTGGCAGGTCTCCTACACCCAAGCCCTTTCACAAGAAACCTCATGCTCTAAGACCAAATTCCAGAGATCTCTCGTCTCTGTCCCGACTGTGTGAAACAACCGACCCAAACACCACAGACGGCAAATCCTACACGTGACAACCTGCCACTAACCACAAGTCTCCTTGAGAGGAAACAGCAGTAATTTTGAGGAGGGGATGTGGCAGCTGTCCAGTTTGCTCTGTGCTGCAGGGCCTGGAATAGACACAGACAGTTTGTGGGAGGACTCGTGCTCCATCAGCCACGCTCCGCAGGCTGTGGGAACGCTGGCATCTGTCTCCAGCCAGACTGTTTCATAAGTGTTCTGAGAAGCGATGGACCCTGATTTTCAGAGCCTAATAAAGCTCACTTCTGCTGGGTTTAATGCACTTGTCACAGCAGCATCCATCAGAAGCAAATAGCACCTGAGAGAGCACAGCTCCCTGGTGCTTGAGCACCCAAAAAATGGATTTTGAAGGCAGCATGGATCACTTTACATCTAGAAGCGACTGATTTTTTTATGGAGTTCCAACAAGCTCCTCCATTAGCTACCTCTCCCTTCCCTTTCCTCCAGCATTCAGGTGTTGGGCTTGCAGGGGTTGTAACTGCACAGCATCAGGGGCTTTCTGTTTCCTATTCCTATTTTAACTTTCTCTTTTTTCTGTTTCCTATTCCTATTTTAACTTTCTCCTTTTTCTTTCTATTATACCTTTCCTGGAGTTTAATGCTAAATGTAAGGAAGTTCCTTCTGTACAATTTTTCTATCCATCTTGCAGAAGTTCAGTAGCAGAGATTATAGGTACCAGTCCTATGCTGTAGAACTGGTTTTCTAAAACTTCTGCTGTACTATTTTGAATTCCCTCACCTGTCTCCACACTTTTTCTCTTGTGTATTCTCCTTCCTATACCCACGTAATTCCCTGCTTTTTCACTTCCCTTCCTGTTCTTTAGGACAGCCTGATCATGGCAGGAGAGGTCCTGCAATACCTCAGTCCTGTCTCTGTGGGCTGCAAGGGGTTCAGTGTCCCAAATTTGGGACACTGGGCTGGGATTACAAGGGGGATGCTGGAAAGGGTTCAGTGTCCCAAATTTGGGACACTGGGCTTGGATTACAAGGGGGATCCTAGAAGGGATCTTGGATGCTCTACTTTGGGTCAGGGCAAGCTCCATTGTGAGCTATATCAGATTCTTATAGACATCCAAACAACTGCAATTCTAAAATACAACTGCAGGGAAAAAATAGGAAATAATTATAAATGAATGAATGGAGCAGACTGCTGAGGGCACTGGTGGAACTTTAATCTCAGGGCTTTATTAGAGTAAACACATCCATGCCACCCACCAGCTCTGGCCAATTCTCTCTGCTTTGCCATCTGTTGCAGGATAGTTGGATGAACAAAATTTCCATAATTTGCACAATGTCCTCATGTGAAGCATAGGGGGAAGGCTGCTGGAAGTTCTGGTCTTATGGCTCTGAGGAGACAAAGCTGGCCTTTCACTATAGGGAAGAGGCCAGACCACTTCCCATGTAACTTTTTTTCTTTGGCGTGTCAGAACTGGAAGGAGTTTTCCAGAATTCTGTGAAACGGTCCTCATTTTTCCCCGTGAATTTCCAAAACATCCCATGTACTGCAACTTCAACAAAACAATTCTCTGCCAGCACCTGAGGCAGTCAGGGAAGCAAAATAAACAAGTAAAACCCAAGCTACATACACTGCTTGAGCTTAATGCAAATAAATCACCCAAGTATTAAGTTCAGCTTTAAATCTCTCTCTCCATCTTCCTGTCTTTCAGACTGTTTCTTGCCTAAGAATATTTTACCAATTTGCCAGTCTGGCTTTATGTACTGTAGCTTTTTCTTGGCTGTGTATTGTCTGTCTGCTCCCCTCCTTATACTTCTCACTTTACCTTAATACTAATGACACTGTGTTGGTAAACAGGGGCACACCACCAAAAGCAACTGCAAAAGATATTTCTCCAGGAGACACTTTTCTCCATCTTGAGGCACCAGGGGCTCTTTTACAGATATGTTTTTAATTCTCAGCTGTAGCCTACGCTGGTCTCGGCTCCGCACTGGAGGCAGCAGAGCTGGGACTGTCCTCACACTGCCATGGCTGTGTGTGGGATTTGGTCCTGGTTTTGTTTCAGACAGTCAGGACGGAGATGAGAGATCTCTGGAGTCAGGTGTTAGAGCATGAGGTTTATTGTGAAAGGGTGTGGGTGGAGGAGACCTGCCAGGAGCTGCCAGACACAGCTCAGAGCAGGGCAGAGAGGTAAGAGAGAGAGAGAAGAAAAGTACAGAATAGAATAGAATAGAGTGCAGAATCCTGTGGCTGCCGTTTACAATACAATAAATCATCTTCTGTGCTGAATATTCTAATTTTCACTAACCAATCTAGAACAAGCTACAAATCCTACAACATTTACATACAGCCTAGGAGAGTCATTGCATTACCATACGGCGTTATATTTTAAACTCTAAAAACTGCTTTTTGGGCCCTCGGCCGAGTTGGTAGGGTCTGCTCTGACCCTTGGACCTGTCTGCAAGCAGAGGGGGATTGTTTAATCAAAAGGGGATTACCTTCAGTGGCCATACCATTGTTTTCCAGTTGTTCAGTCACTGGGGTTTGGTATCTCAAAGCTTGTCTTCATTTCAATCTTGCTTAGAGTTTCCATATTCTCAGCATCTTTTGCCAGGTAATAATATTTATAAGGCTTTCCTATTTCATCCTCCCCAACAGCTGTGTCTGTAGCCTTCCACACAAACCACAGGTAGGTCAGCCTTTCTCCCACACCAGTGTTCAAGTAGGCTTGGACTGCTTGATGTTGGGATGAAAAAGCCTGCACAAGGCAAAATACAAAGCCTGAGCCTAGATGGAGGGTTTCGATTAAGCTCCATTTGCTCAGGGCACGAAAACAGCACAAACTTTTATTGTCTTTCATTGTTTAAGGCGGAATGCTTGTCTTATCTCTGCGGAAGGACCCAGAGATTAAAGGAATATTTTGCTGTTTGGCTTCCCAATAGCTGTTTGGAGATAACTCTGGGCGTGGGGGGACAAAAGACGAATTTGCCAGGCAGGTACCACATTGAACTCCCAGCCACAGAGTCTTGGAACAGACAGGTTACAAATCATGTGCTCCATTGCTAGGAGCTGGTCAAACTTTCTGAGGCCACAATGGAACAGGATTGATATATAACAGCTACGAATTGCGTTCATAATTTCCCCCCACAGTTAAATTTTTTTCCCCACAGAGATAACATCAACGGGAAAAATACCTGATATAAATGTGTCTGTGGAATTTGAAAGACATCTTCTCTTGCATTAATCATGAGGCTACAATGTGCCCTCGTTCGCTATGTGCACACTGGAGCATTTCCCACAAATGGTTCAGGGCAATCTGCACCAGTGGAGGAAAGTTTGATTTTGAGGAATCCTTTTGCTTGCAAGCACTTTCTGGCCTAGAACTTCCCTAGGAATTTTTTGTTTTATAGAAATTTTTTGCTTTCTGGTAATTTTCTGACCTTTAACCACTTCTGCAAGCTCTCCTGGTTCTGCAATAGTTGAAGAGATTAGGAACATTTCCAAAGTGGTAGTGGGTTTGTTCTTCAGTGTGTGAATGGGTTAGTGTGAGTTCCTGTCCTCCTCCTTATTTTCCTGTTCTGCCTTCCTGGAGCAGACATTACTCCCACCTGATTTTCAGAAGTACTCTTTTACTGCTGCTACCAATATGCAAAATCTTCTGATTGTCCCCTCTGCATATCTGGTGGAGAAGGAGTAAAAAATGATGCTTTGCTTAAGCACATTTTAATTGCTTCAAAAAGTAATATCTGAAACTCTAAATATTTCAGCTTAAACTAATATATTTTTGTTCCAGTCAGTGCTTCTTAAAGATTTGTGTTTCTGGTGAAGACCTGAAATGTTCTGCTGGTAAAGTAGAATATTTTTTGAGATGTTTCTATGTAAATATGAATATTTACATATCTGGAAATAAATGGCCAAGTTTTAAAAGCCTTGAGCACTCACAAATTATGTTACATGTAATGGGAGCTTCAGGTTTGATGCTTAGAGGTTTAAATATTGTTTTAAAACCTATCTTTTGGCTTCTGGATTTGAACTTTTTGGGTTTTTATTATTGGAATGACCTGACTTTTCCTCAGTGTGACTGCTTCAAGATGTGCTTCCCCTTTGGGATCTTGCTTTCATCAGAGAGATAATTTCTGAAATGCATCAGAAGACTCTGAGCAATTTGTATCTGTGACACACAGAGCTGAGGGGACCTGAAACTTCTGCTCCATGAAGGTCAGGCAGCTGCTGGGGCATTTCTGCTTGTGAAAATACACTGAGAGATCAATTAACAGCTCTCACCCCATGGTGTTGATGGGGAGCTCAGGGGACAGGCAATGGAATATGGCACTCTTTGCCTCTGCTTGACCAGTTAATATTCTCTGGTGAGCAGTAAGTGAAGGCTCGTGCTGGCTGATTGTGATTTTTGGCCTCCTTGGTGTGACCTCGGTGGAGTGAACTTTGTTTCTAAATGTCACATTCAGCTGCCTCCCTTCAGTGCAGTACTTGGGAGCAAGCGTGGCTGGAAGCGTTCCCTGCGAGGAGGGACGTGGGTGGCAGAGCACAGCTCTTGAAGGGACAGGTTTAGAAATCACCAATTAACCCCTCCAAGCTCACTGACACTGAGGGCTGAGTGTGGTGAAGGCAGATCAGAAGAGACAGCAGTGAATAAACAAATGGCACCTCAAGTGCCTCCCACCACCCTTTGGGCAGGAGGGAGCAGAAGGCTAGAGGAGCTAAAGTGGGGAATAACCAGAGTGACTTATTCAAGATCCCAGAGTGGATCCCGAGGTCCAGGAATAAAGGAACAGAGGTGTCCACAGGACTGTGATGTGCCTCAGGCTTCCCCCCCTCTATAGATTGTTACTATTTACGTTTATACCATTAATAATTTGAAGGAAATCTGTCTCTATTAAAACTTCCCTTGCTATGTCTCCCCTTCTATGTTCAACACTACTATGATCTGTTTGGTAAAGTCTGTTTAAGGACAATTCTTTGGCTGGAGGGCAGGGAAAATGGAATTAGGTGCTCTACAGGTGGGCATGAATAAGAAGTTGAACCATTGATTGCAGAGAGGTTTCTACAGATGCTGGGGCTAGAGGCCAAAGATAAACTATGGGATAGGGATAGAAAACAGAGTAGGAAAGGCTGAGCAGTATCTGCCACAGGAAGAGCATTAAGAAGAAGGTGACACTACCCCAGTTCATCGAGCCCTGCAGGAAAGCAGCTGCTCTGTGTTAGTTTTGGTGCCTTCCTCCTGCAGTGGATAACCTCAGTAGGAGCTACAGAAATGGCCTCACCTCTCCCCCTTCCCCTGTGTCCTCTGCTGAGCACACTGCCACAGAGGAAGGGATGTCTTGTCCAAGGTCACACAGTGAGTGGCAGAGCCAGCTGGGGACAAGCCTCAGGGCCTGGCCTGCATCCACTGTGCAGTCACTGCCATAGAGGCAGCTCTGCAAATCTCAAATTCTTTATAGTACAATAAAGCTTTTCTGCATGGGTCTGGGTTTTTGGGTTTTTTTACAATGTTTCTCAAAAACCCAAGGCTGATTTGCGTTTTAAAACCACCAGTTACAGCTCAGGAAAATGCTATTCAGTAGTTCCTGGAGCTCAGGAGTAAAGATTATCTCCCGGTTTTTCTCTCCAAGTTTTTTTGCCTGAAATACATTTTTGTCCAAATTGCACAACGCTTATTGTGAATGTTTGTGTCGTGAGTATTCATTACATCCTCAGGCTTCAAGGCTCCAGTGGGAAGGCGAGCACAGGAGGCACTGCAGTCCTGGTACTCCTACACTCCACAGACACAGGCTAGAGCAATCAGGGGGAGAAGGTTTGTTTGGCTAAGGTGTGAGATGTGGGGTGCTAATGCAGCCTGGAAGCCTTTGGGGAACGCTGGGGAAACTCCATTAAACAGTGCACTGGAGGCCTTTTCAACAAATAACTTCCATAAAACCATTAGGTTCCCTTAATTGCAAAGAAAAAGCTTCACACACAGCAGGGGTTTAGGACACACTCTGTCTCTATTTCTGTTTCTTTCTCTCTGGGAATCTGCAGAAGGAAGCTTCAGGGCTGAGGATAATCTTCCTGCGCTCGAAACTGTAGGGTTTTACCTGTCAGCAGTGGTGATTTAGGTTTCCACACGTGAATTTGTGCAAAAGAGCCCTTCTCAGGGGCAGCTGCCTGCAGCAGTGTGGGCTGCAGCTGCTGGCAGGGCTGGGCCAGGCTTCCCTTCTCCTGATGTGGCTGGAGGCTCCCAAAATCACTGCTGTTCAGATGGTGCCATCTGGCTCTCGTGAAATATATGAGAAATGTTATCCAATAAAAGAGGGCCCTGAATGGCTGTGTGCCTCCACCTCTGCACTTTGGGGACACGATTGTTTCCACATCTGGGAAATGTTTTACATAATATTTGAGTACTGGTGTTGCTGAGTGAGAGATAATAGGCTGGCAGTTTGCAATCAGATCTGAATAAGGGGCAACTAGAAGCTATTTTGCTTGGGCAGGTCAGGGCTGAGGTTTATAAAAACACACAGCAAATGAGATAGATTGTAATGTGGCTTTGTTAGTTTTAGGGACAGATAGGAAATGTCCCTTTCCTTGATGTTCTGTCAAGCACGTTGTTTGGGTTAGGAACAATGAAAAAAAAAAAGTCTCAGTTCTATGAAACAAAGACATAGGACAAAAGAGCTAAGGGAAGTTTCTAAAATGAGCATTTTTTCCCCACTGCCCATTTTCTTCATCTGAAAATACGCTTTATCTGCAGCTCTGCGTCCTTTAGGGATTGCACCCAGGAGCTGAGGGAGCTGAGGTGAGTGTTGGATGCACCTGGAGATTCTCCTGGGGCACTCTGCTGGCAGCTGATGCAAAAGAACCTCTCTGGTTAGGGGCTATTGCCCTTTCCTCCTGGGTTTCTCCATTACTTTCTCTCCACTTTGCTAAGCTTACTGGTGTGTTCAGCCTTCTTTTGAGCCCCTTTTCCATGTACCCACAGTCCCACATGCATGTCACCCTTCAGTCCAGCTGCTTCTGACTCCAAGCACACAAGCCCTGGGAGCCCTGTGTGTACTCCAGGGTTCTGCTGACAGATTTGACTCTGTACCTACTCATGTGGAGGCATTTCACCATCCTGAGCTTGGCTCCCAAGCTAGCCATGGTGTTTGATGGAAGCTCAGTTGTTGGGGAGGATGAAATAGGAAAGCATTATAAATATTATTACCTTGCAAAAGATGCTGAGAATATGGAAACTAGAAGCGAGATTGAAATAAAGACAAGCTCTGAGATACCAAACCCCAGTGACTGAACAACTGGAAAACAATGGTATGGCCACTGAAGATAATCCCCCTTTTGATTAAACAATCCCCCTTTTGATTAAACAATCCCCTCTGCTTGCAGACAGGTCCAAGGCTCAGAGCAGACCCTACCAACTTGGCAGAGGGTCCAAAAAGCAGGTTTTAGAGTTTAAAATATAATGCCGTATGGTAATGCAATGACTCTCCTAGGCTGTATGTAAATGTTGTAGGATTTGTAGCTTGTTCTAGATTGGTTAGTGAAAATTAGAATATTCAGCACAGAAGATGATTTATTGTATTGTAAACTGCAACCACGGTATTCTGCATTCCATATTCTGTATTCTTCTGTACTTCTCCCTTACCTCTCTGCCCTGCTCTGAGCTGTGTCTGGCAGCTCCTGGCAGGTCTCCTCCACCCACACCCTTTCACAATAAACCTCATGCTCTAAGACCTGACTCCAGAGATCTCTCGTCTTTGTCCTGACCTTCCGAAACAAACCGACCACCAATTCCTACACTCAGTGACCAGCCCTCTCTGCTCTGTGTCTGGCTGGTACAACCTTGACAGCCTTTCAGGCAATCAAGCTGTAATAGACCTTGTGGAAGCTGGAAGTTCCTCAGATAAAATTTACAAGGCCTGAGAGAGCCTGCCTGGCATTTTTTAACATTTTAGTAATGAGCACCTGAACAGGAAGGATTGCTTGGGTAGTTTTATTCTGCACAGATGAGCAGTCAGAATTTCGGAGAGAGACCAGAAATAGAAGTGAGTGGAATGGCCGATGGTGCCTGATTCCGGTGTGGAAGGCCATTGTGCTGAGGCTGTGAGAATGTGAACAAAGGGGAAGGTGTTTTATTTCAGTTTCCCAACTCCAAACAGCATCCTTTAACCAGAAATGGCTCTAGGGACAGCAGCAATCCCTTTCCAGCCTGACTGTGACTGCGGACAGGTGTTTGTGGATTTGCAGCTGTTACCCGAGAGTGCAATGCAGTGCTGATGTCACGCATGGGTACAACACAGTGCACGATATCACCTGCATGGCTGAGGACAGCAGCGTGCAGCACCTCAGCCCCTGTGCTGTTTGCCTACATGTCTGTGCCATTAGTAAGAGCCACAGAAAATGCTAATTCTTAGTAGATGCATTTGCATTGTTAGTGGAGTCTGCAATGAGGCTTATTTTTTTATTATAGTTACTTGCACTTAACTGTACCCATTTTTGTACAGTTAAATGCAAGGAATGCAGGCGCAGCTGGATACAAAGTCTATGTGTTGCTCCTACAGACAGTTTCAACTTGTGTCTGAGTAAAACACACTCAGTATTGCTGATTTAAACTGGTACTGAGCTATGTCTTCATTTTGGCAGCACTTGCTGTTTGATTGAACACTTCTATGAGGCCTGAGGGAGGGAAGTGACAGCAATTGGAAGCTGATGCTCCACGAACACAGAGGGGCATAGAAGGAAATGTTAAACCAGGTATGAAGATTTCCCCATGGCACTATCCTGCCTCTCTCATCCCCAAATATTTGAAATGCTTTCTTTCTTTCCAATGCAGAATGAAAAGAGACTAAAATCACAGAAGTTGCCATAGTGCAGGATTGTCAGCCCCTCGGTCAGTCCTTTCCATCCAGGTGAGTATTTGTCATGGTTTGACCCTGGCCAAATGCCAGGCACCCATGACGTCTTCTCTCTCTATTCTCTCCTGTCACAGCTGTGCAGAGGAGAAGAAAAAAACTAACACAAACACACAGGAATCATGAGTTAAGGAGTTGATGAGGCGACACACTGAGGAAAAGGGAAAAACAGGTTAAAAACTTAAAGTTGCGAAACTGGGCCAAGCAAAACCAACACAGTATTCTAAAAAGCCATTATGGGGCTTTTTAGTGCTGTGCAGACCCCTGTGTGTCCATGTAGTGATACTTAACATTGAATGTGGCAATCTGAATGTCTCTGTGTTGACAGGAAAAGAAATATTCTTCATGTACATATTGTAGGTGCTAGCACAGCAGAGAAAATTCTCGTTCAGTTAAGGCCTAGTGTAGCTCTGCAGCATGCATGTGAAGGAAGATGTCGTGGTTTTACGCTCTCAGAAAACCATGAACAAGTTTTAAAAGGTGAAGCTGTCAAGTTGATTTGTATGGAGAGGAGAGGGGAATGGTTTGTCTTTGTGCAGATGTGCCAGCAGCACTCTGAGGCTGCTCGCTCCTGTGTGCATCACAACCTGGGCTGCCTGTGCACAGAGACAAGCTGGGCCAGCTCACAGGGTGTGTGTCTGCACCTGCAATGCTGTCAGAGTCAGAAATGCTGCCGAGAGCTGTGTTAGTGTCTGAGTGCTGGATGCAGCGCCAGCTGATAACTCCTGCAGTGTGCTGGGCTCTGCTGAGTGATTGATTGAGCGCTGTCCCTCGCAGCAGCATGGGCTGCGCTGGCAACACCAACAAAGTTAGGAAAAGTGATTTTTCCCTTTATTGTACACTTGCAGTTTCCAACAGAATTGCTAACCCCACACCGTTACCTTCTCTGCAGAGACCTTTAGCGCCAGCAGAAGTGCACAAAACTAGTGGAATGCATTCAGGAGCCTCATTAAATTTGCAGTCCTGGGAGCCCCACAAGGAAGATGATGGTCTGGCTTTGTCTGCTTCACTTCCTGTACACTTTGGGTGATGCATCAGAAAGAGCTTTTGACACAGCCTGCTTGGAGACACACTCAGGTGATGGTCCTGTTTTTTTGTGCTGCTTTCTATTCCTTGTTGACTTGACAAATCTATCTGAAAATAGATATTTTTCCTAAATAGCATCAACACTCAAATAAGTGAGAATATAGGGCAAAACAAGCTTGGGCTACATTAGAGGTAATGTAGCCTGATTAAAAGCCATTTCCCCCCAGTATTTGTTGAGCAATTTACTAACAAAATCCTGCTCTTGCAGGAGTCCACATTACAGTAACAGGTCACTCCAGCAAACAGGCCAGGGATGGGGGGAGTATTATTCTCTCTCTCTGTCTCCAAAGCCAAAGTGAGTCACAGAAGAGCACAAAATAAATTAATGCAAGGCCGCTGTATCCAGCACAGTAATTAGAGACTGTCTGTCAGCACTAAGCAAAGCCCCTGTACTGGGGGATGTCTTTATCATAGATGGGACTCTTTCAACTCCTGAAAGCCAAAGCAAGGGCAAGGCAAGCTCGATGACCAGCTGTGCAGAATGCCTTGCTGCATGAGAGGCAAGCGTGAATGTATAAAAGATTTTCTCTACCACCTTAATTAGTAAGTCTTGCTGCCTCCCACTTAATGACTCCTACTTAATTCAGGAATTGTTGCCGCATACTTCTGCCACTTAACGCATACAGATGTCTCCTGTATAGAGCATTTATCTAGTAGTGAGGGTACCAGCGAATACTCATGATGAGCCCTTCCCAGAGCTCTGCCTCTAACAGGCACGGCAAAAGTTTCCGGCACTTCTGTCCCCAGACGCGCCAGGTCCCGGGGTGGTGGCAGAGCCGAGCTGCCATCCCCAGCCCGCAATCTGTCACACGAGGCATCCCCATCCCTCCCCAACCAGCCTGTGAACCAAGGGCTCCCTCCGCGGGCGGGCAGGGCAGTCCGGCTGGCCCCGCATCCCGGAGGGGTCCCGGGCACCCGCGGCTGTGCTCGCTGCCCTCTCCGCGGAGGAGCTGCGCGGGGCGGGACGGCACCGGGGCCGTTCTTGAGCACCGGGGCCGTTCCGGAGCACCGGGGCCGTTCCGAAGCCCCGTGCCGGGGACTGCCGCCCTCCAGCAGTCCCGGGCGCTGTGCTGGGGCTGCCTTCCCCCCGGGGCTGTCCGTCCGGCGCCGCCGCAGCAGGGCCGGCGGGGCGGGGGCCGCGCACGGGGCACGATTTCCAGCGCGGTTTATAGCGCGGTGCACAGCGCGGCCGCAGCGCCGCCCGCAGCCCGGCGGGGCGGCGACAGCCCCGCAGCTCCGCACCGCTCCGCTCCGCACCGCTCCGCGGCACAGCGCCGGGGCTTGGCCGTGCATCGCCCGCCCGCCCTTCCGCCCCCGGCACCGGCGGGCCGTGACGGCAGCCGCTGGCGGAGCGGCATCCACAGGGGGCCGGGAGAGGGCGGCGGGACCGCCACCGCCGCTGTCGCCAGCGCTCCGGCGAGCAGCGCTACCGCAGCGAGCAGCGGTGCCGCGGGATCGGCGCTGCCCGGCATCGCTGCGAGCTCCGGGGCCGCGGGATCGGCGCTGCCCGGCATCGCTGCCGCCCGGCCCGGCAGAGGTGAGTGCTGCGCTCCGGGGCTCTGGGGGCTCTGGGGGCTCGGCAGGCTGTACGGGCGCACTGCCGTCTGTCGCCGTGCTGTCGCCGCCGCCGGCCCTCAGCGCTCGGGGGTGGCCCGGGGGGTCGGTGGAGCTCCCGGGTCCCGCTGCGATTAGGGACAGCATCGCTTGCAATCGCTCCGCGGTTCACCTTATTTTATTTTATTAAGCGCTCCGCTTCCCCTTCTCCCCTCAATTCCCCCCCCCCCCCTTTATTTTTTCCCTCTGGGAGTCCAGCAGCTAAATCCATCAGTTGTGTGTTTAGCCAACTCTCCCTGGAAGCTCTGGATAGTTCATGAATATGCACAGGGAGAGCTTTTCCCGGGAGGCTGCCTCTATAATGAGCTGATTGAGCTGCGCCTGCAGCAGGGCTGTTCTCCTGGGGGAAAAGTTGGGTGCGAGAACTGAGCAGCTTTGTGTCCCTGGCTTCACGGAGGTTTGGCCGGCTCCTCTGAGGAGCAGCGGTCAGTGGGATATTCGCCATACTCAGTGGTGTTAGCAGTTCCAGCCAGGCAGGATCCTCATCTGCTGTGTGTCCAAAGGATGTAAAGAGCATCATGTACCTAGCACATGTGAGGTAACCTTCCCGTTTTTTACTGGCTTGTGTAGAAATGGACTTTTCCTGTCTAAAAACCCCGCATCACTTAATAAAGACATTTCATTGCTTAGCAACAATCCCAACTCAGCTTGGTCCTGGGCTCTTGCCATTCCAGGTGGTCTCCGAAGATGTGCCAGCAAAACAGCACTGTCCTGGAGAAAAGGAGCTTTTCTTTTTTTTTTTTTCTATTTGGCAATGCCATGACCAAGTCCAAAGAGCAGGGCTGGTTGCTACTGCCCAAGTATTTAACAGCATCTGAGAGAATGGGAGCTGATTGTAAGAAAAACTCCAGGCCAGACAGAGTGAGCTGGAAGAGAGCAGTCCCTCAGGCATGTGTGGGACCTTGCTGCTGCATCCTCTGCCACCTGCACCTCTGTTTTGTGCTCAGACACAGCAGCGTGCTGCTTAACAACCTCCGCTTATGCAATTATTAGGATAGCATTTTGACAGCTGTGCAAAGTCTGCTAGGGTTTAATGTAATGTGCAAGTAAATAAATTCCTGTAAAACAAGGCTGATGCATGCCCTCGTCTGCTGCTGCAAGACAGACTCTAGTTAAGTGGGGTGAGGACTTGTGCATTGGAAGAGAACTACTTTTACAATTCAAATGACAGAATAAACACACAGACTTTTTGCTCCCAAAGCCACATCCTGGTACACATAAAATATGCTACCCTAGAAACTCAGACATTTAAAAACAATTTCCCCATGAAAATTTGTGTAAGCTTTTGAAACTAGCTGTCTGTTCTCATCAGAACAACTTTGCTTGGGGACAATATTTTTCCCTCTTTCTCCCCGGTAGCCTTGTGAAGTGTTGATAAAGATATTATCCACAGCATCAGCTTCCTTTGATTGCTCTTTTAGGCTGTGTGTCTAGATGGAAACCTAGCAACACAACAACTGTATTGAAGGGAGGTGTTTCAATAGCTGCACTTTTTTTTATCACCCTAGATGCATCTTCAGAGGTTAGGCTCATCAAGCTAGTCTCTTTGCCCCTTGGAGCCTTATAACTTCATTCCCTAAGCCTGGAATAAAACAGAACTGAGTTAGTAAAAAAGGCAACAAAGATGGAATAGAAATGCTTAATATGATAAAAGATCCATTCTTCCTTTCTTCCTGCTGCCCCTATGAATACCTGCAGTATTCCCATGGGGAAGATACTCCTCTAGAGAGAGAATGCTTGTCAATAGGAAAATGATTCAAGGGGGGACTACCCATGTGCATTTGTGTCCGTTTCACCCAGAAGCACAAGAGACAAATGGCCCAGAGCAGAGTGCAACAGTGCAATGTGTGAGGGCCAGACTGGCATTTGGGAAGGAGCATCAGCATCATCCAATCTCCAGCTGCCCATGGTGGTGAAAACTGTGATTCAGTTTCTGCAATGTGTGAGGGCCAGACTGGCGTTTGGGAAGGAGCATCAGCATCATCCAATCTCCAGCTGCCCATGGTGGTGAAAACTGTGATTCAGTTTCTGCAGTGTACAGGACAAATTCATCCTCAGGGGTAGAAAAAAAGCCCCAAGCCACAACCCCGAACACGAGCTGAAGTCACTGATACTCAGTCCAGATTTCCCTCACTGGCTATAGTGTAGTGTTTTTAGCTGCACTGCCAAATGCCCTTGTTGTGCATATTCTCCTTACCATACAATAGGGCACTTACAGGCAGTCAAGGTGGCAATATGTGACTGGTTTTGTGAAATTTGGGGCCACAGAAATGAGGGATTTCACACTGGTGAAATTGCTGTTAGTTTTCAGATGTCTGGGGAAAATGTATTCACTAGGTGCTAAAAATTCTCTCAATACCTAGTGTGTCCTTGGCTGTGCCTCCCAAGATCCTGTACTTTTTCAGCATTAATGAATTAAACATCACAAATGCCTTTGTCAGACCAACAGAAGAAGCAGTTAAGTTACAGGAGAACTCTGACCCCTTCAGTGTCTGTCATTTCTGAACTGCAAATGAAGTCTTGTTAACAAGCTGTATTTTGAAAGAGTTTCTGGGGTGGCTGTGATGTGTGTGTATGTAATCAAACCACATGAGAGTGATGGGATGGGTGCATTTCGGTCTGACACAGGGAGAGGGTATGCATACGGCTTTTATTGTTAAGATTTTGCATCCAAAAAAACCACAGCACATCTGAAATCCTCTTGTGATGCCAGAGCTCAAAGATAAGTGCTGCTTATACAAAGACTTGCCTGTTGGGTGTGAGTACTTAATAGGTGAGCTTGAGTGAAACTGGAGAGGGATAGAAGTTCATACCCTGCTGCATGTGGGAAATCTGGATAAGCTGTGATTTTTATCTCTGAAGTTTGAATGGGTCCTTCCGTGGGTCCCAGGGCCTCTGGGTGATGCTGCTGTGGTCTCTGTGCATTCCAACGTGCAGTAAATCCTGGCAGGACTCTCTTCAGCATGAAGTATTTAGCATACAATTGGCTTAATCCTCTAATCTTATCAAGCACGGACATAAATGAGACCTGAACAGATTAGTTCATTCTAAAAAATCAAATCCCATTGTATTTCTCAGTGCAGTGCAAAAGGTTTTTCCTTCTACTTACCTGATGGGCTTATTTTTTTAATCCATTGTTTGTTTAGAGGTATCAGACTATAGATTTGGGGCAGTGGTGAAAGGTACAGGTAATGGGCTCTCCTGGGATGTGTTTATCTGCGTTTGAACAGCTGGAGGGATTTCAGGATCAGAGGCAGCAGTGGGGGCTGCGGGGTGGTTACTGGGAGCTGCAAGCTCGGCAGAGGAAGGACTTTCTGCAAAGTGTGAGTGCTTCTTACCTCCTCGGTGACAGCAGTCCTGTCTACTTTTTATTGCTTTTGTGCCAGTCAAGAGGAGCAGAAGTGTCCTTTGCTCTTCCTTTCTGCTCACCTTGCTGTTTCTCTCTCTCTCGGGAGAGGTAAGCTGTCCTCACAAGGTGTGTGTGAAAACTGTCATTCTGCTCTGTGAATGTGTGGCCAGGGGCCCGGGAATGTGTTTCCAGACCTCGTGATGAGGTTGAGCGATGAAATATTAGTTTCTAGAACTCCCTTAATCTCCCCTCTGTGATACCACAGAGCAGGCTATCTCTTTAAATGATTGATTTCACGCGGATTCACCTGAGTTCATTCATCTTGTTGTAGCTTTACCAGGGTGAATTTTCTCTCAGGTCTGTCCTTACCGATGCCTTTGCTAAGGGCTGGATCCTGCCTCCTCTCCTCTTTCAGTGTAGCACCTCATTTCATGGATAGCTCTGCTTCATGAATAGCTCTGCTTCTCTTCAGTGAGACTGAAGGAGGTTAAAGAGGAAGGTGCTGTAGTGCCTGTGACTCAGACTAATGCAAGTCAATTTAAAGGACAGATTAAGCGCAGTGTGAGTATGGATTGCAGTGTCTGGCCTTTAATGAATAATTCAGGAGTATGGAGCAGACAGTGTAAGAGTTAAGTGCTTAATCCAGCTCTAGGTGAAGTCAGCAGAAGGTTTTCCATTGACCCCCGTCCAGGACATGTTTCAGCAAAGCTTAACTGTGTGTGAGTTTGTAAATTGTCCCATTGATGGCAGTGTGCTTCAGGCATGAGCTACAGCTGTCTGCATTAGCACCCAGCTGAATGTTATTTATTACCCTCTTGCCTGTCCTGCTGTCATTAACTGTCCCCTGCAGCACCTAAAAAAAGCTTTCTGAGGTCTCAGCACGCTTTTATAGTATTGAAAACCAAAAAAGATTAATAACTGGAGTGCCATCCATTAACAGAAGAAAATACAGACAGAAAAAGGTTGGCAAAACAAGCTTCAAAGGTTTAATTTTGGTTGCTTAGAGCCAGGAATTGTGCCCTCCTTCTGCAAGAGCAAGGCAATTGGCAGTGGTAAGGATCGCACCAGAACTGGACACAGCTTTTCACAGCTCAGGAGTCCACTTGTGCCTGTAGCTGAGTGAGATCCTCCTTGCTGGGGTGAATTGAACCCCCAGGGACTGGAGCTGCTCCTGGAAGCGCTGCTGTGGGAATGGCAGAGTTCTGCTGGTGGGAAGCAGAGGATGCTCTGCAGCTGCAGCTCTTATTTTCAGCTGTGGGTCTGTAGCAGCTGGGAATTCTGTTCTTCCATCTGCTCCAGAGGGATTTGCTTTCCCATAAAGGTACAGCTCAGCACAGCCACTAGCAGTGCTGATTTTTTTCATGATTTTTCATCATCGACTTGGAGGGGCAGGGCATCTCCTCTTTCTGGTTGTAACTCAACATATAAAACTTCCAGACAAGCACACCCACGGCAGAGAAGGGCACACAGGCTGTCTCCTGCACTGAAATTAGGGCTTCACACATACCTCACCCTTTTTTCCTGTTTTTGAGCTCTCTCTGCTTGCTGGTAGAAGAGGTTTGGGGCACAAGGCTGGGATACTTTCCCTGCCATCTGCCTTAAGGCAGCAGGCTTGAAAGTTGGCACAGTTACTTCCTGATCTTTGCCAAGCTCTGTTAATACAGAACAGCTCCTCCTGAAAAGAAGGCAGTTCATGTTACATAAATAGTGGAGAAGAGGGAGAGGCCAATGCATTTAAAGGGGTTGAAAGAGACACTGACAGTCATCTGATTCTTCAGCTGCTGCTGGCCTTGACTCTGCTGCTTTATGGGGTGAGAGTTGGGGGTGAGCATCATTTTTCTGCCTCAGTTTGGGGGTGTGGATGGTGCTGCTTCTGGGGCCTTGTTCGCAGTCATGTCAGTGAAATCACTTTGGGTTTGTCACTGGGAATGTTACCTGGGATCTGCCTGCTAATCCTGCCATGGATAGGTTTATTTGGGCTTCAGGGCATCCTGTCTGATGCTGCCACAGACTTTCTTCCCATCTTAGCTCTGCACAGCAGAAATCTCTTTTACGTGAACAAAGAGGAGGGTTCTGGGAGGCCTCTGGTTTTACTCTGAGCTCACTTGGCTGATGTTG
The DNA here is from genome assembly GCA_036785705.1 of Acanthornis magna. Lineage (NCBI taxonomy): Eukaryota > Metazoa > Chordata > Aves > Passeriformes > Acanthizidae > Acanthornis > Acanthornis magna. The sequence continues at coordinate 1,066,964 of JAWUZG010000050.1, forward strand.
GGCTGGCAAGTCACAGGGTCTCTGTGTCACTGGAGTTGTAGGTGCCACTGCTGCTCCTCGTGAGGCAGCTAAAGCTGAGTGGTGTTAGCTCTGACTTGCTTGGTCTGTATTTAGCTTCTCTGAAAGTCAGCAAAAGTAATAGCTGAATGCCATCAGAGCTGAAGCTTGGCTGTGGAACCTTGCTTAATTCATTTGTGAACTTGCATATAATCCTATCTATTTCCCTGGACGAATAAGGAATTGGATCTGATAGGTGTTTGCAAAGGGTTTATGAGTCTTCTAGGGGGATGTTGACTTGTTTCTTGGCTCTGTGTTACGCCCAGGAGCTGAGAATGAGCTGCTTTTGAGTTGTATTAAGGTCTTTGGAGACAATTTGGAAGAAAACCCCACGAAACAACCCCTAACCCTTCTACTGCATGGGGTATCTCTGCACATACAGCACATTTGATTCCCTGAATCCAAAATGTTCTTTCTCTGTTCCTCCTTTTAACAAGGGAAATGAATTCCTGGAGAAGATGGGGCTGCAGGCTCAGATTTGAACTACAGCCCAAAGGGACATTTTAAACATGTCTGAGAAATGCCCAAAGCAGCCCTGAGTCCTGCCTGTAAATCAAACCTGGCCAAATCCTCTGTCTTCATATTTCCACTGCCACCTCTTTCCTCCTACCTCCCCCCTTACACACCCTCCCACTTGCTCTCCAGCTAAAACTCAGGCACCAGGTTTCATCTCCAGGCCAATTTTTATAGCTGGGTTGAAATGGGAAGGTAGACAGACCCACAAGAGCGTGAAAATGGCTCAGTAACACAATGAGCTCCATTTAAACTGATAGTCCGGACAATATAGACATCAGCTTGTTTTGAAAGCTAAATTAATTTTGCTGGAAAGCTCAGGCTACTTCTTGGACCATGCTGAAAGCTGCTCCTTCTGGTGCTTCCTGCCAATAGTTGCAATTTACAGCCTCTGGCCACTGCAGTCTGGGCTTCTTCAGGACCCACAGAGCACCTGCCAGCGCCTTGGACTTCCCTGAGTGTCAAATCTCTGGATGTGCTTCTCAGTGGAGTGTCTCACAATCTGATGTAGATGCTGCAAGCCATTTCTTTCCACATTCAACTGAATTTTCCATCCAAGGCCATCCCTTCTCTTTCTCGCCATCCTAACCCTTGTGTCTCAGCTCTGTCCCTTCACACAGGGCTCAGGGATGGGCAGGTGGGCAGCTGAGCTGTGGTCTGGCGTGGTCTTTGGTCCATTTCGTGCTTGTCTCTGGTGTCAATGTACTTGTGCAGAGAATGTGGCAGAAAAGCTGCAGCATCATAGGGAGCTGTAAAACACCAGCCTACGACAACTGGAAACAAGATATATCAGCAGGTAAATGTTTCATCCCCTGTGGCACTGCTTAAGCCAAAGAAGCGAAGCTTCATCCCTGTAAATCTGCAGTCTGGAACCAATTCCTTGGTGCAGGTTTCCTCACAGTAACTGCAGAGTTCATAGCATGGGTTTGTGTGTAAGTGGCACAGGAAAGCATCTGGCCTTGTTTAGATTCCAATAACAGAGAGCTCTGCTGTGAGTAGCAGACAGATAAGATTTTGATGATATTTCCTTTACAGACCTCTTGCAGTTCCTTGTATTTCTGATGTGTTGTGGGGGAGATCGTTTCTTCTGGATCCAAATCTTGGCTTACATGCAGCTAAGTTCATTCTGCATGTACACCACCTGCCTACGTGCTCATTTATTTGGTTATGTTGTGGATCCTGGTGCTGTTTGCATTTCCATTTCTCTGACTGATTTGGGAAGTGCCTGCAGTGACTTTCCTCTCGAACTCAGCCAACTCAGCCTGGTTTCCAGAGCGCCAGACACAGCTCCACATCCGTACAGGGCAGTGGAGTGAGTCCCTTTGAAAATCAATTTACAAATGTCTGTGCAAAGATAGCCAGTGTTTGCTTGTGAGGGGGAATCCCATGAGGCTTTGGAACAAGGCATGTTGTGAAAGTCTGAGCCTCCAAAATATGAGAGCAATCCAGAGCAGACGATGTGCTTTGCCCCAGGAAAGCTGGAAAAACTAACAGCACAGCCACAGTCCCAAATATTTCCTTCATTTCTGTGTTTTAACTGCAGGACTTGGTCCTAAGAGATAGCACAAGCAGCACCTTAGCCTGTGGACATGTGTCTGAAAGTGTGGGGTGCAGTAAGGAACTGGGAACGAGTGCCTGAAATGCAGCAGATCTCATCCCTTTGGGTTGGCTGATGCCACTCGTGAGCAGCGCCCGTGGCTGTGAATCTTTGGGGGCAGAAGGGGAGCAAGGACAGGGGTGATGTTTGCCTCTTGCTGAACCACTTTGTTATAAGTTGGAGACAAAAGTCAGGCCAATTAAAATAATTTGATTTATTGAGCAAGCTACAGCAAGCAAAACCAGCGCTGGGCGACCAGGGAGTCTCTGCTCTGCCAACGGCTCGCACCCACCCCTTCTAATGTCTCTGATTTTATACCCTTCTTGTTCCAGTACACATATATTTTCCAACAGTACTCTGCGTCTGTGGTTGCACTGTTTTGAAACTCTTCTTGCTCTTTCTCAGAGAGAACATAGATAAGTTGCATTCTTTTACTTTCTTAATCTCTGTGTTTGGCATTGGGTGTTATTTGATTGTGACCAATGGTTTTAGAAGGTGGATTTCTTTCTGACCAATAGTTGCTAGAATATTAATGGTATAAAAACCTTTCTTGTAAATAAACTTTCCCTTTTGCCATCCTGACATCGCCTGCCTGCCTTCTTCTCTCTGCCAGCCTCTGCAGCCTCGGGAAACAAAGCCACATGCGTCGGTGTGGGCTGTTGCTAGGGGGTCTTTTTTCTGCCTTCTGGTGGTCGTGAGGCTGAAGGCCGTAGGCATCCTCGGGGGGGCTCATACATTGCTTACTTCACTGGATATAGGTCATCCTGACCTTACTTCGTTATCTGTTCTCTCTGTTCTTGCTTAGACACCTGTTTTTCCTGGCCTTGCTTAGCTTTTTGTTCGGCCTTGCTTAGAAAAAGACTTGTGCGCTTCCTAACTCAGTTTTAACCATTTATTCCCTGGCTTAAGCAAGATTTGATTAACAAACACACGGTTATTTATCACAACTTCAGATCACAGACCTCCAGGTCTGTGCTGGGAGGAGGAGAGAGCAGAGAGGGGGGACATTGCTGCTGTCTCAGCTCCGTCCTGGTGGCCGGGATCTGTATCCTAGAGACACAGCTTCCCAGGCAGCTTTGGGGAGCTGCAAGCAACATTTCCCTCCCTGGCACAGCGACTGACAGGAACCAGCTCATAGTTTGTATGAACCAGCTCTCCTGTTTGTATTAGGAAGCATCCTGGGCTCTCTCTGAGATGGATGTGTCACTAAAGCCTGTTTGCTTATTCTGAGACCCTGCCCCCTCCTCTGCTAATGGTCTGTGCTCGTTGAGCTGTGGTCATATTTAATGTGAGTTTCTTCCTGGCTGCTGCAGCTGGCAGTAAGCTTTAAGTCCTTGATCTGCCCACCTGCTGCTCAGGCACTGAGCTTGCCTTGTCTCCACATCTTCCCCTCAAGAAGTTTTCCTTCTGTTCTAAAAAACCTTGTGCTGGCCCAGCTCCTGCTCTGGAGCAGTGAGCTGTGTGGCACTAGAGGCTCTCCAGCCTCTGGATATTGCACATCTGCTTCCAGATTTCTCACTGATTCTTGGAAGATGGAATAGCAGTGCTAATTAATCTAACTCCACAAGCACTGGGTTTCCATGGGAGGAGAGCAGGTTGCTGCATCTGTTAGAAAGAGAGAGAAGTGTGGGAGGTAAGAAAGACATAGCTGCTGAGTTTTCAGGCTGCTGAGAGCCAGCCAGCCACAAGCTGCTTTGGGAGTCCCTCCTGATCCAGCAGTAAGTTTTCCATGAGTTACTATAAAGCTGCAGTTATTCTCGCTCAGTGTAGTGACTGTCAGGATTAATTCCTGCCCCCCACAAAAAAAAAAAAAAAAAAAAATTCACCCTCAATTCTCAGAAATAAGAGACTGTGTCTGTGCCACAGGTGAGCTGATGAGCTGAGCTCAGTGCATGCATGGAGCTGGAATGGTGCATGAGTATTTCGGTATTCCTGCTTCTCCCTCATTTGGGAGAGGGCTGCAGATCACCCACTCCTCTCTCACGCTGGTGTGTGGAAAGCCCTTCTGAGAAAGTGAATGATGAAATACCATGGGAGCTGTGTCCTCAGCACAGATTGCAGCCTTACAGCCTCTCTGTTCCAAATCTGGCATTTCCTGATGTCAGTCAACTGTGGCAGTGAAAAATAAGACCATCAGATCGAAATGGATGGCATCTGGAGTGGGACACGGTGACCTGCATGACTCGAGACATGTGCAGATGGAACTTTGTGCCTGTTCCTCCCCTTTCTGGAAGGTCAGAGCCCCATGAGCAGAGCTGGCAATGTACACTCTTCAGGTGGAGCACTTGGAACATCTTCTTTTAAACTTACTGTGCATTTTATGTTGGAGTGGCAAGAAGTGGAGCTGAAACAGCTGCCTGTGCTGTGGTTGGCAAGAAGGCCTGAAATTCCTGCTTTCCCTCCCATATTGCTGCCCACAGAGCCCCAACCAGCAGAGCCTCCTCTGCACAAACTGCTGCTTGCGCTGCTGAGAGAAACAGCTCAGATGGAGGGTGAGAAAGTTGTCCTCCTCCTCCTCTGTGGGATTTGTCCCCGGTTTTGTTTTTGGACGGTCGGGACGGAGATGAGAGATCTCTGGAGTCAGGTGTTAGAGCATGAGGTTTATTGTGAAAGGGCGTGGGTATAGGAGACCTGCCAGGAGCTGCCAGACACAGCTCGGAGCAGGGCAGAGAAGTGAGAGAGAGAGAGAGAGAGAGAGAAGGAAGAAGAAGAATCGAATATAGAATAATGCCGTGGTTGCCATTTACAATACAATAAATCATCTTCTGTCCTGAATATTCTAATTTTCACTAACCAATCTAGAACAAGCTACAAATCCTACAACATTTACATACAGCCTAGGAGAGTCATTGCATTACCATACGGCGTTATATTTTAAACTCTAAAAACTGCTTTTTGGACCCTCTGCCAAGTTGGTAGGGTCTGCTCTGACCCTTGGACCTGTCTGCAAGCAGAGGGGATTGTTTAATCCAAAGGGGGATTGTTTAATCAAAAGGGGGATTACCTTCAGTGGCCATACCATTGTTTTCCAGTTATTCAGTAACTGGGGTTTGGTATCTCAGAGCTTGTCTTCATTTCAATCTCGCTTATAGTTTCCATATTCTCAGCATCTTTTGCCACGTAGTCATATTTATAAGGCTTTCCTATTTCATCTTCCCCAACACTCCTCAGTGATAAACCAGCAGCTTATGCAGATCCTGTGAAGAGGAGCCTTTAGGAGAGGGTGTTTTGGTCAGTCCCAGAAGCAGTGTGGACACCAGCAGGGTATTGCTGGGGAGCTGCACATGGGTGAGGCACAGCCAGCCCTTGTCTGTGTCCTTCCTCCCCCTGCGAGGGGTGGGTGTGGGGAGAGAGGGGTCAGAGTCTGCATGGGAGTCCTGCAGCTGAGCAGGATTCACACTGAGTGGTATCAGTGCCAGTGGTTAACATAAACTGGGGAGGCTGAGCACAGGGTGTGATAATAAATCACTGCTAGGTACTGACAGCAGGACCTGGCTTTCCTTTTCACGGTGACAGTGACGCTGGAGTGTATCTATAAAAGAGAAGCACGCAAGCTTTGGGGATGGCAGTTTATTCCCTTGGCTTGGGAATTGATGATTCCCTCTGTGGTCTGAAATTCCTTCCTGGGATAGTAATGCAAGGCTCTGGTTTGTGGCAGGCACGTGTATTTAATGATCTGTAAAGGCTTTGCTCTGAGCACAGGTGCTGGAGTGTGGGATCCACACACCTTTGACAAGTTTGTTCCTTTGGGCCCTGGCAGGTGAGATCCAGGGCGCTGTTGAAATCTGTCAAGGCATCCAAAGGCACCCAGCTGAGCCAGAAGCCATCCCTTTACTTAGTGACAGCGACTGGCTGGGGCTCAGACAAAATCTAAGTAATTTTTGTAGTGGTTAGGTAAGTCATGTCTGAAGCATATCAGAGGCTCAGCTCTGTGTGCAGAAACCTGGAAGTGCCACATGCCTGAGTGACAGCAGAGATTGTCACCAGCATGAGCAAGTGACTTGAGCAGTAAACGTGGCACAGGGCAGCAAGGCATGTTTCATGAGATTATAGCCAAGGAGCTTCTTCTGGCACCAACAATCATTAGTTACAATAGCCAGGGAAAAATTATTTTATCAGGAAATTAATTTTCTTTGGCAGTGGCATACATGTTAGTGAAGTGCTCATGCAGGTACACCTCTGCAGCAATCCTGGGATGTCAGGACAGTGAACATGCATGGTTTGATGTCAACAAATCCTGGTGAGCTTTGCCTTTGAAAAGTGCCAGTTTCAGTACTTTAAAGCATGTATTTTGGGGCAATTTATTGGGTTCTTTTTGGTAGCAGAAATGGTGTGAAATTGGCTCTCATTGTGGAGGTTGGACATCCCTCACCAGCATTAAGGTTATGGTGCACAGGGATGGTTATATTTGATCATACAGCCCAAATTATACTCGCAGAACACAGCAGAGTTTGTGGTTTGTTGCACAGCTCCATCTTTGCCCTCCAAGAGATTTGGTATCTTGTGTGCCAAACTAGGCACCCAAAATAAGTGTCTACTCCTTCCTTCATCTCCTGAGCTCCAGCATCTGTCAGACGCAGACTACACCACCCCCTCCTTCTCTGAGATGCTGGAAGAAGATTCAGTTCAGCCCCGTTTGTTCAGCCCTCTGTCGTGTCAGGCAGTGTTGAAAAGCTCATGAGGAAATTAATAATTCTGCCTGTGAGCCAGGCATGAGCAGTGTGCAGGAAATGAGGCATGAGACCACACGCTGAATGATGAGGAGAGAGCAGGGTAGCGAATAACTGCTGGGTTTGGGGAGCATCATCCGTCGCACGCCCTGGTGGAAGGCAGAGTGCTTGCCTTGGACACTGGGCTTGGAAGCAAAACTGCACTGCAGAGCATTTACAGAAGAGGGACAAATTAAGGATGCTGTGTCAGCCCTGAATTTGGCATTTCCTGACTGGTGAGTGCTTGACTTTGCAGCTAATCTTTCCACACTGTTTTTGGCATGCAATTATGAGTAGAACTAATCAGTGTTTGTCAGAGCCTGGAACAGCAGGCGGGTGCATGCAGGAGATCCTTGATGTCATAGGCTGGGAGTGCTCCAAGCAGTCTTTGTCCAGTCTGAAAGCTGGCGGAATCATTTAGATTGGAAAAGATCATTGAATCTGATCACTTAAGATCATTGATCCTTCTGTTTTCCAGCTGCTCTTATCTTAGCCAGGGTGTAAAAGTTCCTGTAAGGGGCAAGAATTGTGGAACAGTCAGCAGTGGAAGGGAACACCTCAGTAAGAGGTGAGGGTGCACATGCCTGTGCTTGATTTCATAAAGCTTGAGATCAGATAATCCTCTTTCCTTTTCCCTGTCTATTGTCTTGCTTTCTGTGGTCAAGTGGAATTATAGACTGTAGAGCTTTAATTTACGTGTTTTTAAAATAATTTTGTTGAACTTTTTTTCCCAGCAAACACGTATTTATATCATTACACTGTAATTCCAACAGCTCTGAGCTACTGGAGCATTCTGATGTCATTCTGGTCTGCGAAGTGCCTGGGGTCTGGCAGTGTTTTTGTGCATCCTACCAAAGGATTTAAAGCAAGTGGGAAGGGAAATGCAAAGCACACAGAAAGAAAATAGATTAAAGCCTTGTCGCTGTGTTGTGCTTGCAACTGGAAAAGTGAACCTGCTTAACAAAACTAATAATGGTGGGGCTAGCTCAGCCAGCAGATCAAACCTGTGCTTCTGAGCAGCATGAGCATCTCTGGGCTCATATCCCACTGAAACAGGTTCTGACTGTGCTGTATCCTCAGCTATGTTTTGGCCCATGGCTGAATTATGGCAATTTTTGAGGAGTAGTTTAGGAGATTCAGGGTCAGGTGTCCATGGCCTGCTTTACTTTTCCAGGAATGCAAGCCTTATGAAAGTCAGACCTCCAATCAGAGGAAAATCATATCTAATTCTCCCTACTGTTTTGTTTAACAACTCATGGAAGGTAGTCTGTACTGGGAGAGGGATTCCTTGCGTTTGGTGACAGCTGTGTTGATAAGGGAGAGCAGGGACCTGAGAAAGCCTTTCTTGGCTGTGTTTGAGACTTCTGGATTAGGCTCAGTGATTCAGGTGCAGAGCAGGACGGTGCTGCTGTGCTTTGGGGTCCCCACAGAGCTCTGCTTTAGTGTGGTTCATTAATGACACCCTCCAGTTGTTCTGCATGGCCAGAGCTGTGTGCAGCTCTGGGTCACAGATATGTGGCTTTCAGCAGGACCTGGGAGGCTTTAGGATGATTTGGAAGCACAAAGGCTATTTCTCTCCCTCTTAGAGGAACTTTATGTAGCTAACAAAGAGGCCTAAAGCTGCCTTTGGTAGAAGCTCCAGGAGATTTCAGGAATACAAATAGGAGCACAAAACTGCTAGCTCTGCTCTGCAAGCTCTGCCCATGGGAGAAACCAGTGTGGAGTTTAATTATTTTGTCAATGAGAATCTCCTATGTTACAGAAATTGTCTTTTCCTCCCTTGTAGTCTTGTGCTTTCTTTCCTTTTTATTTTCTAGCTTGTTGCTGCACAAGGCTCCCTTTTTCCTGTAGGAAAGAACAACTGGGTAATTGAAATGGAACACTAGTGAGGATTTTTTAATCTGAAAGTCAGCATTAATTAGTCAGGTCGGGTGTAATTAGCTTCCTCATCTGTCACTGCTTCTCTCCAACTTGCCAATGACTTTCTTCTATCCTGGATGTCACTGAAAGAGAGCTGTCCTGTGGGAGCTGCATGGCTGTTTTCCTTGGTTGAGGTGCAAGTGAATAACAATCCCTGTGGGGCTGTTGGGGCTTGAGCTGGATCCCACCTGAAGGAAGCCTGCTTGCTATCCAGAGAGCAGAGGGAAGCCCAAGAAATCTAAATGCCTACCCAAACCAGCTGAATCAGTGCCTCTTCTCTAAAGAAACAGACCCAGGGCTCCAAGGAGTGTTCTTATCCTCTGCCTCTTTCAATCTGGTCCAGGCTAAGCTTGTGCAGAAGTTAGGCAGAGCTTTAATGAAGGCTGCAGGATTAAGTTCTCTGTGTATATCCTGGGGTTGAAAAAGTAACTGGGCCATGATTCAGTGCTGGGAGTCCCTGGATAGTAGAAGTGATGGAGGGAAAACAGGCCAGCCCCCAAGTAGAATTCAAGCAGGAAAAAGGCATTTCAGTCCCCTTCTGGCTGATTTGAGTGTTCATCCCCACCACCAGTTCCATTTGCTGTATTTTGGGCTGCATAAACTTTCATCCTGGCCCAGGCAGGATCTGAGGAAGGAGGCAAAGCCAGATGAGTTCCAAGGGCAGTGCTGAGTGTGCTGTGTCTGGCTTTGGAGCTGAATCGTGTGGGGAGCTCTCCTGAAGGAGGTTCAGAGCTGTGGACACAGGACATGCTTGCCCCATGTGCAGAGGGAGGCTGGCACTGCTGGGGACAGCCCAGGTGCCACCCGCCCTGCCCTTGCCTCTGTCCCCGACCAAATCCTGACCCTTCCCTGAATCAGTTCTCATGTGAGTGTGTACAGGGGCTTCTCCAGAAGTTGCTGTGCTGGAGTTCACACCGGTGCCGGAATTTGTGCCAGTCTGCAGCTAGGATGTGACACGTGTTGGTCTCCAGACATTGGAGGTGCCCATCTATTACAAGTTGGGGTTTGCAGTTGATGGAAAAGCCAGAGGGAGATGCCTGAGCTCTGATCCCATCCTTGAGTTGAGGATTTAGCTCAGCTCTTGGTTAAGAAAGAAGATGGTGTGATCCCTTTTCTGCTGCCTTATTATTATCTCACTCTCTCTCATTTCCCTTTCTTGTGACACGCAGGCTCTTCTGTCTCAGGATTAGAATCTTTTCCCTCCTTCTCCTCAGTAACTCAATAAAATGGGAAATTATTATGGCTCTTTACCTCTCTTATACTTGCTCAGGTATTATACTTCAGGCATTATACTTGTTCAGGTATTACACTTTTTCTCTCTTATACATACACTTGTTCAGGTCTCCCAGTAACTCGATTCTGTTGAAGGAGAGCCCAGGCCAGTGGGAGAAGAGTCAGGGGTGGAGGGTAGGAAACTACAGCTACACCCCATCCTGCCCAGGTGGGACGAGTGGGGTTTGCACCTGCGTTCCCTGCAGCACCAATCTGCACTCTTGTGAGCTGGAGCTGTCCCTTAGAGGCTGAAGGGTGGCAGTAGCTGTCAGCTGAGTGATGGATGGGGCTCACACAGCAGCCAGGGGTGTGCTGAGGGTGAGCAGTGTGGGGTGAGCTGGGTGCTGGGGGTCTGGCATGCCAGCAGGCTTTAGACACATCTTGTCAGCCTGGATGGGATCACGGCTGGGTTTGGGAGTACAGAGGGTGAGGGAGAAGGCAGGACTGCGGTAAGAGTCCTCCAGGAGAGGATGAATTTGCAGATTCAGAGACTTGGGAAAGCCTCCTCCTCATCATGACGTGAGTAAGGCTCTGCAAGCAGCAGCACAAAGCAGGTGGGTCTGTGTCCCCCCAGAGCTGAGCAGTGCCTGCGGTCCAGGGCCTGTCCTGGGCAGCATCATTTGTGTGCTCTTGGCTTTGCCCCAGCGCCGAGGGCTCACACAGTGATCCAGGTATGCTCAGGGAAACTTTCAGGCACTCCCTGACTGTTTAGGATTATGCATCCTGAATATTAAAGAAATCTCAATGGAGTCTAAAACCAACTCCTGACCTTTCCAGAGGCTTGAAAAGACACACACACACCCCTGCTTTGCTTTCCTCTTGCTGTCTCAGTCCTGCGTGGGAAGGGGATGGCAACACAGAAGAGTTTTGTGAGCTGTTGTTGGCTCTGATTTTCTGATAATAGTGGAGATTCACGGAAGGTCACAGGGAAGTCAGGCAGGAGCACGACAAAATGGCGAAAGAGCAAACTTTATTTACAAAACCTTCTTTATATATTCATTAATAATCTAATAATTATTGGTCGACAGTTTTTCCACCCCCTAGAGCATCCAGTACCAAAACAAAGAGATTAGAAAAGCACAAGAATGCAACTTATCTCTATTCTCCATGAGAAAGAAGAGAAAAACTTTAAAACAGTGCAACTACAAGCTGTGCTCTCTTCACACTATTTCTCAGCCTCCTGAGGGTGGGAGGTCTGGCAGGAGAGGGACTGTGGCCATCTGCCAGCAGTGGTACCTGTCTGTTTTTGCACTGAGATGGCAGAGCAGGAGGCTCACATGTGCCCTCCTGCACGGTTTGAGCATTCCTGCTCACCTTGGTGTGGGCAGGAGCTGGGACTGGAGCTCAGAGGTTCCCTGTTCTCCACGGGTTCTGTGATGAGGAGAGCACTCTTATGAATAGACACAGGAGCTTAAATAAATCTGTGCCTTTGCCCAGGCCTGTGGCAGCAGGCAGTAGCTCTTTTTGGGGTGGCCAGCACCCCAAGACTCGGTCTTGTTTGCAAGTCCTTTAATAATGACCAATTTCTGTGTCTAATAAATTATCATTTATTAGACACAGAAAATAACAGACATAAGACTTGGGACAAAACTACATGCTACCCAGGAGTAAAATAAAATAAAATACTAGTAGAGAGAGTTCAGTGCACAAAAAGGTACCTATTATTACAGCTAGCAAGAAATAATATAAGTTAGGAACCAATGTATCTTACCAATGCCAATTTGGTGGTGAAGTGTACCTCGGAGTCCTTTAACTCAATTCCCAGGAAAGTAACCTGCAGAGCCTGGGTCCAGACTCCAGGGAGAAGCCTTTGCACATTTCCAGAGCATTTGTAGGAGACTTCTGCCTCTGTGGTGATTCATGTGTCTTTTTTAGCATGAAAGTGTGTCTTTCAGTCACGTACGTATTTTTTATCTCTTTTCAACATCTTTCCTCCGGATCAAGGTGTGGATTCTGTGCTGGAGGCACCAAGAGCTAACCTCTTGCTGGGCTTTTGACCAGCCTGGGTTATCTCTGTGCCGCAGCCACGTGGCAGAGGAAAAGGGGAGGATGTCCTGCCCCAAGCACTGTGCCCAGATGTGCACAGATGCACTCCAGGCCAGACTGAATCCCACGGGAGCTGCTGTGGATCCCATGAACTCTCTGTGAGCAGAGCCACAGGCATCGCTCAGACTGACCAGAGCTGCTGTGACCTTTGCTCTTTGCACAGGGAGCACTTTTGTGCCATTGATCTTCCTCTCAGTCTAAGTTCGTGCAGCTCTCAGGCCTTCTGAGGACCAAGAGTTAAGAGGTACTGGCAATTTATCTTCCTGCTGATATAAGGCCTGTTGAAATAGAAACACTGGTTAGGAGCAAAGCTTGTAAATTGTTTCTGGCCTGCGTGTAAATTGCTTTCAACTCCCAGGGTCAGGTAACGTGAAAAATGAGGTTCACTCTCCTGTTAAAATTTAAAAGTTTAATAAAGGACAGTAGGGGACAAAGAATAAAACAAAGGAACAGCGCTGGGTGCTTGGCCCTTAGCCAAAAGCACACCTGCCATTGATGGAGACAAATACTTTTCGTATTGCATCAGCTTCATGCCTATTCATAGGCATTTATGCATATTCAAACTTTCCCCAAACTCGTTTGCATGTTCCAGGAGCTGTTTAGCATGGCTCCTCCTTGGTCCTGCCTTTTTAGAGCATGGGTATTTCTTGGCTGTGGTTTTGTCAGTTTTTGTTATCCTCTCCAGTTTGGGCTTTAATCCGTGGTTTTTGCAAGTGGCTATTGTTGTTAGGTGACATATCAGTAGCAGGGTCTTCATTGTGCTCTTCTTTGGATGTTATCCAATCAAGCAGGCAGTTTGGTTGTTGTAAGTAACACTATAAACCAAAATAACAATATTAGCTATTTCACCACTATATCTAAATTTAGTTAGTAACAGAAATAAAGGCATTAATTATTGTTACACAACTATATCTTTATAGCAAGGCTACTTTTGTAAGAATTAAAACCAGACACACAACATCCATTTTAATATTTGTGAAAAGCCAACACTGTAATATGTATTAATCACAGGTAACAAACTGAATTCCTTCATTCATTCAGTGATGGGGACTACTGGCTTTGCTGCCTGGAGCCAGAAAAGGGAGTGACACTTACAGGGTCTGGGCTTTGCTCTCAGGGACCACCACCTGTGGATCCCTGGCTTGGGAGGCCCTTGTGAGACACCAGGTAAAGTCTGGGACCCTGGGAATCCCCTGCTGAGGAGAGCACTCCCCAGGGATTATCCCTTTCTTTCCTGGCCGAGCGTTTGCTGTTCAGGGAAGGTTTCCTCCTTCATTCCATGAAAGCAGTAACTGCTTTTTTTTCTTGGTTGCTCTATAGGAATGGGAAAAATGCACTCCGTTAACAATGTCCCCCAGGGAGTGTGTGTTGGTTTTGCTTGGCCAGTTTTGGCTAGTGCCAAACCGAGTGCCCACCTCCACTTGCTGACTGCTGCTCTCTCCCTGTGCCAGGTGCTGAACATGGACACAGAGGATGACCCCTTGCTACAGGACGCCTGGCTGGAGGAGGAGGATGAAGAGGTAGCCTTCATCTCCCGGAAGAGGCGAGAGGGTGTTCTGCTGTGTGGGAAAAGCCCGTGCAGAGCCAGGCCCCTGTGTGTCACGCTGCCCGTGTCTGGCTTCTGGAATATTGTCGGCTGGGTGTTTACCAACCCATACTGTGCCGGCTTCATCCTTTTCCTGGGCTGTGCCATCCCTGCTGTGCTGGCTGCTGTCATGTTCCTGCACTACCCAGCCCTGGATATCGACATCTCCTACAACGCCTTCGAGATCCGCAACCATGAGTCCTCGCAGCACTTCGACGCCCTGGCTCTGGCTCTCAAATCCCAGTTTGGGTCGTGGGGCAGGAACCGCCGGGACCTGGCTGACTTTACCTCAGAAACGCTGCAGAGGCTCATCTTCGAGCAGCTCCAGCAGCTTCACGTCAATGCTTCCCATCTCGGGGTGAAGCGCAGCCCCCCCGAGGGCAGGACGAGCTCCCCGCGGCCCCAGGGAAACCAAACTTCCCGAATCAGGAGAGGAGCCCCACGCTGGGACTACTCCAGCACTTACATCAGTGCCAACACGCAGACTCACGCCCACTGGCGCATTGAGCTCATTTTTCTGGCTCGGGGGGACTCTGAGAACAACATCTTCACCACCGAGCGCCTGGTCACCATTCACGAGGTCGAGCGCAAGATCATGGACCACCCTCGCTTCCGGGAGTTCTGCTGGAAGCCCCACGAGGTCTTGAAGGACCTGCCCCTGGGCTCTTACTCCTACTGCTCCCCTCCCAGCTCCCTCATGACCTACTTCTTCCCCACTGAGAGGGGAGGGAAGATTTACTATGATGGCATGGGACAGGACCTTGCTGACATCCAAGGTGAGCTGAGGGCCGTGGGCAGTGGGTGGCATTTCCGTGGCCTCTCTGCAGGTTCAGGCAGTCACTGGTGTGCAGCTGAGAGGGGTGACAGCCTCGTATGGAGAGGAAGATGCTGCTGTGCCTTGAGGAATTGTCCTTTCCGCACCAAGGCTCCTTTTCAACCCTGCAGCTCCAGGCACAGGTCACACAGATCCCCACAGGCAAGGCAGAGGGACAAGTGAGGGGTGTCCTGCATGGTACAGATGTCCTCTACTGACCCTTGTCCCCCCTAGGTGACTGTGGTTAACCAGAGCAGCGTCAGGGCTTGAACAGACAGTAGGGATGAGCTTCCCTGCACTACAGAGCAGATTAAAGAGGTTTATGGGCTGCTCCAGCAGCCTGTGAATCACCAAATGGAAAGGCTCCTGTAAGGAAAGGAGGAGAAAGGCCCTGTCTCCTCCTCCCAGCTCTGTGCCCTGTACTGTGTACCTCTAGTAGAATAGAGGCTCTGGGTGGTGACAAAGAGGAGTCATGAGGAGTCTGTAGGTGTGATGTGGCTGTGGGATGCACCCTCCGTCTGTCTCCCAAGCCAGGAGCCATGCAGGGAGCAAGCAAAGAATTAACTCTGTCTGCTGCAGTAACAGTTCTGCTACCAAAACAGGAAAGAGCATAGTTTCTGGTCTTTCTGGTACAAGCTCTAGGGTTTTGGGAGTAGACAGACAGTGTCTCAGAACTAGCTGAGAACTATCTCTACCTCCCTCACACCATCAGATGGCAGAGGTACCAGGTCACAGCAGAGCCAGGACTTCTCTTCCATGGGCATTGTTTAGTTCTTAAGCTTCCAGGTGTAACGGAGAAAATATTGTCCCAGTGTATGAGAAGGAAGAGCATCCAGCAGCGGAGTGTTGATCGGAATGTTGAGGGCTGGGGGTGCTGTGGGTCAGGCCAGTCAGGTGGAAGATGGGGAGCTGCATGTGGACAAGCAGTCTCAGTGGGAGTCGGATGTGAGACTGCAATCCAGGTTTCTCTGACCCTCCTCGCTCTCTGGAAGGCAGCAGCAGTCAGCATCACTGATGAAGGACAGGGTGGCTCCCAGTTTCCCTTTGGCAGAGTAGATCCTGTGCCTTGCCAAGACAATTAAACAAGTGCCTAACAGACGTGGCGCTGCTTTCTCCTTCAGGGTCCCTGGAGCTGGCCATGACCCACCCCGAATTCTACTGGTATGTGGACGAGGGTTTGTCTGCCGAGAACATGAAGAGCTCGCTGCTGCGGAGCGAGATCCTCTTTGGGGCTCCTCTGCCCAACTACTACTCGGTGGAGGATCGCTGGGAGGAGCAGCGCCGCAAGTTCCAGAACTTCGTCATCACCTACGTGGCCATGCTGGCCAAGCAGTCCACGAGGTGAGGCTGTGTGCAGGCAGGGCGGGCGGGAGGGCACAAGAACAGGGAAGGGCAGGGATGGAATAGACCTTTCAGGGTGTAAAAGCTCTGCCTTAAGGTTCACACCAGGGTGGATGTGCCTAGACCCCTTTGATAGCTGTGTTCCATTTGGCCTCACCAGGAGGGCACCAGGCACAGAAGGCTTGGCATGCCAGCTCGGACTGCTGCTCAGTCTTGAACAGTGGTCATGGCATAATGCTCCAGATGAAGGAGAAAAAGCTTCTCCATTGAAACTGGGCTCAGGCATGGAGCTGTGAATGAGGGTGGGGAGCATATGGCAGAAAACCACGGGTATATTCCCCTTTAATGCCACTTCCTACGGCAGCAGTATGCCAGAGACAACAACAGAGACAATGAAGGGGGCACAAAGTTTGAATCTTACGCCTGCCTTTCCACTGAGCCCTTGTCTGGCACTGGATCTTTTTGCTTCCATCTCACAAATCCAGTTCCGCTGGCTCAAGCAGAGCTGCCTTCCTGCTCTGAATTTGACCACCACTGGTCTGATGCAGGGGATGAAATGCTCTTTACTCAAGGCCACTCAACCTGTGGGTCCAATTCTACTTTTGCTTTTTTGTACAAGAGAGAGGTAGGGAGGGAAGTTTCAGGGCAGGATAAGTTACAGGACGTGCAGGCTTTTTTCCCCACCAGGTCTGTATGACTTGGTTGAGCAGAGCTTTGCTCAGTGCTTGTGAGAGAGAGATGATAAAACAGAGCTAAAAGGGCTAAAAGAGCACCCCAGTACCCAGGCAGCTGACAGAAGGCAGTGCCTCCTAGTCCCTGTGCCTTCTCAGACTCCAGCTTTGCACTGCCCTGAGTCTCAGGAGCTCCCAGAACGCAGGGATGCTGATCTTCTAAAGCAGGTTGGAGTGCAGGCAGCCACGAGGCGTTCTCAGCAATGGGCTGGCAGAGCAGGTTGTGATTATGACAAGCCAAAAGGGAATTGGGGCCAAGGCTCAGCTCCAAAGCTTGGATCCCTGATAGCCTCCTATGGTGCAGCATTATTGTAGTCCTGGTTAAATTATGTTGGATTACTTCCACTCAGAGCCTGCTTCCAGAGGCAGAAGCTGGTAAATCATATGGTTTCTGATAAGCTCACTCTGCCTGCATCCGCTGTGCTAATATAATAAGCAATGATTAGGATTCCAGATGGAATTGGCTTTGCAGGCTTCAGGAACCGTCTATTAGTGCCTAAGACCCACCATGCACTGGATGAATTTTAAAAATATTAGACCTGTTCTTTATTTTTCTCCTTCTCTGTGTGAATTTCACCTCCAGCAGCAGCAGCTTTGTTTAACCTGCTCTCACTGCTCTGAGCTATTTCCTCAGAGAATTGCCAGGTTATTAGAGCAGTGACCTCCTTTGGCTCTGGAGGAGACACTGTGCTTTAAACCACCTGCCTCTGCTCCTTTTGCATTCAACTATTCCTCTTCTTTCATATCTTCTCGCCCTAGCAAAGTCCAAGTGCTGTACGGAGGCACAGATTTGTTTGACTACGAAGTGAGGAGGACTTTCAACAATGACATGTTGCTGGCCTTCATCAGCAGTAGCTGCATAGCTGTCTTGGTCTACATTCTCACCTCCTGCTCAGGTAGGCTGGAGTCATAGCTGCCCTGCTCTGACACAAATCCAGATGTGCCATATCCCTCTGTGACTGTGCAAGCCCTGGGAGACACTGATGCCCTGGCACCAGCGTGGCACAGCAGCGTGCAGAAGGGCGAGCCACTCTGATTCTCCAGAGCAGAGATTTGAGTGAAAGGTTGAGAGATTTGGGTGAGGGAAAGACTCACAGGAGAACAGGAATAAGATGCAAATTCCCATCTTGCTAATGCTGGCGTAAATATTTTGCATGAGCCTCATGGGAAGGAGTCTGCAAGCAGTGCTCACACAGCCCTGAGCTATTCTCTGTCACCAACACACTCATGGGACCCCAACAGGGCAGGTGGGAGGTGTCTGTTCTCCTGGGGGTGGCCAGAGATAGTATTTTTTCCATGTTTCTTTTCTGCCGTAGTGTTCCTGTCATTCTTTGGTATTGCCAGCATTGGGCTCAGCTGCCTGGTGGCTCTGTTCCTGTACCACGTCGTGTTTGGGATCCAGTATCTGGGGATCCTCAATGGTGTGGCTGCCTTTGTCATCGTGGGGATTGGTAAGCATGTCCTTATTCAAAGCCTGCCTTTGCTGCCTTGCCCTGCCTCCTCCCTGCCGGAGAGAAGAAAGTGATGGTGGCAAATGCAGATTGAATTTTCAAGCCCTTTTCCATTACCTGCAAGTGTAATATTTGCAGGTCAAATGCCAAGAGGGAAATCAGATTTTTAGCAGGTGTCACTTCTGTGAGCAGGGTATCGACATCTCTGCTGTCTTTTTCCAAGGGGGAAATCAGATTTTTAACAGGTGTCTGTAGTTGCACTGTTTTAAAATCTTTCTCCTCTTTCTCATGGAGAATAGAGATAAGTTGCATTCTTGTGCTTTCTAATCTCATTGTTTTGGTACTGGACACTTCAGCGTTGTAACCAATCATTATAGGGAGTGGAAAAACTATCGACCAGTAATTATCAGACTATTAATGGATATATAAAGAAGTTCTTGTAAATAAAGTTTCTCTTTTCGCCATCTTGGTACTGCCTGCCTGACTTTCCTGCGGGCTTCAGCGAGTCTCCACGAATATCAGAAAATCAGAGCAACAGGTGTCACTTCTGTGAGCATGGTATCAACATCTCTGCTGTCTTTTTCCAGGGGTTGATGATGTCTTTGTTTTCATCAACACCTACCGCCAAGCCACGCACCTGCAGGACCTGCGGCTGCGCATGATCCACACTGTCCAGACAGCAGGCAAGGCCACCTTCTTCACCTCCCTGACCACCGCTGCAGCCTATGCTGCCAACATCTTCTCCCAGGTACCCTGCCCCTTTGGGATTTGGCGTTTCCATTTCTGCCAGAGGGCCTAATCGATCAGGAGCCTGCTGGCACCATCTGTCCTCTCCTTCAGCCCAGGGGGCTGCCAGACCTGCTTCTCACAGGGCTGTCTCTTACCTTGGATTAGCATCCAAGGAAATCCTTCTGTGCCACTGATCAAACAGCATCCAGTGGCCACCAGGCTCTGTCTCAGTGCTTCACCCACCAGGTTTGCTGACTGTCATGACTGAGCTCAGCGTGTGCTATTCTCAGGCTCCTCCAGACATCTCTTCCTTGGATTCCCTGCTGTCTCTCCAGCAATCCTGCCCCAGCTGATCCCAGCCCCGTGTTCTCTCTCTTTGTGTAGATCCCAGCTGTGCATGACTTTGGCCTCTTCATGTCGCTGATTGTGTCCTGCTGCTGGGTGGCTGTGCTCTTCACCATGCCAGCTGCTCTTGGAATATGGACCCTTTATGTGTCCCCACTGGAGAGCTCCTGCCAAGCCAGGTGAGCCCTGGAGCCTGTGGGTGGGAAGCTGTGGGATTTGCAGTCAAGGAGGTGTGCAAATTCTTTCCCTATCCTCTGAGTTTATCCTCATTCCCCTCAGGCAGCTTGGCTTTGTCTCTGACAGAAGGGAATTGTAAGTTCTGCCATTCCAAATTGGAGCAAAATGGAAGGGTCAAGTTGCAGTCTCATTCTCTCTGGTGAATGCACAGGTGCTTTCCATGAGCCACACTCTGCAATGTCTGTCAGTCCTCTTGGTTAAATCCTGTGGAGTATTGGACCATTTGTGTCCTCGGAGCACTTAATGCACAGCCAAACCTTCAAGCAGTGGGGACACAAGCCCTGCAAGGCAGACAGATCACCATTCCCCCTGCCTGTGAGCACAAGCAGGACGTGGAGATTTGTGTTTAAAAGTCACCACATTTCCTCTTCCCCTGCTCTTTAGCACTGCAGATGACCTGGTGTGGTTTTATTCACTAGCAGGGAGATGAACTCCTGAAATTCCTGTCACTCAGCACCTGGAGCCCATGGCTCAGCCCTACCCTGTGGATCCAGCCTAGCCCCTGCCCTCTCAGCACTTAGCAATGCAATTTGCCATGGCCCTCCCTGTTTTCTTTCCAAGTAATTTTGGCAGGTTGTTGCTGCTCTCCTTGCCACTGAAGGAGCCCACTGGAGACTCTTCACAGGGTATGTGGCTTAAAACCTTTGCCTTTGTCTCCTTTCCTGCTCTAATCCAGCTGCAGTCAGAAGTGCACCAAAAAGAGTGCCCTGCACCTGGCTGAAGATCTCTTCATTGCCTCGGAGGCCACTTCCAGAGCAGGCAGAGAGACCCTTCCCTACCTTGACGATGACATCCCACTGCTCAGCGTGGAGGAGGAGCCTGGTACGTATCTGCTGTGTGGTGCCCTCAGGGGGATCACACTGCCCTCTTTATCCTGCAGTTCTCCCTACCCCTGACACCGGTCCTTGCCTCAGTTTTCCAAATTGTAAGCTGGAGATGGTGACATCATGGGAGGTTGTAGGAGACAGAACTCAGCATTCCTTGTAGGTTGCTTTGAGATCTTCAGTGGGCGTCAATGAATGCTTTCTAACCACTCTGCTAATTCTCTTGGGTCCACCATGGTCTGCTTTCTGTCTGGAATCACTGACTGTGACATGGATGTACCCATGAGACATTAATTCATAACACCAGGACAGCTCACCTCGGAGTAAGGTTTTTCCCTCTTCCCTGCCATTGGGGGCACTGCATTTGGGATGCAGGAGGAAGAACACTGTTGTTCTCCAGCATCACCCCCCTAGAGCAGCTCCTCCATCATGGTATGAAGAGGGCAGTGACTTGTGTGAGATCACATAAGCAATCCAGAAAAAAAGCCCAGAAATTCCCAATCTGTTGTTAGCAGGAGATAATCCTTCCAGCCCTGATCCCAAGAGAAAGGTGCTTACAGGGTCGTGCTCTCTTGTACTTGGCTTTTAAAACTTGCTGGAATCTCTTCTTTTAAAACCCCCAACAGCAGTGGTCTGGGCAGTATCTTTCAGGTCTAGGAGCAAACTGGAACTGGAGGTAACTGGGTCAATTCCATGGTGTGTGCAGAGCCCTTGCTGCAGAGTGGGCTCTGAGATGCCTTTGGCAGGCAGAGAAGCTCTGGCTCTGTGCTGCTGGAGTTCTCCTTAGTATGCCAGAGCCACACACAGTGGTGATGTATGGAAATAATCCCTCACTTCCCTGCAAACAGAGGGATGTTTTCCTCCAGGGCCCTTGGGCATCAGGGAACTGTGAAGAAGCAAAGCAGCTTGTTCCAGTCGGTGACCAAGCATGGTTTGTAGGTTGGCTGTGCAGTGTGCTGGGCGTGCTTGATCCCACCACAGCAAGTGTCCACTTCTCACGCATAGAGGAGTGGGCAGTTCCCTTGGCACCCCTGAGCTGGAGAGAAGAGAATCAGGAAGAGCCAGGCTGCAGTCAGGAAGAGGTCAGCTATGTGTAATTAGCAGTAAGACGTATTTAGTGGGACAGGGACAAATTCTGCTTGGCCCAAGAAGCTTGCAGTGGCCCTGTGACCTTATGGACAGTGTTTGTGGGATTTGGTAGAGGAAGGAATAGCCTGAAGCATAGATTTTGCCTGAGCCATGGATTTACAAGTGTAGCTGTTGCATGGCAGTGACTTGACAAAGATGATTGTTATAAAACCCTCTGAGTCACTGCCTCTGCCTGCCTCTTACTCCATCTCTTTAGCCTGAGTTGTACAGCACCTTGCAGAAGATTTGATAAAGGAGGGCAGTGAGCTCTGAGAGACACTCCTACCACTGAGACTG
This sequence comes from Acanthornis magna, assembly GCA_036785705.1. Lineage (NCBI taxonomy): Eukaryota > Metazoa > Chordata > Aves > Passeriformes > Acanthizidae > Acanthornis > Acanthornis magna. The sequence continues at coordinate 1,088,560 of JAWUZG010000050.1, forward strand.
CTTTTGATTTCTCTCTCTTCTAGTCTCCCTGGAAATAGGAGATGTTCCCTTGGTGTCTGTGCTGCCAGAAAATCTGCAGCTCTCTGCAGAGAAGAGCAACCGGGGTCACTTGATAACTCACCTGCAGGAGCTGCTGGAGCACTGGGTGCTGTGGTCTGCAGTGAAGAGCAGATGGGTGATTGTGGGTAAGGAAAGAGGCAGGTATTCCATCTACATGGATTTTATAGGGTTTGACATTTCAATCGGTCTCCAAGCCTTGATTATTAGTGACAAGAAGTGGGAAAGGGGATATGGTAAGTGGCTTCTAACACAGTGGGAGAGTGCTCCCAGGACAGTCAGTCCCTGAGGGACTTACCCATCCCTTTCTTTTTACTCAGATCTAAAGTGGCAAATCTTGATGGAGTTTTTCCAGGCATGGGGCTTATTACAAGAAAGCCCAGCTGCCAGTGTGCTTTAGAAGCTGTTCTTTTGCCAGCTGAAAATACCATCTTTCTGCCACGTTCCTGCTCTCTGAGTATGTCTGAAATGCAAAGTGCACGTAGGGTCCCACACTGACCCAGGTTTCTCCTTGCAGGGCTCTTTCTCCTTGTTTTGCTCCTGTCCATATTCTTTGCTAGCCGCCTCCACCCAGCTAGCCGTGCTCCAGTCTTGTTCCGGCCAGACACAAACATCCAGGTCCTACTGGACCTGAAATACAACCTGAGTGCTGAAGGCATCTCCTGTGTTACCTGCTCAGGTGAGAACACTGGTCCCCAAACCATGGTGGGTGCAGCCCAGCCTGGCTTAGGCCCTGGACTGGAGGAGCTGAACTGTGAGGCAGACACCTGTAATATTTAAATATCTCGTTGGACATTGGATGGACCCTGTGGAAGGCAGGCACACATTGGGAGTGGGCATGGTTGAGTTGCCTGTAGGGGTTGAGTATTTAGAAAAGTATTTCCTGCTTTAGCCAGGAACTCCCAGAGTACTTCAATCACTTCACAGACCATGAAAACTGCCTATTTTTACCCATAAGTGCTGGTCTCATGTCAGTGCCCAGCCGAGGCTCTGTGGCATTGTGTTGCCTGCTCAGGGTTTGGTGTTCAGCAGCAGAGTCTGTGGTGTGCACAGGACTGGTAGGTTTTCTCTCATGCCATTCACTCTTTTCCTCCCTGACTAACCTTGTGGGACAGGTTTGTTTCAGGAAAAGCCCCACAGTTTGCAGAACAACATCCGAACTTCCTTGGAGAAAAAGAAGAGGGGCTCGGGGTCACCTGGGGGAAGCAAAGGCAGCATGAGTGACACAGGGCAGCAAGGTGAGTGGGGCATGATGACTCCACCACATGAGGGGCCAGGGCCCAAGGACCCACTGGGGTGGAAATTAAATGACATGCTCTCTGAAGAGCTGATGGAGGATAATTCTCTCCAGGGCCTGCCCCACTGAGCCTGGTGCTGGATGTATGGGCATCTTTAGAATATCCCTTTCCTTGAACACCTACTGCTCTCTAGGACATGGTCCTGTCACCCAGGTGACAGCACAGTCTAGTGTCACATCCCTCTGATCTGAGCACAGGGCTAGGAACTCGGAGCTTTTACATCCCAGTCCTGTTCACAGCCCTGTTGGCAGGTCACAAGGAGAGTAAATTCAGCCTGTTTTGCAGGGGATTTTGAGGATAAAACAGCTATTGGGCCAGGTCCCAAGATGGCATGAATCAATAAGCCATCAGGAATTACTGCAGCTCAGGATGTATCTGTGATAGCCTTTGAAAGCTGTGCTGTGCTGCCAGAAGGCAGAGGCTTTGCCTGCTGTCCCAGAGCACACAGCACAACCCTCCTTTGTTCCACCCGTGTCTGTAGGATTTGCTGATCGAGAAGTACCACCAAACCTCACACCCTCTGTTTTCCTCAGATCTCCAGGGGACTGTGTATATCTCCAAGTCCAGGAGCAAGGGAAGGCCAGCCATCTACAGATTCTCACTCAATGCCACTGTCCCTGCGCCCTGGCAGATGGTGGCACCGGGAGACGGGGAGGTGCCCTCATTCCAGGTGAGTCAGTCCAGGATGTTGGACCCCTCTATCAAGAGTGCAGCACTCAGCAGGTGAGCACCAGAGCCTCCTCCTGTCTCTCCATGGGGTCCTGTGTAGCTCTGGGTGACATTTTCAGGGCACTGCAGCAGGGTAATTAACACAGAAGGCATTGTGCTTGGCCTCATCCAAGATAACAACCTTGGAGTGCCACGAGACTTACCTGTTGCTGTTGTGAGGTGACTGTCAGCGATGGGAGCAGGACTGTGGGTGTCACTAGAGCAGATGTCCCTCACCCTGGGCAGAGCAGCCCCTGGGAACGGGGGTGCCGAGGGGCCGGACACACACTGGCCATTGCTGGAAAGGGGCAGGCTGGGGGCTGGCTGGGGCTGTGCCTGCCGTGCTCGTTCTGTGTGGCTGTGCCAGTGCTCAGGGAGGAGGGGAGAGTGTGATGCTGATGTGCAAGAGGCTGCAACCCTGTGGAGTTAAGTATCTGTTTTCATTAATCCATTGCTTAGGTGTATAGAGTGCCTTTCGGTAACTTCACCAGGAAGCTGACAGCTTGTGTGTCCACAGTAGGGCTGCTTAAGCAGACGAGCCCCAGGAAGTGGATGATGACCACCTTGTCCTGTGACACCAAGAAGGGCTGGAAGTTTGACTTCAGTTTCTACGTGGCCTCCAAGGAGCAGCAGCGAACACGGTAACTTTCCAAAATCCGCTCAGGACCAGGCAGCAGAAACAGCACAGTTGAGAGGCTGATGTGAGATCCCTAATGGCCTGCGCTGGTCCTGCCCTCCATCAGTGATGTCCATGGCCCTAGATTTTGCTTTTCTGCATGTATGCCCCATCTCTGCAGTCACTTTGCAGGCCCATGGCATCAATAATGCACTTGAGACGTGCAGGGCTGTGACTGGGGGCTTCTTTGGGTGGCAGAAAGATGTTGCTGATCTGGTTCTTGCCCTTACCCACCTGAACTCTTGGGCTGAACGGGCAGCACACAATATGCAATGGCTAGGGACAGAGATCTGGAGATGCTCACTTTTCCCTTTCTTTCTGTGCCTGAGAATGTCTGTTTCCATGTGTCTCGGATTAGAGACAAATTTCCTAGGTAGAAAGCACTCTGAACAAGTGCCTCCCCCACAGCAAAGGTTTCTGGCACCCCTTCCACCCCACAATAACAGAATATCTCGGCTGAAAGTGGGAAAATAACTGTTTAATTAACAGACCACACAGTGGAAGGGGAAAGGGGAAAAGGGGTCATTAAACCTGAGTAAACAGTTGATGACCTTTAGTGTCCTTTTCCTCAGGCGTAGCTTCCCCTTTCTGGGGTCCCTGGAGGGGCCGGGTGGAGTTGCTGCGGTGGCTCCCTGGAGGATTCTCATCCGCTGTCCTCCGGGGCTCCTCAGGTTCTTAGATGAGAAAGCAAGTTGAAGGAAAAGGTCCAAAAACGATGGAAAAAAAACAAAAAAGAAAAACCCCAGCAACAGCCACACCAGTAGCAACAGCCACTGGCAGCAGCAACTGACTTAAAAAAAAACCACCAGTGTCACTTCCTTCTCACTCCCCCATAGGAGAGCCGGGGGAAGAGTTTCAAACCATCCCGCGCTGGCAGAGCTTTTCTCTTGGCTGTGGGACACAGTTAGAGCTACAGGACCATATTTCTGGTCAAGCATACAAACGATAGGGAATACAAAATACCATTACGCCACCCCAGGACACCATGTAACACTTTGGACGCATCATCACCTCTATCTCTGGTCCCCCATAACCAATTTTCTTTGCTGCACAGGAAGCTGTATTTTGCCCAGTCGCACAAACCCCCTTACCACGGCCGAGTGTGTGTGGCACCTCCGGGCTGTCTGCTCAGCTCCAGCCCTGACGGACCCACCAAAGGCATCCTGTACGTTCCCAGTGAGAAAGGTAAGCCGATGAGGCCCTGTTCAAACATCCCAAAATCCAGAGAGTCAGACCTTTTTTGCCACCTAACATAACCTGTAGTTGCACTGTTTTAGAAATCTTTCTCTTCTTTCTCAGGGAGAATAGAGATAAGCTGCATTTTTGTGCTTTCCTAATCTCTGTGTTTGGTACTAGGTGTTGTATAGCTGTGACCAATGGTTTTAGGAGGTGGATTCCCTGCTGACCAATAGTTGCCAGATTATTAATGGATATATAAAGAAGTTTCTGTAAATAAAGTTTCTCCTTTCGCCGTCTTGGGTCCATCTGCCTGCTTCCTCTGCCAGCTTCTGCGAATCTCAGGAAATCTAAACCCACAATAACCAACCTTTATTGTGTATTTTCCAGCAGCACCCAAGGCAAAGCTGTCGGCCACGTCGGGATTCAATCCGTGCATGAACACAGGCTGCGGGAAGCCGGCGGTGCGGCCGCTGGTGGACACGGGGGCCATGGTGTTCGTCGTGTTTGGCATCAGAGGGGTTAACCGCACACGGCGCCCGGACAACCACGTCATCGGGGACATGGTACACACGGTCTGGTGTGCTGGGCTGTAGGATTGCCGTCTGTGGTGTTCGGGTCGGTTGTTTCGGATGGTGGGGATGGAGACGAGAGATCTCTGGAGTTTGGTCTTAGAGCATGAGGTTTATTGTGAAAGGGCTTGGGTGTAGGGGACCTGCCAGGAGCTGCCAGACACAGCTCAGAGCAGGGCAGAGAGGTGAGAGAGAGAAAAGAGAAGTACAGAAGAATACAGAATCCCGTGGTTGCAGTTTACAATACAATAAATCATCTTCTGTGCTGAATATTCTAATTTTCACTAACCAATCTAGAACAAGCTACAAATCCTACAACATTTACATACAGCCCATGAGAGTCATTGCATTACCATACGGCATTAGATTTTAAACTCTAAAAACTGCTTTTTGGACCCTCTGCCAAGTTGGTAGGGTCTGCTGTGACCCTTGGACCTGTCTGCAAGCAGAGGAGATTGTTTAATCAAAAGGGGGATTACCTTCAGTGGCCATCTCATTGTTTTCCAGTTGTTCAGTCACTGGGGTTTGGTATCTCAAAGCTTGTCTTCATTTCAATCTCGCTTCTAGTTTCCATATTCTCAGCATCTTTTGCCAGGTAATCATATTTATAAGACTTTCCTGTTTCATCTTCCCCAACACTGGGTGGGCGTGCTTGGGGCTGGAGAGCGAGGGATGGGCTCTCTGGATGGTGTTTGGTTAATACCCACAGCCCAGGGTGGTCCAGCGGTCTGGAGAGATGGAAGGGCAGAGGTGGTAGCGTTGTGATGAGCCAGTATGGTTCTGTTTTAGCAAATTGACAAAATAATGGAGATCAGGAAGTCCTTACTGAAAGAAAACACCTCAGACTTTTCAGAAAATCCATCTGAGTGCGATGTATAACCTTCTCATTTTGAGTCTGAATCTGGCTTTCTTGAGGATTTTAGAAACAAACCCATCTTGAGCTCAGTACAAAATCTCACTACAAATTTAAGACTGAGGGAACTGATATTTTTCTATAATATATATCTTCTTATGATGTATTAGCAGGAAAAAAAAATCAGTTACTCCAGGGAAAGGTTACTAAATGTGACTTTTCTGGAAACAGCTTATCTCTGAGGTCTGAAACCTTGACACATGGCATCCTTCTCCTAGAAAAATTTTGCTTAGCTTGGCTGATACACTTCAGCTTTCTGCTGTTATTCTGCCCTTTGAATTGGCTGTACTGTGCAGAATCAGCTTTTGCCATGTTTCCTCTGAAGGGGCAGTGACAAACGCAGGCAGTGCAGTGGGCAGGAGGCTGGAGCTGCTGTGTGTATGCCTCACTTGCGGTGCTCTTGTCGTTGTGTCTCCTTGTGAAAGGGCAGCGTTATCTACGATGACAGCTTTGACCTCTTCAAAGAGATTGGCAACCTGTGCCGCCTCTGCAAAGCCATCGCCAGCAACTCGGAGCTGGTGAAGCCTGGAGGGGCTCAGTGCCTGCCCTCGGGTAGGTCCAACTAACTCCTCTGCAGCTCTGCCTGGGCTTGCTTGGGCTGGGGTCCTCAACAGCAAACCAGAGAGGGTGACTGCTTCTTGCTGTCTCCTTTTCTTCCCGAGGCAGCTGACCCTTCTAGAACGTGTCATTGGTTGTACTTTAAAAAAAAAAGGTCTATTTAATGCCAAAGACACTGGGTATATTCTTTGGGATTTAATCCAGAAAGATAACAGAATTGCATTTGTTCTTTCCAGTCGTGGGTATTGCTTGAGATACAATCTTTTGATTCAGTAAATATCTTCTTAGTAGCTCCTGAATAACCATGAAACCACACCTGATCTCATTGCAGTGAGCTACTCTCTGTCTCTGTGGCTTTGCATACCTGAACAGTGACCATCTCTCCCAACTTCAGAGGTCACAAGGTTGTGGAGCTCAGCCTAGGGAGTGTCTATTGGCTTCCATTTTCATGCCTGGAGCAAATCCCTGCCGGTTCAGGCAGACAGCTGTCAGCACTTGCTCCTTGTGCTGCTTCCTGACAGCTGGGGACAAGCAGCTGTGGCAGTGTCCTGTCCCATGCTGATGGCACAGAGTTTCCTTTCAAGCTACAGCAGCTGAGAGCTGTGGTGCCAAGACCTCAAGGGCTTTGGCAAAACCAGAGTGGCGAGGGGACACTGCTGACAAATGGGGCCTGCTGTTGTCTTGGGGCTCTCGTTTGGGGTTGTTGGTTGGGGTTTTTTTCATCCCCTTGCTCTGATGTGTTTCCTTTCCCTGTTCCGTGCTCCATCCCTTGCTCTTTCTTTCTCTCCAGGTTACAGCATTTCCTCCTTTCTACAGATGTTGCACCCTGAGTGCAAGAACATCCCTGAGCCAAACCTGCTGCCTGGACAGCTCTCTCACGGGACAGTGGGGGTGAAGGATGGCAAGGTGCAGTGGATCTCCATGGCATTTGAATCGGTGAGCCCATAGCATCACATGGTGACACTGTCATTCTGGTGACAATTTCATCTTCTGACTTCTGGGGGTTTAGCTCTGCTCTTTCTGCACTGGCCACTTTCGTTTGCAGCCATAATTTAGTGTCTGTTGAAGACAGATGCCTACACTGATAAATTGTTAGAAGAGGCTGTTTATGCCACGATTAGCTCAGGCAAGAAGCTGGTGGCAGATTTGCCCAAATGCCACTGCCACTTCGGCCTGGTGCTGCCACTCAAGCTAGCTTCTTCTGCCCTTTCCCTTGCCATGCACACCCTGCCCAAAGAGCAGGACACGAGAGATGTGTTCATCTCGTTACAGACAACCTACAAGGGGAAATCGTCCTTCCAGACCTATGCTGACTATCTGAAATGGGAGACATTCCTGCAGCAGCAGCTCCGGCTCTTCCCAGAGGGCTCTGCTCTCCGCCACGGTTTCCAGACCTGCGAGCACTGGAAGCAGATTTTCATGGAGATTATAGGCAAGTGACTGCCGTGTTTCTCTCCCTGGGGAACCCATGCTCTCTGACACATCTTCACAGCACACTCCATCCCGTATGGTGGGCATGCAGTCCCTTGCCATGGCTGTGCCAACTCCTAAAGCCTGTTCCTGCCCTAAGCAATGTGGATTGTCAAAATTCTAGGCAAAGCCCAAGGGAAAAGGTAAGGGAAGGCACTCAGCCCTGCTGATGTGGGATTCAAGAAACCCATCACCTTCTTTCTACTTTCATTCTCCCCTTCCCATCTCCCCCGGTGTGAGTCCCTGCCTGCCTTGCTGCCAGCAGGAACATGGCACTTTTCTCATCCCAGCTGTCACCTTCAGGATTGAAATCAGCTGACTGTTTTCTTCCAGGAGTGCAGAGTGCCCTGTATGGTCTTGTCCTCTCGCTGGTCATCTGTGTGGCTGCCGTGGCAGTGTTCACAACACACATCCTCCTCCTGCTGCCAGTGCTGCTCAGCATCTTAGGTAAAAACGCTAATTCCAATGTGTCAGGCTTTCACTTTTCCTGAAGTTGGTGGGTTGTGGCACTGCTGAGTCTCTGGTGATTTGAACTGAGTTGCTCATATTCTTTGTAAACCCCTTTGGCTTTCCAGGAGGCTGTCCTGGAGAAGAGACTGGCTAAGTGAACAAAAGAAACTCTCAACAAATGCACAGGAACCTCATTGGGAAAGTAGATTTGTGTGTCTAATTCCCAGTGTGTTTTATCTACAAAATCCCTTCTATTTGTTTAAGTAAGGGTTTTAGCTACACAAATGCCATCCCTACCTGTTATGTATAATAATGTGATTAAGTCCCACATGCTCTGAATAACAATTGCACTACTTTCCAAGAACCTGCACCATGGTTGCTGTTTCCGAGTAGTGGGAGATGTTAAAAGCTGAGTATTTTAGCAGTTTTGGTAGTATTTGAAGCAAATTTGTAAATAGTTTCCTCTCCCTGGCTGGTGATTTGATGATATTGTGGTCTAAGTGTGTTGCTAAACTCAGTTTAAAAATCAAATCTATCATTTTGAAACCACTTAGCCTCCCACACATGACTCACAAACAAACAGCACTCTTGCCTTCAGAAATTGTGCTCAGGCTCAGCGTAACTCCAGCAAGCAAAGCAACAGGCTCAGTGCCCTGTGGGGTTTGTGTGCACACATGGACACTTGTCTGGACTTGGGTTCATTTAGCAAGAGTCAGTCTGGATTGGCATCATTCTGTCAGTTTGCCTGATATTTAACTAGATGTTCCTCTGGCCCCAGCAGGTCTGACCACCTCACAGAATGCTCCCTGTGCTAAGGGAAGGTGAGAGAAGTGTTTGTCACTGTGGCAGGATTCAGGCTGGCTGCACACAGACCTGTGGGGTGTGATCCCAAACTCCCCAGGGACTGACTTGTCCTGGACAGCAGTCCCAGAGTCCTTTACATTTGCCTGACACTTTCCTCACACAGGGGTCGTCTGCCTTGTGGTGACCATCATGTACTGGTCTGGCTGGGAAATGGGAGCTGTGGAAGCCATTTCCCTCTCCATCCTCGTTGGCTCCTCTGTCGATTACTGCGTGCACTTGGTGGAGGGCTACCTGCTGGCAGGGGAGAACCTGCCACTCCATCAGGCAGAGGTGAGCTCTGTTCTTCCCACAGCCTTGCATTCATTCCTCCTGTGCCCTCTGTGCCCCTCAGCTGTGGTGCAGGACCCACGATGGGCAAGGGGGATGTGTCCTGGCACCCCAGAGCATCCCTGGGGAGTTTGCTGCTTGTCAGACTGTGAGCTTGGGTACCTCAGTACAGTAAACCCAGACGAGGGTGCAACCACGTGGTTGTCCCTTTCTTGCTGGCCACAGCTGTGTCCAAAGCAGCTCTTTTCATGTCCACAGCTGTGTCCAAAGCAGCTCTTTTCATGTCCACGGCTGTGTCCAAAGCAGCTCTTTCCTTGTCCAAGTGAAGACAGTCTGTGCTGGAACAGCTCTATACTAATTCTGCAACCTCTGAAAATTGCTTTGCTGGACTCCCAGCTTGTCTCGGGTGTTGTCAACATCTTTTGTCTCTTTGGGAAGATGAAGAGCACAAAAGCCTGGGATCTCTGGTGCCAGGGGTAGTGTCTGCATGCAGTGCCTGTGCTGTGTGGGCCCAGTAACCAGTCTGATGTGGTGGAAAGGAGGCACAAAATCCTTTGCCCCTGCTGGGTTTTAACCCTGTGGCTCTTTGCTCAGTGTGCTCAGAGGCTGCACAAACTGTCCGAGTGGCACTCAGGCAGCCTCTTCGTCCTGGACCAGGATTCTGTGAGCTAAGCTGTTGCTGAGAGCTCACGGATATATCGAAACAGGCAGAGAGGTGACCGAAGTGGCAAGAGGAAGTTTATTAATAATTCTCTACTTATATACATTGTAAGAGTCTAACAGTGATTGGTTGTCTCGGGTTAGAGACAATTTTCCTGGGTGGAAAGGGCTCTGAACAGAACACCTCCCCCCACAGCAAAGGCCTCCGGCACCCCTTCCCCCACAACAGCAGAGGCACAGGAATGAAAGTGGAAAAAGCTGTTTATTCAGTCCCCCCACAGGCACAGGGGAAAGGGAAAGGGGAAAAGGAATCACCAAACCCGAATGAACAGTTGATGAACTTTAGTGTCCTTTTCCTCAGGTGTAGCCACCCCTTTCCGGGGGTTTCCCCCCCAGGGATTTCCTGTCCACTGTCCTCCGAGGCTCCCAGGGTTCTCTGACAAAAAAGTCGAGGAAAAAAGGGTCCAAAAAAAAGATGATGAAGCAGCAATCCCAGGGGAGGAGGGGAAAAAAAAAAAAGCAGCAGTCACAGCAGCAGCAGCAGCCCAACTAAGCAATGTCCCTTCCTCCCGGAACAGCGAGCGGGGGAGAGTTTCAAAATATCCTGCGTTGGCAGAGCTTCTCCTGCTGCTGAGCACAGCTAAAGCTACAGGACATTTTAGGCAGGCGTGCAAACAATATGGGATACAGGATTATCATTACATCACCCCAGGACGTTGGTCTATAGCCATCCACCTCCCAGGGCGATTGCCTGAAGCCCTTACAGCACTCAGTTCCAAAACACAGATCAGAAAGAGCAGGAAGAATTCAGCTTATCTTTGTTTCCCATACGATTCATGAGAAAAGAGAGAGAGATCTTAGAATAGTGCATCCACACTAAGCCACCCTCCCAAAGTGTAGAAATCTGGCTCCTGACGTGGACCTCAGTCGGCAGAGCATGAGGTGTATTGTAATAAAGAGCGTGGGGTAAGAGACCTGCTATGAACCGCCAGGCGTGGCCCAGAGCAGGTCTGAGAGGTGAGAGAGAGAGAGGTACAGGAATCGGGAATGCAGAATACCGTGCTTCTCGCTTACAATACAATAAATCATTCTGATTTTCACTAACCAATCTAGGACAAGATACAAATTCTATAGCATTTACATACAGCCTATGAGCATCCTTGTATTACCATATGGCGTTATATTTTAAACTCTAAAAACTGCTTTTTTTTACCTTATGCTAAGTTAGTAAAGTCTACTCTGACCCTTGGACCTGCAGACAGGCAAGGGCTATTGTCTAATCAAGGAAGGCTATTGTTCAATCAGAGAGGGAGATTACCTGCGGTCGCTATACCATTGTTTTTCAGTTTATTCAGTAACTGAGGTTTGGTATCTCAAAACTTGTCTTCATTTCAATCTCGCTTGTAATTTCTATATTTTCAGCATCTTTCGCCAGGTAATAATTTCTATAAGACTTTCCTATTTCGTCCTCCCCAACACCAAAGCCTAAAATACCAGTGTGCCTGTGGTGCTAACCCTTCTGTCCCTCCCTCCAGGACCCCACGGCGTGCCGGCAGTGGAGGACGATGGAAGCGGTGCGGCACGTGGGTGTGGCCATCGTGTCCAGCGCCGTCACCACCGTCATTGCCACCGTGCCGCTGTTCTTCTGCATCATTGCCCCCTTCGCCAAGTTTGGCAAGATCGTGGCCCTCAACACGGCAGTGTCCATCCTGTACACGCTGACTGTGAGCACAGCCCTGCTGAGCATCATGGGCCCCGGCACCTTCACCCGCAGCAGGACTTCCTGCCTCAAGGCTGTACTGGGGGTGCTCCTGGTCGGCCTGCTGGGTCTCTGCGTCTGCCTCACCCTGCTGAAGAGTGGATTTAAGATCCCCCTCCCCAACGGGACAGCCCTGTAGAGCCCAGGCCAAGGGCCACGTGTTCTGTCCTCTTGCTCCCTTTTTTTCTTTTCTTTTTAAAGAATATTTTTGGTAAGAAAAAGAAGAGGAAAAAAAAATCTGTTTTTTCCAGAAGTTTTTCAACTCCAGATGCACTTTATTTTCTAATGAGTTTTGCTCTAAACTTGTATTTATTTTGGGTAGTGATGGATGGATGATGGACAGTGAGGGCTGCCCAGGGAATACCTCAGCCCATGAGTAGGAGACAAGGAGGTCTCCTTCTCTCAGTTTTTTTTCTGCTTTTCTTTTTTTCTTTTCTTGTTATTTTAATTTATTTTTAACAAACAGAGCTTTCTGGAACCACAAAGCTAAAAGGGGAGAATTTGGGAAGGCTATCTGATCCTTTCAAAATCCCTTCCCTATGTCCTTCCCCTCTGCCTGTCCAGGGTCAGCATTCCAACTGTGACTCTTGAGGTGATGTCCTTCTCCCACACCAAGCCTGTGCCTCGTCACTTGAGCCTCCAGGAACAGCAGTGAGCTGTTGGACAAGCCTGGGGAACAGCGTTGTCTGGATCCCTTTTCCAGGCCCTGTACCCAAGCCACACCAGCAGTGAATTCTGTAGCAGCTCTCATGGGTGTCATTTTGGGATCCAAACTAGAGCTGGTGGGTGACACCACCAGCAGTGAATTCTGTAGCAGCTCTTACAGGTGTCATTTTGGGATCCAGACTAGAGCTGGTGGGTGACACCACCTGCTTTCATCATCTGGGGAGGGCGTTGGGCCCTGTGGCTTTCCCCTTCTTTGCGAAGGGACAGCGCACCTTGTGCTGGGATGTTTTGTGTGTGTGAGCAGCTGTCAGGAAGCAGATGGTGCCCTCAGCAGCCTGCCCTCCTCTCCCACCTCTCAGCAGTGAGGCCAGGGCAGTTTCAATGCCCAGTCCCCTGCTCACCACACCAGTCACTGCCTCTGCTCCTCCTGGTGAGAGAAAACAGAGAGCCCTGAGGTCCCTGCAGGGCTTTTTGGATATAGCAGTGAGCTCTTAGCCTAAGGACAAGGTAAGCCCTGGGGCCAGCTGGAGCCCAGACCTGGTGGTGTGCACAGCATCCTCTGTGGCAGCTCCAAGACACCCTCCTGTGTGGAGACACGAGGGCAGCAGAGCTGCAGCTGCTGTCTGCTCTGAGCAGATGGTTTATGCTAAAGTCAAATGAAACCACGAACTGGTGCCATTAACAAGTACATTTTAAGCATCACTGATTCTATAATATTTTTAAAATTGAAATAGCTAAGTGTGCATTGATAAACAGCACATCTGGTCCTCGGCAGAAGGGGAGGGTCAGGCCCACTGGGAGATGCATTAACCATTATTTACAAGGATGCCAAATCAAGTAATGGGGCCAGGAAGCAGCTTGACTCAATTTCTTTGCAGATTCCATGTCCTGGTGGCTTTGTGTTCTCTGTCTGGATCAACCTCTCCTTTTATGATGAAAATTCCAGGGAGTGCATCCCCATTGCCAGCCAAGCTGTGGGGCCTGTGTGCTGAGAGACTGAGCTGCTTCTGCCTGGCTCGGTGTGTTCCATCTCTGTTCCCTGCCAGTCTTACACCTTCACATCGTGTCGTCCCTGTGAAACTGGATCTTGTTTCTACAGTAGGTTCCCCAAGGTTCCCCAGGCTGGAGAGAGTTCTTATTGCTCCCAGGCAGACTCCAGAGCAATCCTGCTGCAGGCAGTGCGGGTGGTGAGAGCGTGAGTAGAGCAGACCTGGTTTCTCCTTGCTATCCCACGGTGCAGCTGAGTTATCCCTTTCTGCAAAGTGTTAAATGTTCCTTGGCACCTACCTTGCACCAGCTCCTTCCTAATGAATCCTGTGCCCGTGAATAAATGGTTCTGGAAAGGATTTTTGACTGTGCTTAAGCCGTGCTGCTCTGATGGCTGCTGTGCACAGTTCAGCCCCATCCTTGACCTATGTCTGTTCCCTGTGTCTGTGCTCCAGATTTAACTCTTGGGGGTGCCCTGAGCACTCCTAAGTGGCAGTGACAGGAGAGGACAAGAGTGCTGATGAGACACAGCCCCGTGGGACCTGTGTGGCTGCAGGGGACAGCAAGACATCCCTCGTGCTGTGGTCAGGGCTGGTGGCTTGACTTGAACTCAGCAAACACTTCAGACCTCCTTTGGATGATTAAAGCTGATGGATATTTCCAGGTCACTAGACAAGAGAATAAGGTGCTGAGGGCACCCCTAGAGGAAGTTCCTCCTTCTATAAATACGGAGAAATGTTTAAAGGCCTTTAAGAAAAGGCACAGGTGTGCTTTGAATCCCACGAGGTTGAAAGCCTATTTAAGCCCCTGGTATCCTATGTTTGTGCTCACTAGAAGGAGGCTACATCAAACCCCCACCTCCAGTGTGATTCTGGACAGGTCATCCTGGGAACATCCATTCAGTTGCTCTTGGGAGGCAAAGATTAATTTCAAAGTAGAGGGAAATCTCCTATGTCTCTTGGGTCTGATCTGGCAGTGTCTGACCTGCAGACAAAAATAACAGAGTGCTTAGCAGCTGGCAGGATCCATCCTGCTTTCTGGGGCAGGCAGGGAAAGGGACAAGCTCTTATTTTCCCACCTTCTCTCTAGCCAGCCCAGGCTCCCTCAGTGCAGAAGGACTGCCTGGCACAAGCAGGAGCAGGGCATCACCTTGCTTTTTGCTATCTGAAGTGACACTGGGAATGCCATGGCTGGAACGATTCAGAAGGAAGAGGGGAGACTGAAATAAGTGCAGGTGGTTCACAAAGGCATATTGAGGAGATTGTGCCCCTCCAGCAAGGAAACTGAGGCAAGGAGAGGAGGAGGAACTTACACCAGATGGAGCAGGATGGTAGAAGAGCCAGGAGAGGATCCTAGGTGATGTTTTATGCTGCAGGAACTCACTGGATGTAATGTGAGACTTGAATCAAACACTTGACCCTGCACAGATCTGTGGTCATGGCGCGGCTGATGCTCTCTCTGCATGCAATGGAGTGAAAGAGGCTTAAATATGGGGCCCACCCTTCCCCAAAACACAACATCCTGATCTCCCCAAGCATCTGTGGAGACAGTAAGTGAGTGGCAGATGTATACACCCATGCCCATGTAGGCAGTGACATCCTTGTGATTACAGAATCCTCATAAAATTACAGAGGCAAGAAAAGGGATGGCTTTATCTGAGCAAGTGTGGAGGTGGGTCTGACAGTCCTGCTGGGAATTGCTGCTCCAAGGCAGATGCTCACAGCAATAAAAAGCAAGGCCTCGCCTGTCTGGTGCTGTTCCAGGAGCAGATGTTCACCTTAAATCGATTCCTCCCACATCTCTGCCTATTGTCTTTCTCTGATGCCTCCTGTGGTTCACAGGCCATCTCCTGGGCCCTCTTTGTCTTGCTGAGCAAGGTTCAGCCTTCTCCGTGCTAGGTGTTTGTGCCTAAGGTGCTCACAGGGTCTGGACTGAAAGTGGCTGGAGAAGTCTCAAGGAGAATTTCCTTAGGCAGAGGAAGCCACAGAGTTAAAAAGCCTCACACAAAGCTTTCAGTTTGGATGTTTCTAAACAGAACACATCAGATCGGCCTCGCTTGGAAGAAAATGCTCTGATTTTCCATTTCAAAACAGTCTTGGTGCAGATAAAAAGCACACATGAGTTTTCAGTTAGCATGTGGCAATGGAATGTGCCTGTTAACTGCCCACTGCTCTAATTCTAGTAAATCCTGGTTTGAGCTCTGAAAAGTTATGTTAGTGTTTCAGGAGAGTGGTCACTCTGGAACTGTGCAGTCTCCTACAAAACAGCAGCATCAGAGGAAGGAGAAGACCCAGGACTCCTTGCTCTCTTTGTTTCTTTATGTTGTGGTTCCTCTTGAGGTGCTGGGTTTGGGCAACTGGGGCACCAGGTTTGGCCACTGACCTCAGCAATTGCCAAGGCTGCAGATTCTGAGAGGAATCTGAGCTGGGCTGTGTTTCTCAATCCCTGCTGGGTCTGAAAACATGCCAGAGCAGAGGCAGCCTGAGAAATGCCCCCGAGGAGAAGGACATGTTGACACTTGGAGAGCTGTTGGGACCATTGATAAAGCAGTCTGCAGGCGATGGTCCCCAGAGACCCTGGCCTTGCCTCCACTGGAGCAAATTGGTTTGTTGCTTTATGTCACAGTCTTTTAGTTTGTCCTGCACTGAATTTCTGCAGCAGAGCAGTCTGCCCTTCTGGGAGGTTATAAAAGGCTTTTTATTTAACCCCATGACACATATAAATCCTCCCACGCTGTCCACCAAGGAAGCTGTGCAGACTGATTTGCAGCCAGGCCGGACAAATTCACAGTCTCTTGGTTATTTCTTCCAAAATCACTCCTCACCCCAGACAGTGTGTAAGCCATAGTTCACAGATATTTCAAAGGCTTCTGCTAACTCCTCTGCCCTGGGTTGGTACCCAGGCTCCCAGAGCTCGAGTTCTTTCAATGCCTGTCTCCATCCTGAGGACAGAGGAGTTTGGCTTTTTCCTCTCTGCTCCTCCTTTGGGCAGCTGCTGAAGGGAGGTGGGAGCAGTGACCAGGACCAGAGGCAGAGCACCAAGCAGATGAGCAGAAAGGTTTGGAGGCAGAAGCAGATCAAATGAGAGCAGCAGGATGGTTCAAAATGCAAGGGGAGAAGAGGTGTGAACATCCCATGGACGGAGGGAGGGAGGGAGGGCACTGCCATTCCACCGCATTGCGTGCAGACCTTAGAGATTCTCAGAGTGATGTAGCACAATTCCTGATGTATGCGTGTCACTTTTGTAAGTTGTCTCCTACCCTCACTATTTTCAGTGTTCCTTGATTTTTGGAGACCGTTGTAAATAAAAGATTTTGACATTCGCGTGTTTGGATCCCTCACTCATCACCACATTTGTGTACACACACTGACAGCCAGAGCAGCACCGACAGCATCTGTGTTGTGTGAGGAATGCAGTGGGGATGAGACCACAGAGACATTTCCCAACGTGCACAGGATTGCTCCTACTGCTGAAATCAACTTCTCACATCCAGAAGAGTTTGCAATCTGGAAGAGGCAGTGCAGGAGCCCACACAGGTTGGCAAGAGGACTGGCTCAAGAGAGAGCTTTAGCCATGGGTTGTTATTATAAATGAATTCAGGGGCCGAAATTTTAACTGTATAATATTGAGTATTTATTAATAGAGCAAAGGCAAAACAGCGCTGGGTGCTTAGCAATTTTGCCAGAGGCACACCCATCCATTGTACAGTGAACTTAAGTACTTTCTTTAACTGTTACATATTCATTAAGCCTCAAAGGTAATTTACACTTCACTCAACTCCCCCCTCCCATCCTTGCCCCCTTCTGCCAGCGAAGTGCCTGTCTTGGAGTTTCGGACCCTCTGGATTGTCTCAGAACTGAAGGCTGAAATCCTCCCGTCTATGTTTCCTCAGTTCCAACTTAATTTGTAGGTGACAGTTCCTTTTGGGAGGTGTGAGTCAAGATAACAGACTTCCTGGGATGCCAGCAGTTATCTTCTTTGTTTCTTTAGGATGTCTCGATCCCTGGCTCTGTGTTGTATCAACTTAAAAGACATTTATTACCATGTATTTATTATTACATTTTCTAGCATATTACAATTATCTCGAAGTTACAATTTACCCTAACCTTGTTTCTACTTAATTATATTTTATCTTAACATCTTTTATGCAGTACACATCACTTCTATCATATATGCGAAAGCCAGCATTTATCATTCACTCATTTATCACAGTTGTGGAAGCTTTTCACTCCTCCATTTCATGCAGTGCACAAAGATTGCCCTGTGCTGACTCCGTGAGGATGGGATCCATCTGCCTGCTCCTGCAGCAGCACAGTTTCTCACATCACACAACGCTTGGCATGAACTTCTGGGGGATGTTTTGTCTCTCTGTCCTGTGCTGCAGCACCAAAGGGCTGTTCTGCATCTCCCAGGGCCCTGCTGAGCACAGAGAGCAGCAGTGGTGCAGGTGTCACCGAAACTACGGGAGAAACAAAAACCCTCCAACAACATTTTTAATGTTAGAGAGTCAAAGCATTACTTTATTATCTGGCCAGGATGTTGTTCTGGCCAGGGTGTGCCACAGAAATCATCTCATCCACACACAGCCTGGGTGTGCAGAGAGAATCATTCCATGATGCACTGATTTTTCAGCATTTCCCCCCAAATTTTATACAGTCAAAACCCATAGAAATGCATTGTTTCAAAGTTCATTGGTCCAGAGTTGAGCAGCCCTCAGTGTTCAGTTTTCTATTGGATCCGAATCTCTTCCCTCCAATGTTAATTAGGTCTTCTTTCTTATCTCTCTTTTCCCACACCAGGTGTCTGTGACCCACAGGGGTGAGGTTTGGAGCTGATACTCCATCCATGGCTGTTGATGTCCCTTTATTTTTTGGGTTACTCCCAGTTTGTTGAGATGCTGAGTTCATCAGACCTCACCTGGTAGGAAAATGCCCTGGAAAGAAACTTAAAATTCCTTTTCCCGGGGTAAAGACAAAGCCTTTGGCTAAAGTGATACAAAATTTTTTAACTGGTATATTTTCCAACATAGGAGGAAGACCCCCACACCCAACCCAGCTGGGTGTGCTCACACTGTACCCAGGTACAGCTCCTCTGGGAAGGGCAGCACATTGTCAAATCTGACAGAATATTGCAGCAAGAACCTCCCGTGACCTCCAGCCCTCATTTCTATGATGAGGCCAGAATTTCTGGTGAAACCTGTCACTATTAAATACCAGGAAGGCTCAGGGTCACAGCTTGATAGGCACAAAAAATGCAGTACCCACAGGAAGGAGGAATGTGTTCCCTTTAATGAGAAGGTGGGGATTGCAGGTAGGGGAGGGTTTATGCCAAACCTTGCTGCTGGGAAGTTGCCAAGGCTGGAAATGGGTTTGTTTTGGTTACAAATTCAGTCCCTTGCCCCAAGAGTGGGTGTGACAGGCACTCCCTGGCACACAAGCAGGAGCTGTGTGAGAGCTGTGGAGCACAGAGGAGGCACAGGCTGCCCTTGGCAGGACTGTGGGACCCTCTGGCAGTGGTGAGTGCCCAGGGCTGCCATTCCAAGGGGACTGAGGGCACAGGGATGGGGTAAGACAGGGGCAGGCATGGGCAGAGATGGGCATGGTTTCCACAGCTCTTCAGAAAATGGCTGTTGGGACAGGGGAAGGGGCTCGGAGGAGGGACACACAGGGTGACAGCTGCTGGATATTCATTCCAAGCTTGCAGAGGAGGGAAGGAATTGTGTTTCCACCTGAGGAAGCCTGTCCATGCAGGCTGCTGGCTCAGCTAATGCTGACAGTCCACACTCCAAATCCTGGTGCCTACCATTAGCAGAGCCCATCTCTCCTTCCAGGTGAGTGAGCCTGGCTAAAGTCTTCATCAACACGCAGAGAACTCCCCCATGTCTTCAGTCAGCCTCTGGCACAGAAAGGTTTCCAGTGCCTCCACACCAGAAAGGTTTCCAGTGCCTCCACACCAGCCTGTGGGAGCTCTGCCTGTGCCCCCTGTGCCCCTGCTCCCACGAGCTCCTTCCCATCCCAAAAACACCCCCCAGCTCCTGGGCTTTAGAAGGGAAAAACCTTCTCTCTGAAAAACTGTCAGATGCTGTCGCTGTACCTGTGTCCCCCGTCTGTCCCAGGGAGGCATTTTTAGGGGCTGGAGAGGTAAGCTGGGTTTGCTAGTGCCCCTTACTTTGAGGAAAGCTGCTAAAGGGGCTGGAGTGGGTCCGGGGCAGGGGGGCTGAGTGTTCCCACCTTTCAATGAGGGGCAGGGGGGCTGAGTGTTCCCACCTTCTCATGGGGGTGAGGGTGGGTGCTGTGCTGCCAGTGCCTCATCAGGGCACACAAGGGGTGGCTGAGGGAAGCCAGCTGCTTCCAGCAGGACAGGACTTGGTGCCAGCCCCATGATGGGTCCCTGTGTCGGGGTCTGTGCCCTCAGGACCATCCCTCGGCTCTCAGTGCTGGCCTGGGTCGCTTTTCTGTCCCCTCCGCTCCCTTAGTGCCATCCACCACCCCTCTGCTGCAGGTGGCTTAACATTATTTCTATTTTCTCCAGAAATAAGGAGCTTTTAAACCTTATCCTTGCCTGACTCAGTCACACTAATGGGAAGAAAAAAAATAGTATTTCGGGGTTTTTTTTATTAGCTTTTACTCCTTGGTGTTTTTCTCCCCCATGCTGTGCTCGCCACCTCTTCCCCATCCTCGATGCCCACCATTGAGCCTGGCCCTCGGCTGGTTCCCCAGAGCCCCCCACGGCTCATTATCCATTTCTGAGTAGCTGGGAGCAGCCTTCTCCCTCTGCCGAGTGACACAGAGGGCACTCAGAGAGGATGATTCAGCCTCTTCCCTTCCCTGGCAATTTGTCACCCTGGGAATGACACATCTTGGTGGCTCTTCCGGAGCTCTGGCTGCTCCCTGGGGAGCTGTGCCTCTGGGATGTTCTTTTTTCATCCTGATTATCGTTTATTCAGTTATTACATGCTCGTCAGCCCCTGAGGATGGTGATGAGTAAAGCTGGAGAGGCTGAGTGCCAGGCTGTCCTTCAGCCAGTGCAGGAGCTGAAGTGAGCCCAAAAAATGGGAACTCAGGCTTGTGGATCATGTTTCTGTAAGTGCTGGCCCACAATGCCTGTTTCTTGTTACATTTTCTTTTTTTTTTCTGGAGTTAGAGCAAGTTTATTGAATGCAGCATACAACAAGCAGCAGGCAGGGCCAGGGAGCCTTGTTAGCACTCCTGTTTGACATGGAGAAAGGCTGAAGGAAGAAAGGGAAGGAGCTGAATAAGGCCTGAAGTGCCTTGAGCTGGCGTGAAAAAAATGCCAAAGATTTGGTTTCAAAGCCAGTTTTGAAGCAGAGAAGCTATTTTGCCAGGTGAAGCTGTGCATGGATCAGTCTGGAGTGATCTGGCAGCAAAGGCAGCCCTGGCTGAGCCGGAGGGCAGCAGCTGGCGAGCAGCTTCTGCTGGGGTGTGGAGAGTGAATTAAATTAAAAATACAGACCACTTCTACTGCCTGCTCAAATCACAGCCTATCTCCTACAATAAAGATTCTGCTGGTGGGAAAGGAGGTTGAGAGGCAACAGCAAGAGGTGAGTTTGGGCAGGAAGGAGTTATGTTCTATGTGTGGACTAGCCAAGAATGGGATATGTCTGAGACGAAGGGTTGAGGTGCTGCTGCTTTGGGGAGCTCATCTGAGAGCCCCTGGGCAGGAGAGAGATCATATTGATTTGCCCCAAGCAGGCCCTGAGACACTCCAGAGACACAGTCAGAGCAGTGGGGATTTGCTTTATTTGTTGTGCCAGGTGTGGGGATTGACTCCTCCAAACACACACACCCGGCACTGCCAACTCACAATATTATGGGTAACATTCATGAATATTCATCACATTCCCTGGAATAGGAGTGGTTATACAAATAATTTCTCAGAAATCATTAATATCATTAGCTGTGTGCCACACATGTCCTGGTGGTCTTTGAGGTCTTCTCGTGATGAAGATCTGTAGTCTTCATCACAGTGCACTTTTCACCTTTCTCTCTGGAGCATGGGCAGTCCTTGGTGGGATGATTCAGGGTTTCTGTGCTGGTCTCAAACAGATCCTTGTCCCTCTTGACAAGATCAAGGGAATGTTTTTCTAGGTTTTTAGAATTCACATATTCTGTCTCTCAGTAGTTAACTTGAGTTACCTATTGACCAACCCTCTCTCAACATCCTTTTCCAGTAGCAGATGGGTCAAGTCCTGGAGTCCCCAGGGTGAGGACACGCGGTGGCTGAAGGGCTGAGCTGAAATGTGGCACTGAGGGCACTGTGGCTCGGCTGGCTTTGGCAAGCAGCTTGTGTTCTGTGCTAGGCTCATCTCAGGCTGCAGGGCACTAATGTCTCATTCTCTGACACAAAGGAGCTCTGCAGCCTTGCTGGAGTGTGATAGGTGTGGGTGATTAAGACATATGAAATGAGATAAATGATATAAGATGATTTCTCTATACAGAGGGAAGATACAAAAGAGGTGTGACCCTTTACAACCTGGGGTAGGGCAAAGTCAGGGTAAGCTTTCCAAACAGCTGTGCAGAGGTGTCTTTTTGGGGCTTTTTCTTAAACTTTAGTGACCTTTCCAGTTGAAAGATCTCTTGGTGCTGAGCAAGAATTACAAAGTGACCGCAAGGGAAGGTTGCATGTGTGTGCTAGGGCTTTTAATCCTTTTAATCCTTTTAATCCTAGCCTCTGTCCTGCTTGAGTTTCCTTGGGCTGGGCTGTGTTGGACAGAAGTTTACAAAGAGGCAATAGGGACTTGTGTGCTCTCTCTCGAGCTCGTTCCCAAACTCACTGGCTCGCTTGGGCAGGTTTCCTGCGAGCCTTTCCTAAGGTGAATGCTCCGGGCTCCCCTGTGCTTTTTTGCAGGCTAACAAGGGAGTTGATTAACGAGCCAGTGAGTTGATTAAGCAGCCAGTGCTTAAGCTAGTTGCCCACAAATGTTTGTCTGAGGCTGGACCCAAGTTTGCTGTCTCAGTGCTGAGCACTGCCTGTCAGAATGGTCCCATGCCATGGGCTGGCCCTTGGTGGCATTCAAGAGCACGATGAATTTGCTGCCCTGGGGCTGCTCTGCTCTGCTTCACAGTTTGTGCTTGATGTGTCAACCAAAACTGCGGGAAAAACAAAACCCCTCCATTTTTAATGTTAGAGAGTCAAGGCATTACTTTATTTTGTGGCCAGGATGTTGTTCTGGCCAAGGTGTGCCGCAGAAATCATCTCATCCACACACAGCCCGGGTGTGCAGAGAGAATCATTCCATGACACATGGCTTTTACTAGATTTTTCAGATATTTTATACAGTCAAAACTCTTAGAAATTAACTGGTTCAGTGTTCATTGGTCCCCAGTTGTGTAGTTCTTAGTATTTGGTTTCCTACAGTTTCCAGATTTCTTTGCTTTTGGTGCTAATTAGCTCTTGTTATCGCTCTTTTCCCGCACCAGGTGTCTCCGATCAGCCAGGGGTGAGGTCTGCAGCTGATGGCCCTTTATCTTTTGGGCTCCTCCCAGTCTGTTGATATGTTAAGCTCCTCTCCACAGAGTGCTGCTACATCCTAACAAAACTTTAAAAATTCGGTTCCCCAAGGCAAAGGCAAACGGAGCCTGATTAAAGTTATATAAAAGTTTTTAAACTGGTATGTTTTCCAGCAGATGGACAAGGTAGTTTTGTCACTAGAGAGAGAGAGGGGCGGTTCATTGCCTTCAGTGCCACCTGGACTCGTGATCCTTTCCTGAATGAGATGCAGCCCAAGAAATACTGCCTGTGGGATTTGCTTTCCAGCTCTTTGTTTGGAGAGGGAGAAGTTTCTAACAGGAGAAATTCCTTCTTCAGCTTCCAGACTGCTCAAGGGAAGGTAGGGGAGATGTGCTGCTTTGGTGATGTTTGCTGCCTTTACCTGTTCTGTCTTTAGACTCAGTCTATGTCCTCTGGCACTGAGACACAGCCCTTCCTGAATCGGTCTGGGGGTCTGGCTGAGCTCTGAAAGCTACACCAGCTTTTTATTTTTCTTGCAAGTGTCAGGAAAATTAATCCACAAACGCCAGAGGTTTATGTCCAAAAAGGAGACAGAGGAGTCCTGTAACTTCATTCATGAATAAAGGGAGAGGCCATGGGCATTTCCCGTGGGGTCTCTCAGATTGATAGAGGATGCAGCCTCTTTTTATCCTAATTTCCCGGCTGTATTTCCCTCTCTCTTTCCCCATAGGCTGAGGTACTGAGAGGTACAAACTTCCCGGAATGCCTAATGCAGACACAAACAATATGCATCCCCTGACTTTCTTCTTATGTCTCTGTTTTTGTTTGTTACCACAGTCTTGGGTGAGTCAATCAGTGGAATTCCTATGGAAATCCTTCCCGTTGTTTCTTCTATCTCTCAGTATGGGTTTTATCTTACCAGCAGTTTGTTTGTAAAGACACTCCCTTATTCCTTTCACAAATGCTATTGAGCTTCTTCATGGGTAAACTGCTCCTGATGACAGTTCCTAAGGCTGCCTGCAGAGGCTAGTGGCTGGGTTTGTTTTGTTTTTTGTTTGGTTGGGTTTTGTTTTGTTTGTTTGTTTGTTTGGTTTTTAATTTTAACCCTTACAGTTTTCCTGAAGGCTCTAGTTTGTCAGAGACACAGGTGTGAATAAACAGCCGACCTGTCCCCTGCCCCCTATATTCATGTAACTCTTAAAGGAGCTGATATAGGAGAGCCAAAGGCTGTTGAGAAAGCCTGGAATGAGAGTGACGATAAATCATGATATCATGTCAGTGTTTTGTGTCTGTATGTCTTTAAGCTTTATTTTTCCTTATGTAAAAATGGAAGTGCCATCTGTGTCTAATGTGTGAGGCTGTGACCTCAGTGAAATCCACTGATGGATGCTGCCAGAAGGCCTTCATGCATCATCTGAGGCTGCTCTGCCCTTGCTCAGCTGACTTGTCAGGCACCCTCACCATGTCCCAGGGCTCTTCTTGCTAGCTGGGAATGTGGAAAAGCTCTTTCCTTAGGGCCTTACTTACACTGGCTGCAGTGGAGTTTATGTGGGGAGAGGGAGCACATTCTGAACTGTGCCATTGTGTGTTTAGGCATCTACTGTGGCGACAGATCTCACCCTCCAGAATGCAATTATCACCTTCCAGCTGCTGCTGGAGGCTCAGGTGTGCTGGGCCTTTGCTGCTCTGGAGCTTTAGTCTGTGCAGCTGGTGATAACCCTGAGAGAAGAGCATGGCTTAGCTCTGGAAAGCACAGAGGGCACCAGATCAGAGACACCCAACTGAGCATTAATTTTGGCCTCCAGAGGTTATCATTGTGTGCAACCGGAGAAGCCTGCCAGTGCTCCCCCAGAAAACTTTCTCTCTGCTATCTGTCTTGCTGAGGCCATTTCTAATAAAGCTAACTGCAGAAAATCAGATTCAGCTTGCTCTCAATGCATGGAGACAAGTAAGCTTTTTCCTCCAGCACTGCTCATCTCAGAGGAATGGGCTCAGAATAGAAAGCTGCCTTGCCCAGCTGACTCTGATAACAAACCCTGTCTGCCCGTGTGGCAGCTGGATTTTGGGGACACTGGGATGATGGGTGTGCTGTGGCAGCTCCCAGCAGGGTTAACTGTGTGGAGGCACATGTGAGACAGAGCTGGATGGCTTGGCAGGCAGAGCCACATCCCTGCCCTGTGTTTGAAGGGTTTCAGTGGCTGCAGCCCTGGCTGGGAGCTGCTCCAGGAGCCTGGCTGGGGAAGGCTGGTGGTGACCAGCTGCTAACCTCGTGTGCACTCGCAGCCTGCTGTCCCATTTATTAGCGGCTAAAATGTGCTGTCTCTGCTCCAAATGGAGTGTTTTCAGCATTGACACAAACAGCTGTCCCAGTCAGCCAGATCATAACAAATGGGAGCTGTGGCTGGAGGGTTATTTTGCTGCAAGGGGGAAATACATCTTATTACTAAACAATGAACGCCGTGATGGATGCTCATTTGCTGTCAGTTTGCTGTCTTGCTTGATGATCGCACTGAAAAATAAACATAAAACTGAAGATGTTTCAAGGGAGCTAAGCAAGGCCTTGCATTGTATTTGGGAAGAGACAGCACTGAGATTCTCTGGTGTCTTGTCTGCAATAGCCTTTGCATCAGGCTATTGGTTATGCTGCCTCCTCTCCAGGAAGGATGTCCTAGCTGGGAAGACAATTTGGGAAAAAGAGAGGAGGAGTTGCTGGTCAAAAGCTTCCTCTTCCCTGGGAACACTGCAGAGGTCTTGTCCAGGGTAATGTCTGATTATGACAGTGTGGGCTGAGCTGTGCTTTTCTGATCCATCCTGAAGTAGGCTGTGTTATTTTGGGAGCTTACAGCTTGAATTTAGGGCAAGGGGGACTGGGAGCTACAGGAAGCCATGGAGGAACATTATGATTTCTGTGGGGACAAAGTCCTCCTGAGGGCCAGGTGTGTCATCCTGCTGCTTAGGTGACTTGTGTGGAGGGCTGTAAGCCACAGCCTCTCTGACCAAACGCTAGAGCAAATGAAATGTTTAATGCCAGCACGAAATTAGAGGAAATGTGTTTGACTGAAAGGAGGTGAGTTAGTCTGATCAGCCACCTCTGCATCTGCACAGCTGCAGCAGCAAAGCTCAACCCCGTGCAGGTGTGTTACCTGTGAAGGGAATAAGGGAGCGTTGTAGGATTTGGATCTCCAGGATTGCCATCTGTGGTGTAGGTGCAGTTCAGACAGCCAGGACGGAGACGAGAGACTTCTGGATTTTGGTCTTAGAGCATGGGGTTTATTGTAAAAAAGAGCGTGGGGGTAAGAGACCTGCCAGGAACTGCAAGAAGCAGCTCAAAGCAGACCAGAGAGGTGAGAGAGAGAAGTACAGGATACAGAATAGCGTGGTTCTCGCTTACAATACAATAAATCATCTTCTGTGCTGAATATTCTAATTTTCACTATCCAATCTGGAACAAGATACAAATTCTATAGCATTTACATACAGCCTATGAGAGTCATTGCATTACCATACAGCGTTATATTTTAAACTCTAAAAACTGCTTTTTGGACCCTCTGCCAAGTTGGTAGGGTCTGCTCTGACCCTTGGACCTGTCTGCAAGCAGAGGGGATTGTTTAATCCAAAGAGGGATTGTTTAATCAAAGGGGGATTACCTTCAGTGGCCATCCCATTGTTTTCCAGTTGTTCAGTCACTGGGGTTTGGTATCTCAAAGCTTGTCTTCATTTCAATCTCGCTTATTGTTTCCATATTCTCAGCATCTTTTGCGGGGTAATCATATTTATAAGACTTTCCTATTATCATCCTCCCCAACAGAGTGCCTTTACAAACAAACTGTGGTAAGATAAGGCCTATACTGAGAGACAGAATAAACAATGAGAAGGATTTCCATAGGAATTCCATTGATTGACTCACCCAGGACTGTGGCAATAAACTACAGGAACAGAGACATAAGAAAAAGAAGATGGTGGGTTTGCATTAAGAGTGTCTGCATTAGGGGAGATGTATATTACTTGTGTCTGCATTAGGCATTCTGGGAAATCTGTACCTCTCGAGTACCTCAGCCTATGGGGAAAGAGAGAGCGAACCTGCGGCCAGGAAATTAGGATAAAAAGAGGCTGCATCCTCTAGCAATGTGAGAGACCCCATGGGAAATGCCCATAAGCTCTCCCTTTATTCATGAATGAAGTTACAGGACTCCTCTGTCTCCTTTTTGGACATAAACCTCTGGTGTTTGTGGATTAATTTTCCTGACACAACTCAGTCGCTGCTGAGACACGGATGGGCTCTTGGGCTGAGCTGGAAGGAGCTGCAGAGGAGGAGTGCAGTGTGGGCAGGCTGGGGATGCTGTGTGATTCACTGATCTCTTGGTACCTTCACCCACGCTCCCTTCCCCTCCTGCTTCCAGGAGCAGACAGTACAAGGACTGCTGGATTTCCTTATTGGCTCTCACCCACCCTTGGGGTGTTTCCTTTTAAAAGGGAGCTTTGGTAAGATGATTTCACACCAGAATAAATAACATTCAGAGCACAAGTGGGACCTGCAGAACAGCCCCATGGCCACCAGTGAGGGTGTGCAAGAGGCACGGGCAGTGTTGGGAAAACAATTAAAGCTCATTTACCCTATTGGCATATCAGCAGGCAAGAATTCTTGTCTGGATAGGTTTCACTAAAGGATTGGGCAACACCAGCATTCATCTGGAGGCTTTTCTTTGAGCATGCCTGCATTGATCATCTGCCCTGCGGGCTCAGGGCAGGGATCTGCTGGGGAAGAGCAGCAGCAGGGCTTGGCTATCCCTGCGGAAAGACATTCCCAGAATTGCACTCTGCAGCAGAGGCTGTGGCGATGAGTGGCAGTGGAGGAGGGATGAGCTCTCAGTTGGAAGCTATGAAAGCAAACAACAAAGCAGCTCTGTTTTGGTATGTTTGTGGAGTAGATGAAGGACGAGGAAGCTTTTAAAAATCCCAGTGCTCTTTCCCCCAACGCATTCTCCCCGCTATATATTTATATTTGGTATCTATTTAGCAGAGAGGAGGGGAGGGCTGTCTGGGAAGGGGGTTTGTTGAGAGAGGATGGGTTTTTAATCCAGACAGATTCAGAGAATAACTTAAATAGAGCATTAAAGGAAGAGGGAAGCTTTGAGCTTGCAGCTTTCTATTTTGGCAAAGAAAAAAAATAGCTTTCCGTGCATGCCAGCTGCTGCTGGAGTGCAGGGGTGGTTGGTCCCTGCGCAGAGAAGCTTTCATTGATGTGTGCACAAGCACTCCTGAGGGTATCTGTGCTGGCTGGGGGAATTTTCGGATCAAGAAAAGAAGGTCAGGAAGAGAGGGAGTGGAACTTGCTGGCCATGCCTTGTGTGTGTGCACAGCGGTGGAACAAGCAGCAATGTTGGCAGCTTTGGGGCTCACTTGCCTTGCTCCAGACACAGCTGAGAGCAGCCTGGCCTGATGACCTGCAAATCACTGCTGGACACACCTGGGAAAGACCTCATGGCTTTGTCTTTCTTCCCAGGTGGAAATTGGGGCTTTGAAGCACTGCTGAGCTGTGCCTCTTCCTGCTGCCTGGCGATCTTCCAGGCTGAGCTCCCATTACCTTGCTCCTATACTGTCTTTTTCCTTAAAATCATCCTGAAATTGGAAAACCCAGTGCTGAAAGATTTGCTGAACATCAGACAGTAGCTGAAATCATTATACTCCTCTTTTTTGATTCTTGTCAAGGTCAGGGTGCATCTGGAGACTTTATTTCTGACTGCTCAGTAAAGACGAGTGCTGAGAAGGGGTAATCAATAGGTAACTCAAGTTAACTAGGGAGACAGAATACGTGAATTTTAAAAACTAGAAAAACAGGATTCCCTTTATCTTGTCAAGAGGGACAGAATCTGTTTAAGGCCAGGACAGAACCTGCTGAATCATCCCACACATGCTCCAGAGAGAAAGGTGAAAAGTGCACTGTGGTGAAGACTACAGATCTTCATCACGAGAAGACCCCAAAGACCACCAGGACACACAACACATGTGTGGCACACATGCTAATGATATTAATGATTGCCGAGGAATGATTTGTATAACCACTCCTGTCCCGGGGAATGAGATGAATATTTGTGAAAAACGAGGTTCACTTGTTCACTGTTGAAATTTAAAAGTTTAATAAAGGACAATAGGGGACAAAAACAATAAAACAAAGAAACAGTGCTGGGTGCTTGGCCCTAAGCCAAGAAGCACACCTGCCATTGAGGGAGTGTCTTAAATACTCTTTGTATTGCGTCAGCCTCATGCCTATTCATAAGCATTCATGCATATTCAAACTTCTCAAAACTATTTTGCATGTTCCAAGAACTGTTTTGCATGGCTCCTCCTTGGTCCCGCCTTTTTAGAGCATGCGCTTTTTCGGCCGTGGTTTCTTCCAGTCTTGGTTATCATCTCCAGTTTGGGCTTTTGTCCGTGGTCCTTGCATCTGGTTATGGCTGATAGTCAGGTATCAGTGTTGGGTCTTCTCTGTACTGTTCTTTGGGTGTAGTTGCACTGTTTTAGGAATCTTTCTGTTCTTTCTCAGAGAGAATAGAGATAAGCTGCATTCTTTTACTTTCTTAATCTCTGTGTTTGGTATCAGGTGTTATTTGGCTGTGACCAATGGTTTTAGGAGGTGGATTCTTTGCTGACCAATAGTTGCTAGAATATCAATGGATATATAAAGAGGTTTCTTATAAATAAAGCTCTCCTTTCGCCATCTTGGGTTCGTCTGCCTGAATTCTCTGCCAGCTCCTGCAATCTTCGGGAAATCTAAAGCCACATTTGGGTGTTATCCAGTCAAGCAGGCAGTGTGGTTAGTAAAGGAAAGTCTTTTAAACTACCTCTATCAGTTATTTTACTACTATATCGAAATCTAGTTCATAACAGAAATTAAAACATTGGTTATATACCTCTATCTTGATGACAAGACTGCTCCTATAAAAATAATAAAACCATACACACAATGAATATCTGCGAAAAGCCAACACTATATTATGTATTTATCACAATATTCATGAATGTTACCCATAATATTGTGTGTTGGCAGTGCTGGGTGTGTGTGTTTGGAGGAGTGAATCCCCACAGCCTGCGCCGAATAAAGCAAATCCCCACTGCTCTGACTGTGTCTCTGGAGTGTCTCAGGGCCTGCTTGGGGCCAATCAGTACTGGGACCAAGAAACTCATCTGCACTCGATCCACGCCCAGGGATTTTCTGGGCACAGGCTGCAGGTTCCTTTTTGGGTCATTTGGTCTTTGCTCTTTGCTCTGATTTCTTTGCATTTGTCTGGTTTTGTCGGTAAATACCAATATTTGAAAATTTTGGTCATGTTGCCTGCTTACCTTGGAGTAGAAAAATTACATGGACTTGACTTGTGTGGGTGGCTGTGGATGGTGTGTGAGCAGTTCCGAAGCAGCTGTGTGGGGCAAGAGGGAAATTCAGGATCTGGGGTATAGTGTGAGACATCGAGATCCAGCAGAGAGTGAGACTGAATTACGAGTTAGGTGATGAGATACTCAACGTCTGTGGACCTGTGTGCATGATATCAGAGGAAAATTATCTGAAGAAGTCTCTGCACTCCTGTAGTAGGTAGGAAAAGTTAGTCTCTAACACCTCCGAAACAGCAAAGAAATCACAGTGTGGTCCCTGGACACAGACTTTGACAATCATTTCCTGCAAATGCTTTGGCCAATGAGTCTGCTGCACAAATATTTGCTGAGGGATGGGTTCTTAGCTCAGTCTGTGCCTGGCTGAGTCCTTGCCGAGGAGGGATGAGGATGATCGCAGAGATGACCTGGGCTGGTGTTGGTTTCTGCACTCACAGGAATTTTGCTTCTGAAAAATGCAAATTTGGTTGGAACCAATTTTGTTCAAGAACGTGAACAGACACTCAAAGGACCTTTTTTCAATCTCCCCATGACTTCTCCTTCTCTAATTGCTAGGATGAATGCATAAACCCTTATACTGAAGCTTTCACAAGAGTTGGTTTACTCATTTTGCTCTTTTTCTTGGCATGAAAGTTGTCTTATTAAGCGGGTTTTAATGTTTGCTCACCAAGACACATGGATTATGAAGCTTTAGAAATAACTTGCATGTGGAAAAGCCAATTAACAAAACAAAAATTCTGATGTCATATTCTCATGAATTAACAATTCATAGGTAATTTACAGTGCTCACGTCATTAGGCACAGGGACTTTAATTTGATTTCAAATTAGTGGGTTAATGATTTCCCACAGGTGCCTTTTCAAGGGGCTGCATATGCAAGGTGTTTTTTCAGTAAAAGGGTTAGGTGTGCAGCAGCACATTTGTGTCTCTGTAATTGAGGCAGTAATTTGGAGTGGTGGTCACATTCAAGTGCAGTATTGATCTGCAAAAAAAAAGTGCTGACTGTCTCCATCCCTGTGGCAAAGGTGGGTGGGAAAGGCTCTGGGAAAGACTGCAGTCTTTGCATATTTCTTGTGTCGTGACTTTCTTCTGGTAGACATTAACTCCAGGTGAAACATTAAGGCAGCAGCTTGATTTGGTCTGCTTAAATAGCCTTGGAGTTCATAGCACTGTGAAAAAACACTCAGCTGAGTTCTTATTGTAGCTGTAAGAGAAGAATTTGTCCCCAGATCGATTGAAATTGGGGTGATGGTTGCACGGAGTCTGACCCATTTGTGTGTTTCAGGAATGAGGCTGGCTGGGCTCTGTGACAAAATTGCTGTTTGCAATTATAGTAGAGACATTAGGACCCATTTCAAAGATTTCAACACCCAAACCTTCACCCATGGGATCACGACTCACCTGAGCTGTCTGTAGAGGTGCCCCAGAAACCTGGAGTCTGCTGGTAAATAAAGCCAGAGAGACAGGAGAAACAATGGGAAGGAATTCCACAGGAATTCCACTGATTGACTCACCCAAGGCTGTGTTAAATCCCTGATTTAACTAAAAGAACAGAGACAAAAAAGAAGAAGGGGGGGTGTATATTAGAAGGGGTCTGTGTTAGGCAATTCGGGAAGTCTGTACCTCTCGAGTACCGCAGCAAATGGGGAAAGAGAGAGGGAAATTCGGCCGGGAAATTAGGATAAAAAGAGGCTGTGTCCTCTAGCAATTTGAGAGACCCCTTGGGAAATGCCCATGACCTCTCCCTTTATTCATGAATGAAGTTACAGGACTCCTCTTGTCACCGAAACGGTGGGAAAGACAAAAACCCTCCAACAACATGTTTAATGTTAGAGAGTCAAGGCATGACTTTATTTTCTGGCCAGGGTGTGCCACAGAAATCATCTCATCCACACACAGCCCGGGTGTGCAGAGAGAATCATTCCATGACACATGGCTTTTGCTAGATTTTTCAGATATTTTATATGCTCAAAACACATAGAAATGTATTGGGTCCGTGTTCATTGGTCCAAAGTCGTGTAGTTCTTAGTATTTGGTTTCCTATTGGATCTGATTTCTTCGCCTTTGTTAATTAGGTGTTCTTTCTTACTCCTCTTTTTCCATTCCAGGTGTCTCCGGCTAGCCAGAGGTGTTGTTTGGAGCTGATGCTCTGGTGATGACTGCTCAGAGCTGTCATCTCTTGTGTGTCTCCTGTGCCACTCCAGTCTGTTGAGATGCTAAGTTCATCAGAGCCCACCTGGTGGAACAATGCCCTGGTAAGAAACTTAAAATCCTTTTCCCGGGACAAAGACAAGCAAAACCCATGACTAAAGTTATTAAAATAAAAAAAAAAATTAAACTGGTACGTTTTCCAACACTCTGTCTCCTATTTGGACATAAACCTCTGGTGTTAGTGGATTAATTTTCCTAACACTTTCATTAGGGATCTTGGCTACATGAGAACCCCCGACAGGCTGAGCTCTTAATACCTATGTTTTCCCTGGAAAAGTTTCCCCCCAGCCTAATAATTTACCAGACTGGTGATTTTTACTTAGGAATGTAGCTTGATGGGGGAGACACCACTCCTAATGTTTTTCCTTCATGTCTAAATTATGCAAAGTCTTTTCATTGCTATTGCCTTTCTGAAAAGCTTAGCTTCCAGCTTTCTTTGGTCCTCTTTGCCTCATCTGGTTCTTCCTGATGCAACCAAGCTGACTAATCAGGTAGCCAATAATCTCAACATAATCCTTCCCACCACTCTCTGTGGGGGGAATCTAATCAAATGTTTTTTGGGGTGGTCACTGCATCATTGCAGGTGATCGTGGTACTGTCACCAAAACTGTGGGAAAAACAAAAACCCTCCAACAACATTTTTAATGTTAGAGAGTCAAGGCATTACTTTATTATCTGGCCAGGATGTTGTTCTGGCCAGGATGTGCCACAGAAATCATCTCATCCACACACAGCCCGGGTGTGCAGAGAGAATCATTCCATGGTACACAGATTTTACAGGATTTTCCCCCAAATTTTATACAGTCAAACCCCATAGAGATGCATTGTTTCAAAGTTCATTGGTCCAGAGTTGAGCAACCCTCAGTGTTCAGTTTTCTATTGGATCTGAATCCCCTCTCCTCTGATGTAAATTAGATCTTCATTTTTCAATTTTCTTATCAGTCCTTTCTGGGCGAGATGTCTCCAGCTGTGTCAGAGGTGCTCTGGGGTGGATGTTTGGAGATGGCCACCGATGTTCTGTTCATGTTCCGTTGATGTTTTTATCTCTCTGGGGATCTTCGGGCTGCTCCAGTCTGTAGATATGTTGAGTTCATCAGACCTCACCTGGCAGAACAATGTCCTGAAAAGAAATTTAAAATTCCTTTTCTCGGGGTAAAGACAAACAAAGCCTTTGACTAAAGTGATACAAAATTTTTAAACTGGTGTATTTTCCAACAGTACCAGTGTGTGCCCTGTACCCCTGTCAAGGTGCTCACAGCTCTCTCTTGTGAAGAACAAGTCTCTCCTGTTCCCCACAATCTCCAAAAACCAGCAGTGTGCCTTGTTCTGGCTCCTTCACTGCAATGCAATCACCATTGCACGAAAGCTATGGCTGCCCATGCTTTAACAGCATTACAAATTACACTCATAAATTCAGACTGCAGCTAATTGTTGTTTTATGGAGTAGATGTTCTTTTGGGGAAAAAAAACATCTGTAAACACTCTGATGCCCTGCTGAGCAGAGGGCTATTTATCTTGGGCAAGGAATAGCCTTCCAGAGGGACGGAAGGTGGATCAGACTTTTCAAGGGCACTCACATTCCCGTGATGTGGGTCTGGGCAAGTGTGATCTGCAAGAGGTTTTTTTTAATGTGGGGTTTCACCTGCTGCTGGAGTAATAAGCCTTGTGATCATAGTTTTATTACTTTTTCTGGGGACTCACATGGCCTGGCTGAGATCAGGGCTCCCGAGCTCCTGCTGCCCTTGTGAAGGGGAAGGATGAGGTTGGTTTGAAGGATTACACTCCAAGTGGATGTGACTGGCAGGGGACAGAGGGATCCAGCTCATTCTGCAGGGGCCGGGAGATGCTGGGCAGGCTCTGCTTTGTTTACCGAGATACTGCTGCGTGGCATTTGTCACCATTAGGAGGTGCCATGAGAAGAGTTCTGCTCCTCATCTATCTCGAGCTCGTCCTGAGGATTGATGGGAGAGCCAGAAATTAGCTGCCCTGGAGATTTGGCCCAGAGCCCTGATCTCCAGTGGCTGCATCCTGCACATGGGAAAATGGGTGGTGAGCAGCCCCCCTGTGTGCCTGGGAACTGTCCAGGCTCCCACCGCTGGAATGACCCTAGGTAGGTTTGTCAGGAAAAATTAGTCCACAAACACCAGAGGTTTATGTCCAAAAAGGAGACAGAGGAGTCCTGGAACTTTATTCATGAATAAAGGGAGAGCTTATGGGCATTTCCCATGGGGTCTCTCGAATTGCTAGAGGACGCAGCCTCTTTTTATCCTAATTTCCTCTCCCTTTCCCCATAGGCTGAGGTACTCGAGAGGTACAGGCTTCCCGGAATACCTAATGTAGACACAAGTAATATACATTTCTCCTAACTGTAGACACCCTCAATACACACATCCCTTTTCTTCTTTTTCTTATGTCTCTGTTCCTGTAGTTTATTACCACAGTCTTGGGCAAGTTAGTCACTGGAATTCCTATGGAAATCCTTCCTATTGTTTATTTATCTCTCAGTATCAAGCTTATCTTACCAGCAGTGTGTTTGTAAAGACACTCCCTTATTCCTTTCAGGTTTCAGCTCCCCACATTCTGACCCTGACAATTGTGGGTCAGCCAAAACCTGACAGTTCTTGTGGTGACAGTCCCACTCTGACACTGCTCCCCTGTCCTGCCTGTACCACGCTCTGTGTGTAAATGTACTCTGAAAAGGCCACGTTGCTGAGCCCTTCTCTCTACTCCTAATTGGATCATCTATACTCAATTATCTTCATCTGTGGGAATGTTATGAGGGTGAGTTTTCAGCCCTTTTTTTCTTAGGATGGTTTATTGTATTTCAATTCTGGTTTCAGTGTGTACTGACTTGGCAGGGTATGTGATTTGCCAGGAGGCAGAGAGTGGGAGGCTTTATAAATAAAAAACCTGCATCTGTTCCGTCTCTCTTCACAAGCAGGGGCTGATGTTTATTGCACCAGGACAAACCTAGAAAGCTTTTTCACTGAAATTTAGGGTACCACCAGCAAGGTGAAGGTGCTGTAGAGATGAGGATCTGAGTGCATGGAAATTGTCGAGGCTGTGGCTCTCGGGGCTCTGAAGAGCCAATGTAAATGTATTTCAAAAACTGAAGTTTTTACAGCAAGCACAGTTCCTGCTGAATGTGCAGAAAGTAAACTGCAATATAATAGTTGGAAAGGTTGGTGGTGGTAGATCTTGATACCCTGGGCTTTGCTTTGCTCCAGGAGCCTGTAAGGAGATTTTGGAAGAGAATGATGTGCTAATGTAGAATTCAGCAAATAACAGCTTTTTAAAGGTTCTTGTTTGTAAGAGATATCTCTGAAAATGCACTTTCACTGATTAGACCTAGATAAGAGAATGTCCTTAGGCTGAACTGGAACACTGTAATTACAGGTAATAACCGTGCTTTGAGCTTTGCAAATGCTCTTTATAATCAAAAAGCTTTTGTCCTTTCCTTGTAGTGCTGAAGTGAAGAACATAAGGACAGGGAAGTTTTCCCCTCCAGTACATGGAGACAGTTCTGGGAGCTGTACTGAAAATGTTCTTTTGCCCAAGCACAGCTCCAGAAAAGGACTTGGATGCTGTGAGGAACTTTGGTGTGAGTGCCAAGGCTGGCACATGTCTGGTGCTGCAGTGAGTGTTGCTGTACAACCATTCTAAGATGTGACACGGTGCCAAGTGGGGCCCAATGGGAATCAGACCTTTAAACACTATATAATCTGCTTTATCAGCCTCTGTGTCACCAGGGGCACTCCTATTGTGACATTACTCCTTTAAAGGGGAAAAATCAGTGCAAGCATTTTAAATGCAAGGGTTGAGGCCAGGCTTTCATGTAAAAAAAGTGCCTTTTCCCTTCAGTGTGTGGAGGTTTGTATGCAGTGCCCACTTAGCTGAGAGCCCTGGAGGAGCTAATTGTGACTCCTTCCAGGAGGGGAGAGGGAAGGTCTCTCCAGGGGTGCAGTGCTGCTGCTGGAGTGTGATCCAGGTTCAGGAGGAGCAGGAGAAAAGAGGGATGAGAACACTGGAGCACAGGGGTGGTTTCTAAGTGTGGGACTGGCTCTGCTGCTGGAGCCTGATCCAGGTTCAGGAGGAGCAGGAGAAAAGAGGGATGAGAACATTGGAGCACAGGGGTGGGTTTTGAGTGTGGGACTGGCTCTGCTGCTGGAGTGTGATCCAGCTCAGGGGGAGCAGGAGAAAAGAGGGATGAGAACACTGGAGCACAGGGGTGGTTTTTGAGTGTGGGACTGGCTCTGCTGCTGGAGGACCTGGGGCCTGAGCTGCTCTTGGAGGAGCTGAGCTGGAGCACTCAGCTCTGCTGCCGAACCAAGGGCTGCTGTGCCGTGGGGTGAAGGAGGCAAAGGCTTCGAGTGGTGCTGAGCTGTGGTTGCCAGGCTAGAGATGTGTCAGTGTGGAAATTGTAATGCTGGCTCCTGCCAATCAGTCAGAACAACCTGAAGGGGAGAAAGATCTTCATCCATGAAAGGCATAAGGGAGTCTCTTTACAAACTGTGGTAAGATAAAGGTCTATAGTGAGAGATAGAATAAACAGTGGGAAGGATTTCCATAGGAATTCCACGGATTGACTCACCCAGGACTGTGGTAATAAACTACAGGAACAGAGACATAAGAAAAAGAGCAAAAGGGGGTTTTGTATTGAGGGTGTCTGCATTTAGGAGAAATGTACATTACTGTGTCTGCATTAGGCATTCCAGGAAGCCTGTACCTCTCGAGTACCTCAGCCTATGGGGAAAGAGAGAGGGAACCTGTGGCCCGGAAATTAGGATGAAAAGAGGCTGCATCCTCTAGCAATGTGAGAAACCCCATGGAAAATGCCCATGAGCTCTCCCTTTATTCATGACTAAAGTTACAGGACTCCTCTGTCTCCTTTTTGGACATAAACCTCTGGTGTTTGTGGATTAATTTTTCCTGACAATCCAACACTAGCCATTATTTAAAGGAGTCAGTTTTTTACTCCTGGTCTTAATGTGAGCTTAATGTCGCTGTATGCTCAGCTAAGTTTGCATGTAGTCTCTCTTGCTGCTGCACTGGGGCCCTCGGACTTCCCCTGCCACACCTCTGCAGCTGAAATCTTAGCTGAAATGTATTTAAATCTCCTGGCAAAAGTTTTCAAGTAGAGCACCAGGCTTTGCAGGCAGTGTGTGGGTGAGTGTGAGCAAAGCCAGCAAGGTGTTCAAGCAGTGTGTCTAAAAGTGGGAAAGAGAATTTCACAGGAAGCACTGAGACATGTATTTTAATTGAATTTGTGAATTTGTTCCAATTAAAAATACCTTATTTTCTCTGAAACTCAGGTTTTTCTAGAACTGAACCTAAAACATAAATCCCTTCCACCCTGCAAATAATTACCCAAACCTTCAATTAAATAAAAAATTTACCTTTCATTTGCATTTAGCCCCGTTGCCCTCAACAACTAGCACGAATGTGAGTCAATCATTGTGAAAACAAATGCAGAGCTGTGACCTTGGTAATCGTGCAGTCTCTGTAGGAACAAAAGGCTCTTTTTCCATCCCCTGTCACTGCAGTCGCTGCGTGGGAGTTTTACAGTGGTGCTGCAGGGAGGGGAGATAGGGGGAATGTGCTTCTGTGTGATCACAGAATTGAATTCATTCTGTGTATCTGTGTGGCAAGTGTCATTTTCTCTGTACAAAAGAGAAAGTTCAAGAAATAAGAGGTTTAACTGAAGTCATCAATACAAAAGAAATGCCTCGGGTTGTACCACTGTAAACAAATTAAGCTGGATGTCTCTCTAAACAACCGATAGCTCGAAGGCAAGTAAATAAAAAACACTCAGGATGTGACATTTCTTCAAGGGGACCTTAATGTTTTGATTTACCTTCACTGAGGAGCAGAACTAGCTTCGGTGTCTGTGTGAGCACAGAGCTCCAGGCAAAGGGGACTTGGCTGGAGCTGTGAGGAGGCTCTGTGCAAATCTCTGCAGGCTCTGCTTCTGCCCAGCTCCCTCCAGCCCTGTGCATCCTTCCTGCTGTCACCGAAACTGTGGGAAAAACAAAAACCCTCCAACAACGTTTTTAATGTTAGAGAGTCAAGGCATTGCTTTATTTTCTGGCCAGGATGTTGTTCTGGCCAGGGTGTGCCACAGAAATCTCATCCACACACAGCCTGGGTGTGCAGAGAGAATCATTCCATGACACACGGATTTTACAGGATTTTCCCCCGAATTTTATACAGTCTAAAACCCATAGAGATGCATTGTTTCAAAATTCATTGGTCCAGAGCTGTGCAACCCCCAGTGCTCAGTTTCCCATTGGATCCAAATCTCCTCGTCTCCGATGTTAATTAGGTCTTCTTTCCTATCTCTCTTTCCCCGGACCAGGTGTCTGTGACCCACAGGGGTGAGGTTTGGAGCTGATATTCCATCCATGGCTGCTGATGTCCCTTTATTTTTTGGGTTACTCCCAGTTTGTTGAGATGCTGAGTTCATCAGACCTCACCTGGCAGAACAGTGCCCTGGAAAGAAACTTAAAATTCCTTTTCCCAGGGCAAAGACAAACAAAGCCTTTGACTAAAGTTATACAAAATTTTTAATCTGGTCTATTTTCCAACACTGGGGGCTCTCAGGGTTCGGCAGGTTCCTGTGGATGCTGTGGCACTGCACACAACTTGAGGAGCACATTACTTTTATTGAGAGCAGTCGTGGGTGTGGCTGAACATTGGCACAAATATGGGATGGGGGAGAGAGGCAGAGGTAGGGACAGGAGCTGGGGGGCTGGAAATCATGTGTGGGAGCCCCAGGCTGCCTTCATCCACGGCAGCTCTCCGGTCACCTTGTGGAAAAGGTCTTGGCTGAGGCTCTGGGAAGGCAGACATGGACAGGATTGTCAGGGCAGTGTCTGTCTGCTCCATGAGCAGGGAACTGAAACTCCAAGTGCCTCCTTGACATTTCCTTGTCATCCCTCCTCAGGCACCGAAAGTGCTGGTTTGTGGCTGTGAGCAGCAGGAAGCATGGGAACCATTTCTCCTTTGACGTTTAAATTACAGGCAACATTTCCAATTAAATTTCTCCCTATTTTTTTACTGCGTGTTGGTTCAGATGTGTTAGCCTCTTTATTTTATTACGGTCATTATCTGTTGTTGAGGCTGTGCTAGCAATGCAGAATTTGCTGACATTTTGGCAGAAAGACTCCAGAAAGCATTGTCTGCTCTTAACCTTTGGGAATGTGTGGGGCTCTGCTGTTAGGCATCTTGCCAAAGCCATGGCCATCTTAAAAGCTCTGCAAAGGATCTGCAAATTCAGCACATTCTGGAAATCCCAGGGCATCTCTACCTAGCCCTTGGCTATGGTTTTTATGCTCTCTGTGCAGGTAGAAGGTGGTGGGGGCTCTGGGAAGGATGCTCAGGGAAACCCCAGACCCAGCCTGTAACTACCTCCCAGAGAGATAGAGCTGAGCCCAGATATTTCCTAATGGTTTAGCTTTTCGTCTGTCTCATTCTGCAGGCCACATAAAGGTTTTTTATCACGAGGAGAGATGTTCTTTGTCAGGGTTCTTAATCTCCAGGGCTGTGCAGATAAAACTACAGACCTGGAAAGAGAGGCAAGAAGGAGGATGTGTACAGTGCCTAGCAGAGAGGAGGAGACTGAAGAAGGAGCAGTGGGAGGGAAGGGGAGAGGGGTTAGGAGAGGGTAAGTTGTGTCACATTTTTCATTTGTATTACTTGTCTTATTCTTCCGAGCTGTTGTGAATTGGAACAGAGTCAGCAGAAATTTGGTCTCTCAGCAGAAGCATCAGGAAGGAGGTGGAGTACAGGAATTTAGCTATAGTTTTAAAATTATTATTTTATTTTACAGTGCACTGTGGCTGGGGTTTAGCTTGGAATAGCTTTTCTGAGACACCTGCAAGGCAACAGTCATAGATTACCCAGAGGGAGCGGGAGCTGCACTGGGATCAGCTGCATGGCTTTTTCAGGCTTTACAAGTATATTTACAAGGGATTTTGCTTTGTGCAGAGCTGTGTAGTTAAATCCTCTCCAGCTGCTTTTTGCCTGGTGCTGCTCGTGTAAATTACTTTCTCTTCTGATACCTCTGGTCCTTGTGTTCCAGGAGAGGAATGTCCTTAGCTTCACGGGGCTCTGAGGGCTGAGGCAGAGCCTGTGCTGCTTATTCTGAAGGCATTTGGCCTGCAGGATAAAATGAGTTTGGCAGCCTCTTATGGGAATGATCCAGGTCTGACCTGGGAGAGCTGATCCCCAGCTCCTGGCAGGTCCATGTGGCAGGACATGCTCCCCATCGCTCTCTCTCTCTCTCTCTCTCTCTCTCTCTCTCTCTCTCTCTCTCTCTCTCTCTCTCTCTCTCTCTCTCTCTCTCTCTCTCTCTCTCTCTTCATGGCTGGTGCACAGATAAATAACTCAGATTGGGTCAAAAGCCCTGCAAGTGGTTATCTCTTGGTGCCCAAAAGTCTGGGGTCTCCAACCCAGAATCCACACCTTGATCTAGAGGAAGGATGTGGAAAAAAGATTAAAGAAATGAGTACTTTAATTCTTGTAGTGTAAAAGACACACTTTTATGCTATAAAAGACACATGAATCACCACAGAGGCAGAAGTCTCCTACATATGCTCTGGAAATGTGCAAAGGCTTCTCCCTGGAGTCTGGACCCAGGCTCTGCAGGTTACTTTCCTGGGAATTGAGTGAAAGGACTCTGAGGTACACTTCACCACCAAATTGGCATTGGTAAGATACATTGGTTCCTAACTTATATTATTTCTGGCTAGCTGTAATAACAGGTACCTTTTTGTGTGCTGAA
This sequence comes from Acanthornis magna, assembly GCA_036785705.1. Classification (NCBI taxonomy): domain Eukaryota; kingdom Metazoa; phylum Chordata; class Aves; order Passeriformes; family Acanthizidae; genus Acanthornis; species Acanthornis magna. Next base: position 1,129,490 of record JAWUZG010000050.1, read on the forward strand.
CTCTCTCTACTAGTATTTTTATTTTATTTTATTTTTTAATATTTTATTTTATTTTTAATATTTTATTTCATATTTTATTTTATTTCATTTTATTTCATTTAATTTAATTTTATTCCTGGGTAGCATGTAGTTTTGTCCCAAGCCTTATGTCTGTTATTTACTGTGTCTAATAAATGATAATTTATGTCATATTGCACCTAATTGGCCATTATTAAAGAACTTGCAAACAAGACCGAGTCTTGGGGTGCTGGCCACCCCAAAAAAAGCACTGCCTGCTGCCACAGGCCTGGGCAAAGGCAGAGATTTATCTAAGCTCCTGTGTCCATTAGTGACTGTCCAAAGGCTGTGTCCTGGGTGGGTACGTGGGAGGATCCCTTTTGAGGCTCCCCAGCCATGCTCACTCCTCACCGTAGTAAGAATTAAATGCAATTTATGAGGGCATGGATTTAAGTGAATTGGTTCATTTATTAAAATCAACTTCTGCAGGCTACTTAGCTTTTTGATGTCTCATCAGTATTTAATTGTCTTAACTCGGTCTTAATAGAATTATTAGGTTTTTTATCTCTGTAGGTCTTGATTTATTTCCCAGCTCTCCATCTATTGGCCTGTGGCAACACTTCTGCTGAGCTTTGATTTGTAGGGTGGGGAAAGTTATTAGACCAGCGAGTTTGTTCTGCATCAGCAAAGGGAGCAGTTCTTAACCAAATCATCCATGTTTTGTGATGTAAGTTAAGCGAAAATATGACAATACTTACCACACTGGATGTTATCTTGATGAGTTAATTATTCTCCTTTCCCATCTTGGAATGTCCTCTGTCCCTTAATATTGCATATCTGAGTCTGAAAAAAATACCTGTTTCAAGCATACCTGTGAAATGAATTTTTGAGCCAAAGTTGATGACAGGAGGGTGAAGTGAGGCAGGAAGAGAAATATTTTAAGTTTCAGAATTTGTGTTTTTCTGAAATGCTTAAGTGCATTTTAAAACAGTCTTTATTCTGTTTGATACAAACCAGGATTTTCTGGACTTGAACTAAGGTGCAATTTCACTTTTCATATCTTTCTTTGCCAATTACTAAGTTGAAGAACACAAAAGATGAACTCACTGAATCAAATCCTTCCCCAGGTTGCCAAGGTTTTGGCTGAGATAGCAGAGACTGGCCCCATCCTGCTTTAGAGAAGAGGGTGCCCAGCAGCAGATTGGGGAAGGAGCCTTGGGGAAGGAACCAGTGAATTTAGCTCGAAATTACAGCAGGGGTCAGTGACAGCTCTGTCTGCAGCTGATAAGTGAAAGAACAAGCTCAGAATTGCAGGTCAAGAACCAGCAGCTGTCATTGTCATAGGAGCCCTGATAACATAATCCTTTAATAATACCAACATCATACCAGCAGCTGAGGGCAGGGCAGAGAGGGGAAAGCTGGGAAACCTGCATTTGGTGTGGATTGACATGGGAGGGGACACTGTGTGCCTGGGGCACAGCACAGGTGAAGGTGGAGGTGGCTTTGCTAGGAAGGATTCGTGCCTCGATGATTTTTTAATTGCTGTTGGTTTTAACTTTTTCCCCACCCCAAAGGGAGCAGTAGGGCCTGTGCTCCTGTTCGTGCCCTGAGCTAACACTGGAGATGTCTGCTGGAGGAGGAATTGCCTTTGGGGCTGGGGATCCTCATATTTGAAGATTTTGGCACAAGGGGGCTGTGGTGAGCCTTTGCCGAGGAGGGCCATGTCCTCAGCTTTTCAGAACTGGGGGGTTTTGCAGAACACTGAAAATAATGCAAAAAGTGTAGCTTGGCTCTTACTGGATATCTTGTCCCTCTGCCCCCACTTAAGAAAATATTGCCCTCCAAATTCAATCCTGTAGCCCATTATTCATGAGGTCATTACTGTTTAATTTAATCACCAAATGTCAGCTGAATCCCATTTATTCTGCCAGTTCACTGGAGATTTACCTATTTATTTTACATTTCAAATGAATTGCTCATTATTCTGTCATTCTGGGATTTTATTCTGTAATTTATTTTGTGGGCCCTGACAAGTTGAAAATGAGCCCTGGCTCTCTCCTGTCTCGCATGTTAATTGTCAGGTCCGTGGTTCAACTGTTTGCTTGCAGTACCAAGGGACCTGACCCAATATTCGGGGAGGGAGGGGAGCCAGGCTGTGTAATGCCACAGTTGGTGATTCAACTGTGACAAGAAGGAAATATTTTTTTTCTCTTTTCTCCCTCACAAGGCTCTTGGGTCAATGTGAAAGGACAAGTTATCCTGTGCAACTTGCCCCTAAAATACATCAGGGCAGGTCAGGGTGTGTAGTGTCCCTTGTGGTGTGTGGTTGAAGTCCTGAGAGCAAAGTGTTGGGGAAGATGAAATAGGAAAGCCTTATAAATATTATTACCTGGCAAAAGATGCTGAGAATATGGAAACTAGAAGCGAGATTGAAATGAAGACAAGCTTTGAGATACCAAACCCCAGTGACTGAACAACTGGAAAACAATGGTGTGGCCACTGAAGGTAATCCTCCTTTTGATTAAACAACCCCCTCTGCTTGCAGACAGGTCCAAGGGTCAGAGCAGACCCTACCAACTCGGCAGAGGGTCCAAAAAGCAGTTTTTAGAGTTTAAAATCTAACGCCGTATGGTAATGCAATGACTCTCATAGGCTGTATGTAAATGATGTAGGATTTGTAGCTTGTTCTAGATTGGTTAGTGAAAATTAGAATATTCAGCACAGAAGATGATTTATTGTATTGTAAATGGCAACCACGGCATTATTCTATCATTTTTCTTCTTCTTTCTTCTCTCTCTCTCTCTCACCTCTCTGCCCTGCTCTGAGCTGTGTCTGGCAGCTCCTGGCAGGTCTCCTCCACCCAAGCCCTTTCACAATGAACCTCATGCTCTAAGACCTGACTCCAGAGATCTCTCGTCTCCATCCCCACCATCCGAAACAAAACTACGGACCAATTCCCACAGCAAAGGCTGTAAATTAGAAATGCTGGACAGAAATCAACATTTGGGGTACAAATCCCAGTCCTCTTTTAATGAGGTCACAGTGAAATGGTCCTCAGTGAGGCACAGTCCTTACATCGGCTATTTCTAGCTGCAGTTTTCTCTTCTTTGCTCTTGTTTTTGGCTGATGTTGGTGCTGGAGAAGACAGAGCAGTGGTCCTTTCCATCCAGCCAGGTCCCAGGCTCCTGTGGTGCCCCTTCACCTGGCTGAGGTGTGGCTTTCTCAGGTAGCTCCAGGGATGCTGTAGGGCCAACCTCACAGATCAGCTCCTTGCAGACAGGCTGTGCTTGTTTGTTTGACGATATGTGATTGCTGTGTGTGATCTGAGCCCCGTGCAGCCTCTTTCTTTTTCCTTTTGCAGAATGCACACTATTATGGAAAACCAATTTTCTGTCGGGATTAGTTCTTTATCTGCCAATTGAGCAATCTGTGCTTTTTCTCAGTTGCTCTGTGAGCTGCTGGGACCCATGGGCCCTGCAATTTGCCCCTTTATTATCCAGTTGAAGAGCAGCTCTTCTGTGCTGGAGAGGAGACTTGTTAAGGAAATTCACAAAAGGCCAAAGACACTGGCATGCACTAGAAAGAGCAGGATTTGGAGGATGTGAAGGGGAATTTCAATCTTCAGGCTCCTTTCTTGGTGGAATATAAACTGAGCATGCTCTCAGCTCGATTTGAGCAAACAGCTGGAAAAAAAGTAAAAATCCATTGTGTTTTTCTTCGATGCTTTCCCTGTTGCTGACACAAATCCCAAGCACCTCATTGATTTTCTGCTTTCCCCATCCCGAGATCAGCAGTGTGACATTGCTCCTGTTTCCTGGGCTGAGTTACTCCCTGCTGCTTCTGGTGAACCTCCCAGGCAGCTTGTGAGAGCTGGATGAAGCAAACTTGTTTGTCTATTCTTCTGAGATATCCTTGGACACAGTATTTCCCCACCCTACTCAGCCTGGGCAATCAAGGGTGTGTTTTGGAAGTCAGTGTTTACAGGACTGGAAAAAGCTTTCTTGCATCTTAATGTGGCTGTGAAGTGAGCTCAGTCTGGCCAGGCCAGGGCTCCTGTAGCTCTGCCCAGAACCCTGAGGGGCTGTTGGTAGCTCAGAGTTGTAGGATTAAGAACTCCAGGAGGTGTGGGTGCATCAGGCGGCCAGGACTGAGATGAGAGACTTCTGGATTTTGGTCTTAGAGCATGAGGTTTATTGTAAAAAAGAGCGTGGGGGTAAGAGACCTGCCAGGAGCTGCAAGATGCTGCTCAAAGCAGCTCAGAGAGGTGAGAGAGAGAAAGAGAGAGAAGTACAGGATACAGGATACAGGAATACAGAAAAGGGACCGTGGTCGCTGCTTACAATACAATAAATCATGTTCTGTGTTGAATATTCTAATTTTCACTATCCAATCTAGAACAAGATACAAATTTTATAGCATTTACATACAGCCTATGAGCATCCTTGTATTACCATACGGCATTATGTTTTAAACCCTTAAAACTGCTTTTTTGGACCTTATGCTAAGTTGGTAGGGTCTGCTCTGCCCTTTGGACCTGCCAGCAAGCAGAGGGTATTGTTTAATCACAAAGTGGATTACCTTCAGTGGCCATACCATTGTTTTCCAGTTGTTCAGTAACTGGAGTTTGGTATCTCAAAGCTTGTCTTCATTTCAATCTCGCTTATAGTTTCCATATTCTCAGCATCTTTTGCCAGGTAATAATATTTATAAGACTTTCCTATTTCATCCTCCCCAGAAAGAGTGACCAGAGTGGATCTGTGCTTCCTTGCCTGCACATCTCCCCTGCTCAGTCTGTCTGTTCTGCTGTGCTGATATCCTGGGCAGTGGTTCATGGAGGTTTTGGGGCAGGTGGCTCTGCAAGCCAGGCTGGCGTTGAGGTGTGGATTAACTCTATAACTAAAGGGAAGTTGTAAAGCAGGTGTGTTTATTCCAGCGCTGGGGCACATGTGGAATATTTTCCTCCAAAGTGTGCACACCCCAATAATGCTCTGTCTGGTTTATATTGAGTTACAGGTTACATATGCATAAAGTTACACAGTGCCCTATACATATTCATTATTTATTCCTGCTTCGTATTGTAATGAGTCCAAAGTTCATTTAAATATTCTTGCACCTGTGCAGTGCTGCCTGGGGGTTGTGGGGAGTGGTCTAAAGATGAAGTAAAAAAAGTCTTCCTCAGGTTTAACTCTTTACCCTGCGCATACTCCCTGGGTCCCTGATCCAGGTCCAAACCTTGAAGCTGACTCGGGCTGGTTTCAGGATCCAGAAGTAAAATATCGGGTCATGGTTCCTTCTCTTTATCAATAGTTTGGCATCTTCTTTATATCCTCCCTCTTTGCTTGGCAAGCACAAAAATATTAAGCAAGCTCTATGCATTGTTTTAGCAAGCAGCCCTTAGTAAATCATTATCTACCTCCTAGTCCCTAAAACACAAGCTATATACCTTGTTTTAACAAACACCTTCTAGTAAATCTCTCAGCTCCCTTAAATTAGTGTGCCTGGGGTCTCCCGTGGTCCCACCCCATCTGTGCAGACCTGTGCTGCCTGTGGGGTGATGAGAACAAGCTGATAAATGCTCGTGCTCTAAGCTGCTTCAAGCAAGGAGCACTTTTCAGTCCCACTCTGCAGGAACGTGTCCTGAAACAGAGCCTTTTGGACACGGCTGGGCTATGAGCAACTGCAAAAGCGCCTAAAATACGTGTGACTCGCTCAGGTGCTGCTGTCTGGGGTTTCTCTCTCTTCCTGTGGTCTGGTTTGACCTTCTGTGCCCTCCCTGGGGAGGAATCTTCCCGGCTGATGGGTAGGGATTTGCCAAGCTTGCACTGGCTCAGTGCAGGGAGGAAAGGGGTGGCCAAGCACTCAGTATTTGCTCTTGTGAGCAATGGCTCAGAAAGCATAATTTTCTATCGAGGTGTCAGGCACGTTCATTTCTGGATGCTTAAGTACTCTTGACTTGGCCCTAGCTGAATTTGTGTCCTAGCATTTTTCTTAATTAGGATCTCTGATTCCTCTGTGTCAGTGTTTAATTGGAGTTTAATTGGGAAAAACAGTGCTACGCATCCTGCTAGAGGAAATGCATCATAGCTGCCTGTCTCCTCCATGCCCCGGCAGGCTCTGGGGAGGAGCCTAGTTAAATTTTGCCCTGTCCTCCCCTTTCAAGGTTATGGTCTCCTCTGATTCCCTCTGTGCTGCCTTGCTAATGCCAGGGAGGAGTTCTGCTGGAGGATTCTCTGGATTGGCACCAATCCTGGGCAGGGTGGCCGTGCTGGGGAACATGATGGGCTGAGCAGGCTCTCCCGTGGATCTTTGGGGTGTGATGGGAAGGGAGGGGGTGTTAGATCATCAGCAGGTGTCTGGTGGAGGGTTAGACCCTGCCTGGCTGGATCCTGGCAGAGGAAAGGCTCTAGAGCCCTGCTGAGCACTCCTGGCTCTGCCTTCAGCTGAGCACAGATGATGAACAGAGGTTATTGCTTATTTTATACTCACGTGCCTCTGTGTTGGGTCCTTGGTCTCCGATACCTTCCAGGCTGGCAGAGGGAGTGATGGCAGAGGTTGCTCTGGGCCCAGAGGGGTTTGGAGAGACCTTCATGTCCCATCTGGGTCGCCAAAACTGATGCCTGAAAGAGAGGCCAAAACAAATTAGGAGTATAAAATGTGGGCAAATTTATCCGAGGCCTTCAAGGTATATTTGGGCAAGCGAAAGTGCTCCCCAGGGACTACACCCAAAATGGACCCTGGGTCACAAGCCCTTCACCTTTGATAAGTTCTGTCCATTAGCACATTGGCCCTTAATTCTCCAATGCACCCTCAGGTGATGATGTTCACCACCCCAGGCCTGCTCCCCCAGCTCACTGTTGTTTACATATTTTCAGGCCCTAAGGCAATGAATATGTCCTTGGATCTGTGTTCAGAGAGCCTTGTTTGGCTAAAGGTGCTGGAACAGAGGATTTTAGCACTTTGTAAGAAGTACAGAACTACAGCAAGTTACAGATGCATGGAGAGGAAAAAACTAGAAATACTCAAAGGCATCACTTCCACCCATTAACAAGCAGTTAATGGTACGGAGGTGCAATAACAATCCCTCAGACTGGCTCCAGAGCCTGTGTGGCAGTGTCCCTGCCAAGCAGCATCTCCTGGTTTGTCCTGTGCCTGGGAGAGCAGTGAGGGGATGAGGGAACCACGAGGAGAAGCTTGATCTCCTCACTGTCCTCCCTAAGGTGAGTGTGGCTGTGACTGACGCAGGGCTGGGGTGTCTCTGGTAGCCAGGGAGTGCAGGTACCAATCATGGACACTGTTTTCTCCTCATTTTCCACACAGCTCGGTGTTCCCAGACAGTTTGGGGAAGGCAAGGATCAAGCTCTGCTCAGTTCAGTAGGCTGTGCATGGATTGTGGTGGCTGATGGATGGTGCAGAGCTCCTTGTGCCTCTTAACTGCAAAAACTCTGCTCCTTTTGAAGCTGCATAAGCAGTCCTGTTACTGAGAGTACTAAGTAGAAAACAGAGCCCCTCCAGCATCTTCCTGCTGGTAATGCATTGTGAAAATGTGTTTAAAAAGGAGCAAAGAGCCTTGCTTTCCTGTCAATAGAAGATGCATTTCTCCAGCAGGTGACATAGATCTATTTAAATACAGGTAATTTGGTGCAAAGGAATTGATTTTGCTCTCATGGTATGTTGGATAACAGTAATTTCTTTTTTTTTCTTTTTTTTTTTTTAAACAAAAGACTGTGGGGCAGGCCCACACTTTGCTCCTGTGCATATCTGTATAGATGTTTCCCTCCATGTTTTTGCAGACTCTCTCAGATGGTTGTTGCTATGTGTCCCTCCTGACAGATTTTGTTTTTCTGTCCCATTTAGCATGAGAAATGCCTGGCTTTAGTTAGTTAGTCCAGCCCCATACTCTAAAAATGCTCATTTTGAGTGATCCCATTTCCAGAGGAGATGGAGGGTGGCACAGAAATGGCAGTAGTAAGGCTTTAGACACCCATTAGCTCTTGGCAGTAATGCAGGGGCTTAGAGCATCTGCTAATTGCTCCATTGGTTACCTGCAGCTGGGCACTAAAAATGAGATGTCCAAGGAAAATGGATATTTGGTCAGCTTCAGCTTTAGAGCTGTAGAGCTGGCTCAGTTTGTCTCAGCTTTTCCCCTCTTTATCCTTCGGGTGCTGCCATGGTTTAACCCCAGCTGGCACCTAAGCACCACGGAAAAGGTAAAACCTGTGGGTTGAGGTAAGAACAGTTTAATAATTGAAACAAGGCAAAATGCCATAATAATTGAAGGGGAAAGAGAGGAAAAAAAAAGAAGAGTGAGAGAAATAAACCCCAAGAAAACCAAGTGCTGTACAATACATTTGATGGATTCCCAGCCCATCCTTGGGCAGCAGTCAGCCCTTCCCAGCTTGGGCAAGCTTTGTCTTTTGCCCCAGTGTCCACTCTGGGGTAAGGGTGCAGAGAGCAGAGCCCTGGCAGGTGTTGAGTGGTGACACGATGGGGACAGTGGCAGGGATGGAGCTGGCCCAACGTGTCTCCTTTCCTTGGTGTCTGTCAGTCATAGCATCTGTCAGACTTTTGAGGGTAGGGGTAAGATGTGAAGGGAAGGTTTGAATTATAGCAGGAAAACCACCATATTTCTGGGTCTTTATCCGGAAACTTATGTCCAAATTTGTCTTTGTGGCCTGGCTAGTCTAATAGTGAATTGATTTCTCTGTGTCTTGGCACGATTTACAGAAACTGTCAATATATGGCACTTGATTTAGTCAATAAAAAATGGGCTGAGGGCTTCAGACTGGAATTTAATCATTGCAACATCCCTGGTGACATTTCAAGTGACAGATTCCCCATTAACCTGGGGTGTCCTGTTCAGCTTGTTCCTGCAGTGCCCTCTGATCAGCTGATGTTTGGGGGGAAGCCCAGCCCTGACATCTTCCCCATCTTTGTGATGGGAAAGAGCGAGGCTCCAGGTCAGGATGGTGCTGCTGCCTCAGCAGATGCACTGCTGGCTCCGTACTTACATTCCACTGTCATGCTGCAAACTTAATAATGTTTGGCAGCAATTAATTAGCACAGTAACAACTGTTTTCTGCCAGGAAATTGCACAGAGACTGCGGATCAGGGTGCTCTGCCCTGCTGGTGGGAGGCTGGGGCTAAGATGGGTGCCTTTGACCCCAGTCTTCAGTGACAGCACCACCAAAGGTGGGGGAGAAACTCTCCTTGCTCCTGAGGAAAGGTCACTGCTTGCAGAGGGTGCAGCCTGTGGGCACCATGGGGAGTTGTCAGACGTGGAATGATAAGTGAATTGTCTATTTTCCCTTGAAAGAGAAAGCAGAAGCTTTGTGAGCAGCAGCACTGCCTTGTGAGGCACTTGTCTCATCCACAGGTTGGTAGGAATTTAGTGTATTGTGTGTCTGTGGGGTGGTTCTGATGTGTCCAACTGCATCTTAGTTCTGGAGGAAATCCTGTCCAGGCTGAGGCTGGTTTGTGCTTGGAGGCAGGACACAGCTCTGCAGAGTTAGCTGTGCTGCAGTGGGGGATCTCCTGCCAAGCCAGCGAAGCCTATGGAAACCTGAGACCCCCACAGGCTCTGGAGTGCAGGGCTGTCCAGGAAAGCAAAGCACACTTCTCAATCTCCCATCAGAGCCAAACGGGTCTGAGGCATTGAGATTTTCCCCACAAAGACGTGTGCTGCCCTTCTAACATCATCTGGGTAGGGAGCTGTTGCTGCTTCACTTCATCAGTGACATTTCCCTCTGACTCGGGGCTGTCCCTGTGAGGCTCAGGTCAGACCCTGGTCCCTGTGCTGTCACTGTGCACTGTTCCCATGGCTGTCACTGTGCACTGTCACTGTGCACTGTCACTGTGCTGTCACTGTGCACTGTTCCCTGCACTGTCACTGTGCACTGCTCCCTGCACTGTCACTGTGCTGTCACTGTGCACTGTTCCCTGCACTGTCACTGTGCACTGCTCCCTGCACTGTCACTGTGCACTGCTCCCTGCACTGTCACTGTGCTGTCACTGTGCACTGTTCCCTGCACTGTCACTGTGCACTGCTCCCTGCACTGTCACTGTTCCCTGGTCCCTGTGCTGTCACTGTTCCCTGGTCCCTGTGCTGTCACTGTGCACTGTCACTGTGCTGTCACTGTGCACTGCTCCCTGCACTGTCACTGTGCACTGTTCCCTGCACTGTCACTGTGCACTGTTCCCTGTGCTGTCACTGTGCACTGTCACTGTGCTGTCACTGTGCACTGTCACTGTGCTGTCACTGTGCACTGTTCCCTGCGCTGTCACTGTGCACTGTTCCCTGCACTGTCACTGTGCACTGCTCCCTGCACTGTCACTGTGCACTGTCACTGTGCTGTCACTGTGCACTGTTCCCTGTGCTGTCACTGTGCACTGCTCCCTGCGCTGTCACTGTGCACTGCTCCCTGCACTGTCACTGTGCACTGTTCCCTGTGCTGTCACTGTGCACTGTTCCCTGTGCTGTCACTGTGCACTGTCACTGTGCTGTCACTGTGCACTGT